>QXTE01000299.1:1172996-1184853 GCA_003942145.1 Platysternon megacephalum
CCCCCCCCCCCCCCCCGGAACGACCTGTTCTGTCCTTCCGATATATTTTGTACCCTGGAATGATTGTGTCCCATTGATTGCTCTCAGTCCACCAGGTTTCTGTGATGCCTATTATATCAATGTCCTCCGTTATCACAAGGCACTCTAGTTCACACATCTTATTATTTAGACTTCTAGCATTTGTGTACAAGCACTTTAAAAACTTGTCACTGTTTATTTGTCTGCCATTTTCTGATGTGTCCGATTCTTTTTTATGTGAATGTTTATCATCTGATCTGGCCCTTACATTATCCTCTTCCACCCTCTGCTCCTGACTATAACCTGGAGATTCTCTGCCATTAGACTCTCCCCTAAGAGAAGTCTCTGTCCGATCCACATGCTCCTCTGCAGCAGTCGGCTTTCCCCCATCTCCTAGTTTAAAAACTGCTCTACAACCTTTTTAATGTTTAGTGCCAACAGTCTGGTTCCACTTTGGTTTAGGTGGAGCCCATCTCTCCTGTATAGGCTCCCCCCATCCCAAAAGTTTCCCCAGTTCCTAATTAATCTAAACCCCTCCTCTCTAAACCATCGTCTCATCCACGCATTGAGACTCTGAAGCTCCGCCTGCCTACCTGGCCCTGCGCGTGGAACTGGGAGCATTTCTGAGAATGCCACCATAGAGGTCCTGGATTTCAGTCTCTTCCCTAGCAGCCTAAATTTGGCCTCCAGGACCTCTCTCCTATCCTTCCCTATGTCATTGGTACCTACATGTACCACGACCACCGGCTCCTCCCCAGCACTACACATAAGTCTGTCTAGATGCCTCGAGAGATCCGCAACCTTCGCACCAGGCAGGCAAGTCACCATACGGTTCTCCCGGTCATCACAAACCCAGCTATCTACGTTTCTAATGATCGAATCTCCCATTACTAACACCTGCCTTTTCCTAGCAACTGGAGTTCCCTCCCCCGGAGAGGTAACCTCAGTGCGAGAGGCAACCCCAGCACCATCTGGAAGGAGGGTCCCAACTATGGGAAGGTTTCCCTCTGCTCCCGTTGACTGCTCTGCTTCCCTCGGCCTTTCATCCTCCTCAACAGCGCAGGGGCTGTCTGACCGGAGGTGGGACAATTCTACAGTGTCCCGGAAAGTCTCATCAACATGCCTCTCTCAGCTCCTCCAGTTCCGCCACCCCGGCCTCCAAAGTCCGTACACGGTCTCTGAGGCCCAGGAGCTCCTTGCACCGAATGCACACATACCGCCACCCGCCCACAGGGCAGGTAATCATACATGCTGCACTCAGTGCAATAAACTGGATAGCCCCCACTCTGCAGTTGGGCTTCTGACTGCATTGTCTCCTAGTTAATGAAAGGGTTGTTTAAAGCAAGAAGTTTGGAATGTAGTTTGGTTTATAGGTTTTAAGGGGATGAAGGGAAACAGATAGAACCGGCAAGGGACCCTCGCTCCCTTCCCACTCCCCTTCTAAACTCCCTTGCGAAACTTGCCTTGACCTGGATCACTTAAGAGTCTCATGTTAATGTACTAGTTAACATTTGTCCACAGTTCTTCCATATAAGTTGAGTGTGTTTCTGGGTTAGTTTAACTCTTGAGGGGAGCTATAAGACTCTGCAGCCAGCAACATGAATTCACTGTGCTGCAGTAATCGCCTTGAATTGCACAGCCTGGCGTCGTCTTCATGTGAGTACAAAATGGAATTTGTAAGTCAAAATATCTCCCTTTCAGAGCTGTGTGTTTCCTGGGCCTGGCAGGTAGGAACATGGCTGCAGCCAAGTGCAGAGCTCTGAAACCATTGCAGACTTCCTGGGCTTTTCTTGCCTTGCCGTTGGGTTGAGCTGGCAAATGGATCTTGTATCTCTCGTTCTGTTCTGTGCAGGTGGCCTGTGTCTTTGAATCCAACAGTTTTTTCAGCGCCTCCCGTGACAAGACAGTCATGATGTGGGAGCTACACAGGAACTCGGGGCCGAGCCAGCACTTCCCAGGACATGACTTGGTTGTAACTGGACTGGCGGTGAGCCCAGGTGAGGCCCAGCTGACTGCTACTGCTGGCAGCTGCAGTGATGCTGGTTTCTCTGCCCTCTCTTACATAAAGTCATTGTGGTTGTAGACTCTTTACAGCTGTGCACAGGTTCACGGGACAACACCATGTGCAAGTGGGACATAGAGACCGGGGAGTGTCTGCGGAGAGCTGCCATCTCCAGGAATCTGGTAAGAGCAGATGTCCCTGTTTGCCCTAGAATGGCAGCTCCCTACCCACTGGCTCGTGTGCATGTGAATCTATGCACAGGGGAAGCTATTTTTGCTGCTGCCCTAGCAGCGATGCAGCGGTTTCCTTGTGCATGTGGTGAGAGCAGGCCTTGCCCCCCCCACAAACTCCAGTTGCATGTTTCATTAATGCTCTGAGCTCAGGCAGGCCAGGGCAGTAGCCACTGAAAGCTATTCACAATGGATGGCACTTCAGGGGCCCTGGTGACTGGAAGTGGTGGGTCCACCTCACCAGATGCCCAGTTTGCACTGATCAGCATATTTGAAAGCAGCCTCTGCAAGGAGGCCAGTGGTGAGTGGGCGCATTCTCTGCCCCTCCAGATAATGGCAAAACCGCAGAGCATGTGGTTGGTACCTGGGAGGTGTCTATCCCGGGTGCACTGCAGCGTTTGCTTCCCAGTGCTTTGTCTGGCACATCTACCAACCTAAAACTCCCCTGGGGAAACCCAGCGGTGCAGGGGTAACCCAAAGCTCCAGGACATGGGCCCTAGCTTTCCAGAATGACTAAGGTGAATTTTAGAAGAAGCCTTTCACACTGGGTCCCAGCTTGATCAACCAGGAATCCCAGCAAAAGTCCTAAGCCTAGCACTCAGGCCATTGGATCAGAGGCAGCCTGGAGTGAATGGGTGCAACTACCTGGGGGAGCGTGGGTCACACTCAGCAGTGACTTCCATGCTGAGGAAATTGAATGTGTCCTGGGCACCTTGGACTTGTCGGAAGTGAGGTCCCTGCCCCAGAGTGCTCAGTGGACAATGCAAAATGGGAGGAGCAACAATGCAACAGCATTTTAGCGTAATCCTGCACACATCCCCAAGAGCAGGAAGAGACCCCAGTAGGAGGGTGTGAGTTAAAGCAGGCTTCAGCTTCCATTCCATCATCTCTTCACTTCAATTACTGCATTGGTGACATCTATTTGCAGCACACGTGCTGTTCTGTCACTGCCACCCACTTTCTTACCAGTCATTTAAGACCCTGCTATAGCATCTGAGAGCTGTGATAGTGCAATACTGATTTGCTCTCATGCCAGTGTGATCATTGTACAAAGCAGTGATTGTGATAACCTATTGCACATGTAGCCCCCTTGTCTGCCTTTGCCTGGCATGCGAGTTAAGCCTCATGGCTCCTCGTGTGAGGCAGTCCTATCCCAGGGCCGGATTAACTTTTTATGGGCCCGGTGCCAAACATATTTGTGGGCCCCCATGGGGGAAGGTGCAGGGGGGCGGGATGGTCAGTCTCCAGAGTGAAGGGCGGGCTGGGGGCAATGAGGCACAGTGTGGCAGGAGCAGCCCCGCTCCGTGCAGCCCAGCAGGAGGGCACTGTTTACAAACCTGCAGCTGCCAGACGCACACTGGTCTGCCCAGCCCTGTGCTGCCAGCGTGTCCCTTCCCCTTGGGGGGCGGGCCCGCACTACATCTCCCCCCTGCCCAGTGCCCCCCCTGCCCAGCGCCCCCTCGCCCAGAGACCTCCAGCACAGATCTCTATGCCCAGCCCTGTGCTGCCAGCGTGTCCCTTCCCCTTGGGGGGTGGGTCCGCACCGCCCCCCTGCCCAGTGCCCCCCCTGCCCAGCGCCCCCTCGCCCAGAGACCTCCAGCACAGATCTCTATGCCCAGCCCTGTGCTGCCAGCGTGTCCCTTCCCCTTGGGGGGCGGGCCCGCACTACATCTCCCCCCTGCCCAGTGCCCCACCCTTATGCCCAGCGCCCCCTCTATGACCAGCCCTCCCCCCTTCCAGAGACCTCCCCCGCTGGCCTCCCACCACAACTGCACAGCACCCTGCACACCACACCGCTCGCCCTGTGCCCCCCGCCCATAGACCTCCCCACTGCCCACCACCTTCCTCACAGTCCCGCCATCACAGCTGCATTGCACCCCATATTCCTGAGGGGATTCTGCACCAAAAAATTAAAAATTCTGTGCACAGTATTTTAAAATTCTGCAAATTTTATTTGTCAATAAATAAATGTGGAGGCTCCAACATGGCAGTGAGGAGCACAGGCCACTGGTTGCATGGAGGTGGGAGATCACCCTGCAGCCTCCCCCTCACCCCACCCCACCCCACCCCGGGACAGGGACTCGGCAGTGAGGCTGCACCCGACCCTGACACAGTGCAAGGGCCAGGCCTGCCCCAGAAATACCCTGGGGCCCTGCCCCCCTGTGCCAGGCACACCAGGTGTGGGTGAACAGGCTCAGCCCAGTAGCAGGATCCAAGTGCAGAGGGACTTAGTGTGGGGGGATCCAGAGGGGGATAAGAGAGTTCTCTGGGGGGCAATCTGGGTGTGGGTGGCTCAGTGGGGGATCTGGATGCACAGAAGCTCATTTGGGGGTTCCAGGTGCAGGGGCAATGGGACTCTGCATGGGATCCAGGTGAAGGTGTTTGGGGCTCAGCCGTGGGGGGGGGGGGGGGGGGGGGGGGGGGGGGGGGGGGTTCTTGCGGGGGGGGGGCGCGGGGGCGGGGGGGGGGGGGGGGGTGGGGGGGGGCTCATCAAGGTGGTACAGATGCAGGGGAGGTGGGGCTTGTCAGGGTGAGGGTTCGATGGGCCTGCTTAACAGGGAAGCCCGAGCTTCTGCCAAGTGGATGCAGCACTTGGGGGGAGGGATAGCTCAGTGGTTTGAGCATTGGCCTGCTAAACCCAGGGTTGTGAGTTCAATCCTTGAGGGGGCCACTTAGGGATCTGGGGAAAAATTGGTCCTGCTAGTGAAGGCAGGGGGCTGGACTCGATGACCCTTCAGGGTCCCTTCCAGCTCTATGAGATAGGTATATCTCCATATATTATTAGCATGCTGGGTTCCAGCTCCCCCCCGCTTCCCCCATCCCATGCTCCTTCCCCACTGCTCCATTTCCCCAGACTTGGGAGGCAGGCAGGAAACCACCCCCCAGCACTCACCGGTGGAGCGGGGCAGGTGTTCAGAGGGTCACTCCACTTCCTGCCGCCCGATGATTTGGAGGGCGGGCCCGACCCCGCACTCACGGGGCAGCAGGAAGTGGAGTGGCTGGGTGCGCCCGATCCCTGCTGCAGTCTCCCAGGGCGCGTAGCTCAGGGGAGAGGGCTTGGGGGGCAAGGGGGCGGAGCAGGGGCAGGGGCAGCTTTCCTGGCCATCTCAGCCATCCGGGGGATTGGGCTGGCCGGCGCCCCTTCTGACTCTGGGCCTGGCGCCATGGTCAACCCGGTACTGCCTATCCCTGTGTTACTGCTGGGCCATCCCTTAGCCCATCGCGAAATCAGGCTCCAGGTGACTTGCCCAAAGGCAGAGAGTTGAAATGAGTCAGGACTAGAACCCTGAACGCCCACTTCCCACTCCGCAGCACAGAAGTGGCCAGACTGGGTCAGACTCAATGTCCAGCTAGCCCCGTCTCTTGTCATCGACAGCATGCAGCGCCAGCTCCTTGAGAGGGAAGGGCAGGAATCCCTGGAGAGAACAATGTGGTGTAACCTGACCATGGGGAAGCTTCTTTCTGACTCCCTTAAAGGGAGGAGGGTTTCTGACCCCTCTATTTTGTAGCCCATGTAATGGGACCAGGGACATGTCAATTACCCATAGAAATGTCCCATTGGGATTTTGTGTAGGGCAGTTTAACCCTACAGAGCCCGTGGCCTCTGTGGTACCCTACTGACCAAGTCCCCTCTCCTCCTTCGTTGCACCTCAGATCACACACTGGCTACTAAGGGAGCAGCATTGATGGGATCCAGAGGTAGCTCCACCCAGCCCTCCTGGCTCCAGTGATGGCTGCTTGGGACAGAGGATGGCTGGGCCCCAAGAGCAGTGTATGTGTGGGCAGGAGTCAGTTTGGGCTGTGTTAGGTGGACAGGATTCTGGTACTTCTTTCCCTTCGGCAGGTAACACACCTGTGCTGGGTTCCTGCAGAGCCGTATGTCATCCAGACGTCAGAGGATAAAACAATCAGGTAAAGCCTAGCGGTGGGGACCAGCTGCAGAGGTGAGACTTGGTGTATTCAGGAGAACGTGGGTGAGGAGTCCCAGAGCTTTGTAAAACCATCCCATGGACAGTGCTGGTGATTAGGCCTGTTGGTGGGAACGGGGCTGCTAATGGCCTTGGACTGCAGAGCTGCTCACTTGGGTCCAGGATGAGTCCCTGGGCATCCCCAGACCAGTGCACTATGGTTGTCGGGCACCTTTCTCCTTCACTGGGTGGGTGGCAGTGGCATATGTCATTCCTCAACCCATCTTTTGGCAGGCCAGGTGTCTCTAACCCTGGTGGGGAAGTAGACACACCAATAGAGAACTTCATTACTGCTTGAATTGGGGTAATAAGGAGGTTATTGTTTGGAGTCTGCAGCACAAACCACAGCAGGGAGTGGCTTTGTAGGTTAGTGAAGTTGTCTCCCAAGCTCTGTTGCTAGAAGCAAACCTTGTGCTAACCTCATATTTCGTGGAGAGCATGATCTACGGCGGGGTAGCACATGATCAGGGCACTAGTGCTGTGAGCAATACCGCTTGCCACTGGGTGGAAGCTACGTTAGTATTTGGCATGGCTTTGTCATCACTGATCAATGTTATTACCATTGCTGGTGAGTTTGCAGACAGCGTGCATGATACGCAGCAGGGCAGGAGGGTGACCAGCTATAAGAGGAGCAGTGTCCAATGCTGCCCAGCCCTCTCCCAGGCAAAGGGGGCCACCAGCAAAGAAAAGAAACCGGCATTTCAAAGTGGCCAAGATGGAAATCCCCATGCAGCCGAGCTACAGGGTGGGAGATGGATGGGGCAAAGGGAATGGGGCTGAAAACACATTGTGGTCTGAAGGGGTAAGCGTTGTTGTTTAACATGAGTATTGCCGTAACTTCTTCTCAAGGCCCCAACCGAGACTGGGCCCGTTGTGCTAGGCCATGGAGCTTGCAGCTGTGGAGGCTAGATATCAAGGGAGGAATGACTCTAGTTTGGGTGGAGGGAAGGAGGGCTCTGGTTCACACACGTGGAACACCACAAAGAACTAGAGAATTGGCAGGTCTGGGCCAGAACACGGGGATGAGTCATGGAGCTCGGTAACCCTTGAAATAGAGGAGGAAGAGGCCCAGGCTGGAGGTGTGAAGAGATTGGGTTGTGCATATTGTCATGAGCATGCATCAAAATAGCCAGCTTGCATTCTCTTTTGTAGATTCTGTCCCAGTAACTGGCCAGACGTTGCAAGGAGTTCAATCACTGTATTAACTCTCCCTCACTTGTTATTTTTTCCTCCTTTCCAGGATCTGGGACAGCCGGGAGCTGCAGGTGGCCCATAGGTTCCCGGTAAAGCAGTATATTCAGACCTACTGTGATGTAAGCCAGGATGGCCGGTACTGCATCAGCAGCAGCAATGGCTTTGGTGGGGAGGGCTGCGAAGCCACAGTGAGTTTTCTAGCTAGGCAGCAAATTGCTGCTTGTTCTAGACCTCCCAGAAATTGATACCTATAGACGGTAACCTGTCTCGCGGTCAGCAGGGCTCAGCGGGTTCACCTTGGCACGCTGAGAGCAATCCTACCAGGAAGTGCAGCCTGTGCGCTGGACTGGCTTTAGCCTTGGTATTACCTGTCCCTCACCAAAGGCTCTTACGTAAATTAAGTTGCCATGGGATAAGGGGGAAGATCCTTTCATGGATTGAGAACTGGTTAAAAGACCGGGAACAAAGGGTAGGAATTAATGGTCAATTTTCAGGATGGAGAGGGGTAACTAGTGGTGTTCCCCAAGGGTCAGTCCTCGGACTAATCCTATTCAACTTATTCATAAATGATCTGGAGAAAGGGGTAAACAGTGAGGTGGCAAAGTTTGCAGATGATACTAAACTGCTCAAGATAGTTAAGACCAAAGCAGACTGTGAAGAACTTCAAAAAGATCTCACAAAACTAAGTGATTGGGCAACAAAAAGGCAAATGAAATTTAATGTGGTTAAATGTAAAGTAATGTACATTGGAAAAAATAACCCCAACTATACATACAATATGATGAGGGCTAATTTAGCTACAACTAATCAGGAAAAAGATCTTGGAGTCATCGTGGATAGTTCTCTGAAGACATCAACGCAGTGTGCAGCAGCAGTCAAAAAAGCAAACATGATGTTAGGAATAATTTAAAAAGGGATAGAGAATAAGACGGAGAATATCTTATTGCCCTTATATAAATCCATGGTGTCCCCACATCTTGAATACTGCGTACAGATGTGGTCTCATCTCAAAAAAGATACACTGGCATTAGAAAAGGTTCAGAGAAGGGCAACTAAAATGATTAGGGGTTTGGAACGGGTCCCATATGAGGAGAGATTGAAGAGGCTAGGACTTTTCAGCTTGGAAAAGAGGAGACTAAGGGGGGATATGATAGAGGTCTATAAAATCATGAGTGGTGAGGAGAAAGTGAATAAGGAAAAGTTATTTACTTGTTCCCATAATATAAGAACTAGGGGCCACCAAATGAAATTAATGGGCAGCAGGTTTAAAACAAATAAAAGGAAGTTTTTGAGTTTTTGGCTAACTGTTCAAACTCCTTTTTGGCTTTTCTTATTACATTTTTACACTTAATTTGGCAGTGTTTATGCTCCTTTCTATTTACCTCACTAGGATTTGACTTCCACTTTTTAAAAGATGCCTTTTTATCTCTCACTGCTTCTTTTACATGGTTGTTAAGCCACTGTGGCTCTTTTTTAGTTCTTTTACTGGGTTTTTTAATTTGGGGTATACATTTAAGTTGAGCTTCTATTATGGTGTCTTTGAAAAGTGTCCATGCAGCTTGCAGGGATTTCACTTTAGTCACTGTACCTTTTAATTTCTGTTTAACTAACCCCCTCATTTTTGCATAGTTCCCCTTTCTGAAATTAAATGCCACAGTGTTGGGCTGTTGAGGTGTTCTTCCCACCACAGGGAATTACGCCTTTTGAAATGCGTACTAATGAAAAATCATCCCACTGGGTTTTGACTCTTTCAGGGGAGTTATAGGACCAAATGCTGATCCCTCCCAAAGCCAGTAGCAAAATTCCTATTGTGTTCGGTCAGTCTGGAGTTTGACTCTGCATTTAAAATAAACCTGCATGGGGCTGGGTCCCACAACTGCCCTGGTGATTGCATGGCTATACCCCTGCTGCTCTAGGAATGTGGCATACGCCATCCCACATCCGCTGGGGGGAGGAGTGGAAGATAAAGGCTGGAGAGCAAACACAGAACAGATGTGTGAAGGAGTTAAGACTGGCAGCAGGCTATCTGTCAGCAATGCAATGGGAAGATGAGGGGAACGGAGCACCAAGCTGGAACACTCGTGTAAGCCTCCATGGGTACGTTTGTCTCAGGCTCGAGATACGTGGCCATATCAGCATGGTGGCAGGTGCTGAGTGAGGTCAGCAAGGAGGTACCTGGGAGATGTAATGATTGTTTTTTCTTTGTAAAGCAGCCAAGCGTGGTGAAGGAATAGTAACAAATTGGTGAAGTGGCCTTCAGGTTGAGCTCTTTGTGTCTGTTCCTTTGCAGCTGTGGGACTTAAGGCAGACAAGAAGCCGAGTGCGTGAGTACAAGGGCCATTTCCAAACCACAGCATCCTGTGTCTTCCTTCCCAAGGGTCTGGGTCTGACCCCAGTCGTTGCCACTTCATCACATGACTGCATGGTGAAGGTCTGGAACCAAGACAGCGGAGGTACGGCCTCGAAATGTGACTTAGGGCTTGGCTACACTTGCGAGTTAGAGTGCATTAACGCAGCCCTGGGCGCCCTAACTCCTGACCCATCCACACTGGCAAGGCACTTAGAGCGCCTGGACTCTGCAGCTGGGGTAATTCAGCTCCACGAGAAGCATAGCGCTTGCTGCGCCTTGCTGAAACGCCTGAGCGTCAGTGGGAACGAGGTGTTCCATTACTGCGCTCTGATTGACCTCCGAAAACGTCCCATAATCCCCTTAAGTCAAGTGGCCACTCTTGTCATTGTTTTGAACTCGGCTGTAGGAATGCAGATATGCCCTTTCAAAGCTCTGTTTCTGACATCCAGTATGCTTATCTGCTCTGGGACAAAGCAACCATTACTGAGGAATGCTGCTTGCTTTGAGTGAGTGAGAGAGAGGCCGGGGGGGAGGGGAGTCTGCTGCTGTCTGAACTTACAAGATAGCATGCTGACACACTCTCAGCACCCCAAAACCCCACTCTTCCCCCACATACACACAACACACTCCCTGTCACACTCCACCCTCCCACCCCCGCATTTGAAAAGCATGTTGAAGCCACTTGCACCTGGGATAGCTACCATAATGCACGTTGCAAGAGCTGCTAATGTGGCCACACCAGTGCGCTTCCAGCTGAGAGTGTAAACACAGGGCAGCGTTTTCCCTGCTGCGGTCTCCGAAGGCTGGTTTAACTCCCAGCACTCTACATCTGCAAGTGTAGCCATGCCCCTAGGAGGAACCACGTATTGACGGGGTGTTAAAACGTCCCTCTTTATTCCTCTCTCAGATGGTTGGTGATGTGCTACTGAGCCTTTATCCCAGCGGTCCCCAAACTTTGGAGGGTCGCGCCCCCCTTGCCCATGTTCACACCCCTCCTCCCCGGGGCCAGGAGTGGGGACGTGGCTCTGGGTGGGTGGGGGGGACAAGGAAAGGGTTAAGGGGGCCCAGGCTGGGGCCTCAACTGGGGATGAGTCTGGTGCTGGGAAAAAATAGGGGAAAAATTCGCTAAGTTCCCCGCCCCTGCTCACCTTCCCTCTGCCTCCTCCCCTGAGCACGCCGCATCCACGCTTCTCCTCCCAGCACTTGCCACTGCGAAACAGCTGTTTCATGGCGTAACAAGCTCTGGGAGGAAGCAGGGAGGAGCGGGAACGCAGCGTGCTCAGGGGAGAAGGCGGGGAAGAGACGGGGACGGGGCGCGGATTTGGGGAAGGGGTTGGAATGGGGGCGGCGCAGGGGCAAGTCGAGCACTCACCGGCACCAGCAGGAGTAGAGCTGCAGCTGGGTTGCAGTGGGGGCTGGCAGCTGGGCCTGTGGCCAGGTGCAGCTCCACTGCTGGCCTCGGCCCCAGGCCGGGAATGAAGCCGCAGCCAGCAGCTGAGGCTGGGAGCTGGCAGGGGCCGGGAGTGAAGCTCCAGCCAGGTGCAGAGCTGAATCGAGGCTGGGGACGGGGATGCAGCTGGGGGCAGGGAGGGGCTGGGTGGTGCTCCCTCCCCACCCCATGGGGGCTGGCCTGGGCCCCACCGCGCCCTCCCAGATGTTCCTCCATGCTACCATAGGGGGGTGCACCCCACAGTTTGGGGACCTCTGCTTTATTCTGTAGGTCACTGACCCAGATCCAGCCCTATGGGGTTTTGACAGAAATGGCTATTTCGTGACCTGTGATAAACAGCTTGGACTCAGTTTCTATATCACAAAAATAATGAGTGCTCAGGTTTGTAGCCTCGGAACTCAGTCGCATCCTCATTAAAGTGAAAGGATACTATAAAGAGTGGAGTTTTACAGATGAGACAGTCCGGCAGCCGGGAGGACAGGATAACATATGAAAGGAAATGCCAAGGAGTTGTCCCAATTGGACTAGATGCTGTAATTGCATTTTGGAGCCAGGGCCTGCTTACTAAACATTCCCACTCACTTTGGTTGATGTTTGCAGGGCCGGCTCTAGGCACCAGCAAAGCAAGCAGGTGCTTGGGGCGGC
>QXTE01000299.1:1185912-1223824 GCA_003942145.1 Platysternon megacephalum
TTTTTTTTTTTAGTTTTATTTGTTTAAAAGGAAGACAGTGATATTGCATTGGCAAATTCCCCATAGAAACAAAGAGTGGAACAAAAGAATAATAAAGGCACCTCAACTTTTCCTCATTTATGTAGGACAGTCTTATAATATGCATCCAGATATCCTCCAATCACACAAGCTGAAAATTGTTCCACTTTACTGCAGTTCTGTAACCATATGGGAACCAATCCTGTCTGTGTTCTGTGCACATCCAAAATTCCTGCTGAATGACCCGCCCTGGGAGCGAGTTACCAGTGACCCAGGGCTGGGGTGGCAGGAGGGTGCAGTTGGGGTGGGGGAGAGCCCAGGGCTGGGGCGGCAGAGGGGTGCGGGGGGGGCGTAGGGGCGGCAGCCACAATTTTTTTTGCTTGGGGCGGCAAAAAACCTAGAGCTGGCCCTGGATGTTCATACTCACTTTTGTGACTGGGAATTACAGGCATTATGGGATTAATCTTGCTTGCTTCCCAGCCCCTCCCACCCAAGGGGTGTGATGAGTTTTGGCCTTACAATGATCTGAGAACAAAGAGCAAATACCTCCTAAGCACTATTATACTGGGAGGTTTGTGTTAGTTGTTGCTTATCTACCATCCAGTTTAGAATACAGAGAGGAGAGAGCTGCTGGGAAACAGCTGAATTTACAGTCCTGTTACTGAGCAGACCACATGAGCGTATCTAATACAAATCATGATGATTAGACATCTTTGTTAAACATTTCTCTTAAAATGCAGTTGTTTAAAATTGTAGAGAAAGAGTGAAATTGGATGGTCTTCCCCAGAAACGGTCTTCACCAGCATGTTCTTCTGTGGCCATGTAGTAACTCATGTGATGGTGTGTCAGAGCTCTGTTGATGTTAGCAAAGCATTGGATCTTTGGTCATGTGGGGCATGGTGTTGCCAGAACCTTTTGATGGAATTTTAGCCTTAATCTAGGTGCAGTTCTATGTACATAAACCAGTATGAAATTTAGTTACGTACAAATTCCTGTTGTATGCGGCAATTTTTTAACCCACCTGTAGAGCTCAGAGTGTTGTAGAAATGCCATTTTCCCGTTCTCAGCTTGATGTTGCGAGGGCAGAGGTGTACAAAATGGCAGAAGTGACTCTCTAGATCAGGGGTCTCAAACACGCGGCCCGCGGGCCGCATGCGGCCCGCAGAGCTCTTCCCTGCGGCCCGCAGAGCTCCCTCAGTTACTTCCTGTCACCGCCAAACTCCCCTCACCGAGTTATTTTCTGTGCCTGCTAAGCTCCCTGCGGGCTGCTCCCCAATGTTTGGGGCCAGGTCTCTCCCCCGGCCCCACCTGCCGCCCCCACGCGCCTCCCCGGAGTGTCTCCCGGCCCCCACTTGCTGCCCCCTNCCGTCCCAAAGCCTGCACCCCCACCCCCTGCCGCAGCCTGGAGCCTGCACCGAGCACCCAAACTCCATCCCAGAGCCTGCACTCCAGACCCCCTCCCCCACCCAAACTCCCTCCCAGAGCCTTAGGCAGGTGGGGTGGAGGGGGGGGGCAGGTTCTACAAACCTGCCACCCCTGGAAGAGGCAGAGCAGGGGGGGAGGGGGCTTTAACAGAAGTAAATCTAACTAAGTGCGTGTTTTGCACTTTCCAGGAGGGAGGGGGGAGGAGCGGGAAGCCAGGTGCTTAGGGGAGGAGGTGAAGAGACAGGGCAGGGGCGGGGCCTCATGGAAGGGGTGGAGTTGGGGTGGGGCCAGGGGCAGCAAGGGGGCGTGTCAGTGATGCGGCCCTCGGGCAAATGCACTAGTCCTCATGTGGCCCTCGGGGTCATTTGAGTTTGAGACCCCTGCTCTAGATCAGGGGTAGGCAACCTATAGCACGCGTGCCGGAGGCGGCACGCAAGCTGATTTTCAGTGGCACTCACACTGCCTGGGTCCTGGCCACCGGTCCGGGGGCTCTGCATTTTAATTTAATTTTAAATTAAGCTTCTTAAACATTTTAAAAACCTTATTTACTTTACATACAACAATAGTTTAGTTATATATTCTAGACTTATAGAAAGAAACCTTCTAAAAACGTTAAATGTATTACTGGCACGCAAAACCTTAAATTAGAGTGAATAAATGAAGACTCGGCACACCACTTCTGAAAGGTTCCGACCCCTGCTCTAGAGACTGGTTTCAGAGTGGTAGCCGTGTTAGTCTGTAACCGCTAAAAGAACAAGGAGTACTTGTGGCACCTTAGAGACTAACCAATTTATTTGGGCATAAGCTTTCGTAGGCTAGAACTGATGAAGTGGGTTCTAGCCCACAAAAGCTTATTGCCCAAATAAATTGGTTAGTCTCTAAGGTGCCACAAGTACTCCTCGTTCTTTTTTCTCTAGAGACTGGCAATCCTTTTTATATTTCCCTTTCCACCGTCTGACTACACCTTGCATGCAATGTGTCTACTGTAAACAGGCGTTTGCATAGACTCTCCCTCTGCCCACAGACAGTTCAGCTTCCTGCACACACCCACACTCATCCCACAGTCTGCTGGTTGTAGAGGCCACTCTCCAGCCCTGGCAGTGAAGGAACCTGAGCTCAGGCTGGATCCACGATAAACTGCCTTAATCCTCCAGCATGGGTGCAGTGTGCTGAATGGCATTATTGGTATGTTAGCCTCAGTCTTAACCAGCAGTTGATATCTGCACTTGTTTTAATAGTAGCTAAACTAAGACTCTGAGTGCAAAATCATGTATTATTAATTTGTGTTACAATGGTGCCTAGGACCCCAGTCATGGCCCAGGACCCCAAGCACCCAGGGGCTGTACAAATACAGAACAACACTGAGTGAATTTGATTCTGTTTGCCTGTTTCATAAATACCCTGTGAAAGTCACTGCTGGTGCCACTGGGATAGAATCATAGAATATCAGGGTTGGAAGGGACCTCAGGAGGTCATCTAGTCCAACCCCCTGCTCAAAGCAGGACCAATTCCCAACTAAATCATCCCAGCCAGGGCTTTGTCAAGCCTGAACTTAAAAACCTCTAAGGAAGGAGATTCCACCACCTCCCTAGGTAACCCATTCCAGTGCTTCACCACCCACCTAGTGAAAAAGTTTTTCCTAATATCCAACCTAAACCTCCCCCACTGCAACTTCAGACCATTACTCCTTGTTCTGTCATCAGGTACCACTGAGAACAGTCTAGATCCATCCTCTTTGGAACCCCCTTTCAGGTAGTTGAAAGCAGCTATCAAATCCCCCCTCATTCTTCTCTTCTGCAGACTAAACAATCCCAGTTCCCTCAGCCTCTCCTCATAACTCATGTGCTCCAGCCCCCTAATCATTTTTGTTGCCCTCCGCTGGACTCTTTCCAATTTTTCCACATCCTTCTTGTAGTGTGGGGCCCAAAACTGGACACAGTACTCCAGGTGAGGCCTCACCAATGTCGAATAGAGGGGAACGATCACGTCCCTCGATCTGCTGGCAATGCCCCTACTTATACAGCCCAAAATGCCGTTAGCCTTCTTGGCAACAAGGGCACACTGTTGACTCATATCCAGCTTCTCGTCCACCGTAACCCCTAGGTCCTTTTCTGCAGAACTGCTGCCTAGCCACTCGGTCCCTAGTCTGTAACAGTGCATGGGATTCTTCCGTCCTAAGTGCAGGACTCTGCACTTGTCCTTGTTGAACCTCATCAGGTTTCTTTTGGCCCAATCCTCTAATTTGTCTAGGTCCCTCTGTATCCTATCCCTACCCTCCTGCGTATCTACCACTCCTCCCAGTTTAGTGTCATCTGCAAACTTGCTGAGAGTGCAGTCCACGCCATCCTCCAGATCATTAATGAAGATATTGAACAAAACCGGCCCCAGGACCGACCCTTGGGGCACTCTGCTTGAAACCGGCTGCCAACTAGACATGGAGCCATTGATCACTACCCGTTGAGCCCAACGATCTAGCCAGCTTTCTACCCACCTTATAGTCCATTCATCCAGCCCATACTTCTTTAACTTGCCGGCAATGGGATGGGAGGAGCTACTACAAATGTCCTAGAAGACACGACATTAGGCTGTCTCCAGATATAGGTGCAAATGTCTGATGTTCTAGTCTCCATTTAAAATATATATTGTGCTGAAACCTCCTTCATGTTGGAAATAAGTTCAAGTCTAAGTCATTCTAACAGCCCTGCACACCAGTCCCCACAACCAGAATCAGACCAAAGTATTGCAGCCCTCAGGAGACTGAACTGTTGTGTGCCATAGGCAGAGAACCAGGGCGGCTGCTGTGTGACCAAGATATGCTAATGCCCAAGGATCCTTCAATGACAGGGAATTGAATGAGTGAGATATTACCCAGATGATCCTAGCTAGTGATCTGCATCCTATGCTGCAAAGAGGGTGAAAACCCCCAGGTTCCTGTCAGTCTGACCTGGGGAAAATTCCTTCCCAACCCCCAATTTGGTGATCAAATGTACATTGCCAAAAAAAATGTAATAAAGAAATAAGCAGGGGGAGGGCGAGGAATCTGTGTGGCATTAATTAGGGTTAGCCCCAGAAGTGCAGTAACGAAGAATTTTATTGGCATTGGAAGAGAGGCTTGTTTTAATGTCCATTGGTGGTGATCAAAATCATCAGGAGGTGCTGAATTAATATGACGTCTGACTGTGTTTTCTGCTCTGAGACTAATGTGTTACGGGTCTTAGTTGCACCTTCTGCAAAGCAGTAAGGCTCTAAAGTTCTGAGGTTTCTTTCTGAACGTGATCCCACCCCCACTCCCATCCCCGTGACTGAGAACAATAAATCCAGCAACAATTAGGCCAAAGGAATTAATGTGTTGGTGAAACAGGACCCTGCAAACAAATCACTGTGAGAACAGCATGTTCTGTCTGAATCATAGAATCATAGAATATCAGGGTTGGAAGGGACCTCAGGAGGTCATCTAGTCCAACCCCCTGCTCAAAGCAGGACCTAATCCCAACTAAATCATCCCAGCCAGGGCTTTGTCACGCCTGACCTTAAAAACCTCTAAGGAAGGAGATTCCACCACCTCCCTAGGTAACCCATTCCAGTGCTTCACCACCCTCCTAGTGAAAAAGTTTTTCCTAATATCCAATCTAAACCTCCCCCACTGCAACTTGAGACCATTACTCCTTGTTCTGTCATCTGGTACCACTGAGAACAGTCTAGATCCATCCTCTTTGGAACCCCCTTTCAGGTAGTTGAAAGCAGCTATCAAATCCCCCCTCATTCTTCTCTTCTGCAGACTAAACAATCCCAGTTCCCTCAGCCTCTCCTCATAACTCATGTGCTCCAGCCCCCTAATCATTTTTGTTGCCCTCCGCTGGACTCTTTCCAATTTTTCCACATCCTTCTTGTAGTGTGGGGCCCAAAACTGGACACAGTACTCCAGGTGAGGCCTCACCAATGTCGAATAGAGGGGAACGATCACGTCCCTCGATCTGCTGGCAATGCCCCTACTTATACAGCCCAAAATGCCGTTAGCCTTCTTGGCAACAAGGGCACACTGTTGACTCATATCCAGCTTCTCGTCCACCGTAACCCCTAGGTCCTTTTCTGCAGAACTGCTGCCTAGCCACTCGGTCCCTAGTCTGTAACAGTGCATGGGATTCTTCCGTCCTAAGTGCAGGACTCTGCACTTGTCCTTGTTGAACCTCATCAGGTTTCTTTTGGCCCAATCCTCTAATTTGTCTAGGTCCCTCTGTATCCTATCCCTACCCTCCAGCGTATCTACCACTCCTCCCAGTTTAGTGTCATCTGCAAATTTGCTGAGAGTGCAGTCCACGCCATCCTCCAGATCATTAATGAAGATATTGAACAAAACCGGCCCCAGGACCGACCCTTGGGGCACTCCGCTTGAAACCGGCTGCCAACTAGACATGGAGCCGTTGATCACTACCCGTTGAGCCCGACGATCTAGCCAGATTTCTATCCACCTTATAGTCCATGTGATGGGAACGTCCTGAGGTGGAAATCTGCTAAATGATAAGCGCCTAAGCAAAACAATTAACCCTCAAGCATAGATCCTTCCACAGGCTATTGTAACATACCAGCTATTACGAGAGGATGTACAGTTCCTACAACCCCTTGTGTAATGGGTACCTGAGAATGTGTCTCAAACTGTGCCAACCCCATTGCTGTCGCAGTCAGTGCATATTAGGACTGACTCCTCCATTGTCCCAGGCTTGCAGGAGTTTCTTAAGGCTGTGTTGGCACCTGAATGGGCTTCGGATCAGCACTCTGAGAGAGCCAACTGGAGGCACAGCAGGAGCTGATCCTGAGAGCAGCCCCTGCAAAACAAGCACTGCAACAGTCTGGAATCCCAGCTCACAATCTGGGTGACCTGCTGTCTCTAAACTCCGGATACACGTTGCACCTGCTTGCCATGTCATCTCCCCTTAATCTCTGTTCCTGTCCGCCACTCTAGGGGGAGCGGAAGAGCAAAGAGATGGCCTGACCCAGGTGGGGCCTGGTTTTGTGCTAGTTTTCATGTATTTGTCATGGGACTGTTGAGCAGTAGAAGCTCTCACTTCTTTGGGTTGAGAGAGGGGCAAGATCTTGATCATGTCCCTTTTTTAATCCTAGAAATACCAGCTGCTAACACCTGGCTTGCAGAGGGGCCCATGGCCACTAGGAGCCCTAGGAAGGCTCCTACAGCAGGGTCCTGTGGCGGTAATGTCAGGTGGGAGAAGTGCCTGACCTGGGAGACAAAGTGGGGCCAGATTTCATATGCTGGGCCATGGCTTCCTTTGAGTGTCATCCCTGTGTGTCTGTAGAAGGGCCCTGCACCCCCCCCCCTTTAAAAAGCCCCTGTTTTCTGTAGGTGAGTTGTTTGTTGTCTCAATATACTTCTGAATTACAACGAAACACATCTGACTGACTAACACTTCCCTGTTCTCTCCACAGCCTGCCTGGTCACCTTGTGCCTCGACGGATCTGGACCCCTTGCTTCCCTGGCTGTCTGTGACAGCTCCACACTTCTCTGTGCCAGCTTCAACTCGGGAATTCACTTACTCAGGATAAACAGCGTTAAAGGGCTGGAGCTCCAGGAGGTGGCAACGTTCTGATTCGTAGTGACCCTCTCTGCCCCAGACCATCATGGTCAAAATCCAAAGCAGGAATTGCCTCTCTGGTTAAGAAGTCTCTCGGTCACTGGTACTCGTTTCCTGGCTGACTAGGCTTAATGGCCAGGCACCTGTAATGTCCCTAGCCCCAAATCAGCAAGATTATGGAAACTAGCTGCATCCATTTTTAAAGCCAAGTCATAGATGCATTTAGGCCAAATTTTAACTTGAAATGAGCCTTGCACATTTGACACACAAAATCACAAGCGAACTAGTTATAGGTCTAACAGTTAGATGAGAAAAAGAGACACAAGCAGAGACTCTAGTGAAACAGGCTGCCGGCCTACAGGGAAGTGTGTTTCTGGGAACATCCTGCTGATCACAGTGGGGTAGCCTGTCGTGCAAGCATCCTGTCGTGCAAGCATCTATTCCTTGCTATGCTGCAGGTTTCGTTGCTTTTCTTGTTACAAAGAGCCTATAAAAGAAGGCCTGGATGCTTGTCAGCAGAGGTAAGGAAAAATCATGGATCGTTGTCCCTCTTCCCTTATCAATGTTACGTCGGCGTCCCCATTTGTTACCCCCAAGGTCACGCCACCAGGGCAGAGTCTGGCTCACCAAGAAGCCCGGGTTATTGATGCTGTGTGCAGTAGCAGACTGAGGAACAAAGGGTCCATTCTGTTATCTCAGGGTAGAAGCTGAGTACTGTGCTGTGAAGCAGCAAACTTGCTACAGATCTGAAAACCACCTTTCAGATGTCAGCATGTGGAATGAATGGCTTGTTTCGGAACATACCAGTGACTGGCTAACTGAGTGTCGGCTAGAGAAGCTCAGCCCAGTTCTCATTGCTCAGGTTCAGTGTGCTGTTTAATGGTGTCGAATGCTGTGCCCCAAAGCAAATGCTTGTTCTACAACCGGGGCTGGTGTACATGCACCCTGCTGGAAGGGGGAGAGAATTCATGCTCCTAGCCTGTCACCAAAAGCTTTGGCAGCAGCTGTGAAGGTAGCTATTTCTCCACAATCCAAGGCAGAAGCAAGCTGATAAAAAAAGACTAATGGGGTGGAAGAAATAATCACATGTTCTTGGCACATTGCCAGCCTGTTGAGCGGAAGCCGTGGCTGAAGAATTCAGGGAGAGGTGGCGCAGGGAGAACCCCGGAAGAGGGGTTAGGGAGAGTTTTAACTTCCAGGTAAAGCTGATTCTGCAGATGGGATGACCGGTGTTTTTAACAGGTTTGCCTGGTCTCAGCCTGCCCCTTTTGCCCTGGTGTGGTACCTAGAGCAGTAGCCAGCTTTTCAGTGCTGAAAAGTGGTTCAGTGAGTCAGTAACCAGCTCTCAGATGCCTTCCTTTCCATGGGTGTGTTTGGCTCTGAGGTTCACAGTGCTATGGGGAGAGTCTGTCCACCACTGGCAGAGGCTTCTTTTCCTGATCCAATAGGATCGGAGCTCACAGTGCCAGCTCCAGTGACTGCTGTGGGGTTACTGCTGACTGAGATGCCCTGAGTGAGAGCAGAAATAAGCAAGAGACGTTTCCTCTCCTCTGTGTGCCAGAGGCTGAGGAGGATGCGTAGTATAATACAGCGTGCTTCTCCACCAAGAAAGGCTATTGAGAGAGTTCCATGTATGTACAGATCGGGCTCCCCCTGTGGGGTTTTGCAGGGGCTAGCCAATCTTTGGTTGGCAGCCTGGAAAATGCCGTCTGTGTTGGTTAATATCCTTGATTGGTGCTTGATTACCGGGCACTAGGAGCTACGGCCCAGATCACGTGATGTGGATGCTTTGTGCTATGCTGTCGGGGTGCTTGCCCGTGGAAGGGTCACCCCAGTGGAGTGGGGACGCTGTGGTGGCACAGAGCTCAGATAGCAACTGCTATGTCACCCCTTCACTGTGCTGTCCAGTGTCACCCACTGGGCCTGATGCTCATGCATTTGCCCTCTGCCTTATGCCTGCTTGCAGCCCTGATGGAGTCTCAGGCTTCCAGCAGGGCTGCAGAGACTCAGCAAGACTCTTCCTGCATTTATCGCCCTGGGGCAGCTGTGGTGCCAGACACCAGCACTAAAGCAGGGAGTCTCTTCCCTGCTCTCCGGAGACAGAAGCAGCTCTCTGCCCCACTCACTTTTCAGCAGGGGGTTTGGAGCAGAGGGGAATGTGGCTGGGCTTTGGTGGGATGAAGGGAAGCTGGAGGAATGGAAGATGCAGGGTAATGGGGAGAAGGATGGAGAGCCCCACCCCTAACAGCCCTCCAGGCTGCCGAAGGCTCACTTGTCCTTCTCTGCTGCAAACGAGCCCGTTACCTCTCCTGTAGTCTGCCCTTGGACACCCCCTGCATTGCCTCAGCCCCTCCTCCTCTCCTCACGTTCTTCCCACTGCTCGGAAGGGGGAGATTGGTGATTCTCACTGGTGAGAAATTTCACACTTGTAGCTGCACAAAACTTGGCAGCTATGCCCCTCCCTGTTCGTGGCATAGGGGTGTCACCAGGGGGTCCCTGGCCAGGGTATTCTCCCTTGGACAGGCCAAGGGAGAATTGGCTGGTAGGCTAATTGGCACTGCCTTAGGGTTCTCTGAGTTGTGTTGGGGGTGCGGCCTGGCAGGCAGCTGGCCCTGGGCTGGTGCCATCTTTCCTGCTGCCTCCTCAATGTGGCTGTACACTCCTTGGCCAGAGGCGAGGTTCTGTAGATCTACATTTCCAGAGATGGAGTCTTTTGGGGGGGAGGGGGGGGAACCCTGGGCTATGGGCTCCCGACCCATCTGGCTGCTCTCTGTGCTGCAGGTAGAACTAGATTAAACAGGTGGTGCTAATCTGCACTGTAATCCCTGAAATACCTGGAATATTCCCATCTGACTAAATAATTAATGGCATTTTGAGTTGCTGCCTTATTGGTCCCCAAGGACTTGCCTCTTTGGGCTTCCTGGGTGGCCTGGGAGATCCCCTCAGCACATGTGAACTGTGACTGGGGCGTTTTCTCCATCATGGCACCAGGTGAAACCCTCCCAGTTCACAAGCATTAGCTGTGTCCTTGCTGCTGCTGTTCCCTTACAGTTCTTGTCTGACAGAGCTGCCTGCTACGTGTGTGACTATGGCTAATAACACTTTCATAGGTCCACATTGGGAACTGATACCCCATGAGCTAAAGGCTAATCGCAGGGTCTGGATGCTGGAGAAGGCTGTTCACTTCTGTGGCATTAGAAGGGAACACAGAGCAAACTGTGCCCCCCCCCCCCGAGCTCTAACCCCCATTTTGTTCCCCAAAGGATAGTTTGCTCCTCTCTGTCCCCTCCCCAAGGGTTCTGTGACCCTCTGAGCTTCCCAATGTTCTTTGTGCCCTTGGCTCCCCCATCTGTAGTGGTCCCCCAAAGATGTCCCCTTTTCCCCTGCTCCATGTCCCCTGGATTCACTGTGTCCATGTCTTGCCCAGAGACCCAGCTCTCTGGGGGGTGCTGCAATAAGGCACTGGGGCAGGGCGCATGTGTGATCCTTTAGGATCTGCAGGGCATGCTTCCAAGGTGAGCTGTGCTCTGTGAAAACACAGCTGGGAAATGGTTATTGTCAGCCCCTTCTAATTGGGCCAGACCTGATCAGAGTTACATGCAGCCAGCAAAAGGCACATCTTGACCTCCAAGACCAAACCTGTGCCTCATCTCAGAGGCTGAGGTGTGAGAGCTGCTCAAAGGAAGGTCACAAGAACTTCTGCCAATGGAGAGTGTAGGGCAACCTAAGTACAGGGGGATTCTAGCAGCTCCCCTCTACTGAACCTAATGGTGACACCCAGATGTGATCTAACTTGGTGGTTGTGCTAGGTCTAGGGGCGATGCCCACTGCAGAGCGCGTCACCTGAGACCCCTCTGCTGAGACTGTGTAGTGGGGTAGCACTTGTAGCACTGGCTTGGATTCTGGGCACTTTTTTCGCACGATTATACCTGAGCCAACCAATTTTTTAAAATTATCTAAATGCCCACCAGTTAAAATGGCTGCTGGGTGTCTTGTTGTGTAATGTTGTTTCATGTCTGTCCTCAGTGATCTGTCCTTTCCCCTTTTCTCTTGTAGGGATTTGGATTAATACCAGTGTACAGCTCTTTCTGTAGCAATTTGGCAGCTTTTCACTTACAGCACATCAAAGGGTCTTTTAAAACCCATCTCTGATTTATGTCAAACTGTGCCCCTCACTGGGGCCAGACAGTGCACAGGACACATGGCCCATTTCAGGCCGTGTCATGGTTGCTGGGGCTGGAAACTGACCATCCAGGGTTTAAAGTTTTACACTAAGAGCTCTACCAGTGTATCTTTAAGCTGACATTGATGCAGCGTGGAAGTAACAGAACCCCTCCCTCCCAGCTGGTGACCCCTGCTAACCAAACCCTGTTGTGGGTGCTGCCATGTGAGCCAGGGAGAAGAGTGTTTGTAAGGGATGCACAGTGAGGCAGGAGACTCCAAGTTGCAGCAGTGTAGAAAGGTCACACTTGAGACCTAGCTGTGGAGAGTAACCCGTTTGTCTGCAAGTTAGGCCAAGATATGCGGCAGCAGCTGTGTGCATGTGGTGGAGTTTAGCCAAAGCAGAGATGAGACTGAATAAATATGAAATCATCTTAGATGGCTGCCAAGTCTGACTGTACTGGCCCAGTGGGCACACCTGCATTAATGGCAGTGGGATTTGCCTTCTTATGTCAGTGCTAAAGCTGGTCCTGCCAGATACCCCTCGCTCATCAGCAAACTCAAGTCCAGGCTCCATCTGTCTGTCGTGAAGGCGAGGCTGAGTACCTGACACAGAGAGCACTGTCAGCTCAGACGACTACTGCCTTTCCCTCCCTTCCCTGCTCTTTGTGGGCTATGGTCTAGGTTAGACAAGCATTTGGCCAAAAGCTAACAGTCGCCATTTAAAAAGGCAAATTGTAATAACTGTTGCTCCTACTGGCACTTTACATTCTTTACTGTGTAAATAAATTTACCCTAAATTTGCACCTGGTCTTCAGTAGCCTCCATTTCCATGGAGGACAGGTCCATCAGTGGCTATTAGCTAGGATTGTCAGGGATGCAACCCTATGCTCTGGGTTTCCTAAACCTCTGCCAGATGCTGGGACTAGATGACGGGTTGGATCACTCGATAATTGCCCTATTCTGTTCATTCCCTCTGAAGCACCTGCCATTGGCCACTGTCGGAAGACAGGATACTGGGCGGGATGGGTCATTGGTCTGACCCAGTAGGGCTGTTCTTGTTAGGGTGACCAGACAGCAAGTGTGAAAAATCGGGACAGAGGGTGGGGGGTAATAGGAGCCTATATAAGAAAAAGCCCCAAATATCAGGACTGTCCCTATAAAATCAGGACATCTGGTCACCCTAGTTCTTGTGTTCCTGGCCCAGTAGAGTTGTCCCTTGTTCTCTGTGCGACTCGCTATGGGGGGGCTGCTGCATCGTCTCACTCCCTTTCTTAATCTCCTGTGCTTTAGATGCCATCTTGTGAGGAGGAAGTGGCCCTTGCAAGCAGGGCCATCCTTAGGCATATGCAGCATACGCAGCTGCGTAGGGCACCATGAAATTTGGGGCATACGTGGTAGCACCAGCCCCATCCCTCTGCCGGCCCCCCCAAGGCTGCACCCACTGCAAGGGACCCTAGGGGGGTGTGGGGCCCCGGACAACTCCCTCTGCTCCACCTCTTACCCTTCCCCCCCTGCTCTGCCCCCAGCCCGCCCCCATTCCACCTCTTCCCCCAGCGACCCTGCACTCACTGGCAGGAAGCGGAGCAACCGGGCCCCAGCCTGCTCTACTCCACCAGCTCCCCTCCGCGGCGAGTGCGGGGAAGTGGGGAAAGGATGCGCTCGCGCTCACCGGCGGCGGGAAGTGGAGCGACGAGGCCCCGGCCCGTTCCACTTCCCTTGCCCCAGCCCCAGCCATGTCGCTCGTGTTGGGGAAAGGACTGCCCCCGGCTCTCACCGGCGGCGGGAAGCAGAGCGCCATGGCTGGGAGCTGGCAGAGTAGAGCGGGCTGGGGCTGGGCTGCTCTGCTTCCCGCCGCTGCTGGTGAGTGGAGGGGAATCCCTTCCCCCAAGCCTCCTCCCCCCAGCCACATGGCTGCGGTCGGGGCAAGGGAAGCGGAGCGGGCTCCTCCCAGCCCGCCACTAATCCACCGGACCACTCTGGGCCTGTGGGGCCCCCAAAAGTGGCCCCCCACAGCTCCTGCCTACCAGACCCAAATGGCTAGGGACGGCCCTGCTTGCAAGGGGCTGTTGAGGGTTCTCAGCACTTTGCCGAACTGGGCCCTTGATGAGCGAGTTGCCTGTTCCCTGCTGTCACTGATTCACTGAATGGCCTTAGACCACTCTGATCATCTGGTCTGAGCTGCATAGCACAGGCCAGAGAACTGCCCTGACATAATCCCTTCTCCTTAGTCTGCCCCTTGCCTTTTCACCCACCATGTTGCTGCTCCTCGTTCCATAATCCCCCTTCCCTGACACCCCACCCTTTTTCTCTCTGTTTTCCTCTGACTCCTACTGTGTGAGCATAGGCGCGGGAACTAGGCGTGCAGGGGGTGCTCCACTGCTGCTCCCCTACCCCCTCAGGAGCAGACGGGTAAGGGGGCTGGCTTTCAGCACCCCCACTATTCGAAGTGTTCCTGCACCACTGTATGTGAGGCCTTGGCAACAGCATTGCGCTGGGCACTAATTCCTTCCTTTTCCATGGCTCTCCCCCCCCCCCGCCCCATGTTTTAGCTCACTGAGCTCCCCATGCATTAGCCCACAATGTTGTTTTGCTGAAATTCAGCCCTTTCCCATTGCTTTAGCTCTTCCTGCACCAGCATCCAGCAAAGATGTGCACTTTGAGTGAGCTGGCAGGATCAGACAATGTGTTCTTATGCACCCGATCCTGAGTGTGACACTGACGTCAGAGTAGCTGTTGGTGCTCAGTGCCTCTTGAGCTCAGTTTTATTGTATCCCTTAGTTTTGGTATGTGCCCCTTCGTTGAATTATGCTCTCTGTGAGCCTCTCACCGAGAGCAGGCGTGTATCTGTCATCCAGGAGGGATCAGTCTCCACCCCCATGCTCTGAACAATCATGTGTTTTTGACTCAGGTGTAAGATACATGTCCTCACTTTTGTGTGTCACTTCTGTAGGATCTGCACAAAATGGAAATGGCCTCTTCGTGCTCTTTCAGACGTGCTACTACAGTCTGTGCTAACACTGGTTTGTAAAGGACAAGGAACTACTGTACTATGCTTTGTCTTACTTTTTCTACATTCTTTTAAAGCAAAGTCTAAGTGTCTGTGCTGGTGGCAATTCTTGTTAGGCTAATAAATGTTACTGTAGCAGGGAGTGTGGCATCCCCTGTGTTACCTGTTAGTCTCACCTGAAAGGAGTGATGTGTGTTACTGTAACCTACTTAGCGGATCGGCTGGCACTTTTTACATAGCAAATACAAATGGAAGACGCTTTATAGATTCCTTGTTTGTTCCATCACTGCACTGAATGTTACTGTGCAGAAGCCAATAAAAATCAAAGTGCACAGGTGTTTTGTGATGGTGAGTTGTGTAAAGCTCCCACCCATGCTCAGAAGGGGCCCCAGCCTGCTCCGCTTGCACTGCGTTCTCAGACCCCGCTGGCTCCCTGCTGCCCATGACTTGTTCCTCAGGCCGAGGGCTCCTCTCGGCCCCCTAGTCTCACCCTCCCCCACTCCTCTCTCCCTCCTGGCTGGACTCCAGTGCACCTCCGGCTGCAGGCAGTCTCTTCTTCCTACCACCTGTCGGGCCCCGCCGGGCCCCTCGGAGCTGAGCTGCCTGGGACTGGTGCAGAAGCCTGGCCAGTCTCAGCCAGGTGGGGTGGGGGGGGTGACAGTGTGGGGGGCTTGCCTGGCCCCTCCAGGCAAGTGCGTCGAGAGCGCCTGGTCAAGGCAGGCCCTGGCCTGGCTGATATTGCCATTCCTGAGGGGTCGGAGTGATTCCCAGCCAGCTCTGGCTGCGTTGCTGGCTCAGCCTGGCAGACACAGTTGCCTCCCAGCAGGGCCAGGAGGCGGAGGGCAGGGAGTGGTGGGTGCCGGGCTGTGAGGTGGCAGGAAAGATCTGTATGTGTTGGGGCACTAGGGAGTGGAGATTCTATGGGGGGTGCTGGGCAGTTGTGGTGGGGTTGTGGGCAAGGGTGGTGTGCAGGGTGCTGTGCATTTGTGGGGGGGCACTGGGCATAGCAGGTCTGGAGGGGCTCTGGCCATAGGGAATTTGTGGGGGTTGCGGTGTTGGGCGGGGGAGCTGTGTGGCGTGGTATGGGCCCACCCCCAAGGGGAAGGGGCATGCTGGCAGCACAGGGCCAGGCAAGCCACTGTGCGTCTGGAAACTGCCCATTTGTAAATAGTGCCCTCGCACTGGGCTGGGGGGAGTGGGGCCATCCCTGCCATGCCCCATTGCCTCTGGCTGGCCCCTCACTCTGGGGGACTGACGTCCCCATGCCATGCTCCATTCCCTCCATGGGGGTTGTGACGGGGTCGGGGAGACCCTGTCCAGTACGGGGTGAGTTCACCCCATCCTTCAAGCTGCCCTCGGTCTCCAGGCCCTGAGACCTAAGGGCAGGAGTTCACAGAGATGCCCTGGTCTGCAGGGCTTTAAGGCCCACTGGCCAGAGTCTATGGAATCATGTTGCTCCACAGGGCAATAGCATCACATGACCCATGTCCAGGGGATAGCCCTTCTCTGCCGGGCAGCAAGGCCTAGCGGCCAGAGTCCATAGGACTACCCTGGGGTTTGCAAGGCAATAAGGCCCGATGACCAAAGTCAGTAGAGATACCCTGGGTCTACAGGGCAGTAAGGCCTAGCGGCCAGACTCAATAAAGTCATCCTGTGGGCAAGGCTGTATGGTCAAGCAGCCAGTTGGTGCGGGGAGGTGTGGGCCACCACTCAGGGGGGAGTTGGTGGGGGGTGGCAGCCAGGTAGGGGGATCCAGGCCCTTACTGCTCCACTGGGTCCCAGTCCAGGGCCCTTGCAGTGGCGAGTGAGTCCGCCACTGGGTCAGTGGGAATCCATCCACAATACGCTGACCGGCCTTGGGACAATGGCTTGTCCCCCCTGGGCTACTTCCTACGTTGTCACTCCAATCTGTGATCTGTGCGTCTTTAGGGTCTCTGGTTCTTTGGCCGGTGCAACTCCCCGTAGCTTGGACCTCCCTGGGGTGTCCACCACTAGCTAGGCATTTGTGTGGGTCTCAGTGCCTCTGACTTCCTTGCAGGCAGGAGCCAGCAAGCAGTACCCTCCCTCTCCAGCAGTCATCCCAGACTGAGCCGGGCTGCTCCCTCTTATACTGCTGCTACACCTGGAGCATGCCCAGTAGGGACATGGGGGGCGTGGCTTCCCCTACACACAGTGAGGAGTTAACCCTTCCCCATCCAGTGCAGGGTGCATTCACCCCATTATAGGGCCCATAAATATGTTTGGGGCCGGGCCCACACAGGCCCTGTCAACAGCCCCCACTTCACACAAAGGCCAGCCAGCCTTGGAGTCTGGGCTCCCGCAGCACACAGGCAGTGGCGCTATCCATGCTGAGGAGCCAGGGTGAGACCGCTGCCATGGCGGCCATCTCCACCACTGTCCAGCATGCAGGCACTTCAGGGAACACATGGCCCATTCTCGAAGGGGCGCTTCAAGAGTGCGTTTCCCCCATGAGCCCCAGAGAAAGCTGCAGCCGGGACACTGAACACGGTCTGCCCCTCCGTCTCTGTGTCTGCCAGAGGCTCTGTGCACATAAGTGGCTTCCCGGCCCTGCTGCTGTTGGCTAAAGCCTGGCCAGGACTATCAGAAATGGGGGCCTCAAGTCAGGCTCTGAAATCCTGGTTTAGGCAATGAAGTTGCTGGCATGATTTCCCGGGGGAGCTGCTGAGCACTCTGCTGAGGTGAGCACATGGCCTTTCATAGCCCATCCGCCTCTGGCTTCCTAGCACTGGGGCTCAGCCTCCACCCCCCAGGCAACATTGGGCTAGTGCCTCGCTAGCTGCTACCTGATTGGCCCAGGCTGCCGGGTGTGATGTGACAAGCTCTCTTTGGGAATTGCTGCTCCGCTGTTGAACCTCTGCCACCAACTCTCTGCTGCTGCTCCCTGCCCTGTGGTTGCTGGCCCTGCCTCTACCTCCACCAGCAGCCTGAGGGAGTTCCCATGGCACCAAGTAGCATCAGGTTCTTTCTTTCAGCCCTGCCCCCTTGCAATCCATGGACGTGGCTCCCCCTGAGCCTCCCAGCAGGGACCTGCAGCCACAAGCTCCTCCACCCTTGGTCACTAGTTCCAAAGCAGTCCCACCAGCTGTTCAGTGCCTCACGTGCCCTGGCTGCTAGTCTCTGGGGTCCATATTACCCAGCTACTCTCCCACATGCCACTCAGCCCATGCAGCCCTCGTGATTAACCAGTCTACTCCCTCTACTTCGAATCAGAGCTGTATCTTGGCAGCCATGGGATGGTTCCTGGTGACAAATGCTGCCTTTCTAAGCGCGATCACCTGCCTGTACCTCCTGGCACTATGATAATACAAATGACAAACAACAATCATCATCATCAGCCTACCTAGCTCATCTCCAGTGATTGTTATCAGTAGATCTCGTAGTGCTTTACAAAGGAAGTCGGCCTTAGCCCTTTGTGTCCGCTGGGGAAACTGAGGCACAAGCATAGAATCATAGAAGTGTAGGCCTGGAAGGGACCTCAGAAGGTCATCTAGTTCAGTCCCCTGCACTCAAGGCAGGTCTAAGTAATAAGTAGACCATTCCTGACAGCTGTTTGTCTAGTCTGTTCTTAAAAACCTCCCACGATGGACATTCCAGAACCTCCCTAGGAAATTTGTTCCCGTGCTTAACTACCCTGACAGGAATTTTTTCCTAATATCCAACTAAAACTTCCCTTGCTGCAATTTAAGCCCATTGCTTCTTGTGCTGTCCTCAGAGGTTAACGAGAACATTTTTTCTCCCTTTTTGTAACAATCTTTTACGTACTTGAAAACTGTTATCACGTTCCCCCCTCAGTCTTCTCTTTTCCAGACTAAACAAACCCAATTTTTTCAATCTTCCCTCATAGGTCATGTTTTCTTTAATAATTTTCGTTGCTCTTCTCTGGACTTTCTCCAATTTGTCCACATCTTTCTTGAAATGTAGTGCCCAGAACTGGACACTATACTCCAGTTAAGGCCTTATAGGTGGACCCTGTCTCTGTTCAGGTGGCGCTGCATGCTGCCCTTGCCTGCAGGCACTTCCTCCATAGTTCCTATTGGCCACGGTTCCCCGTTCCCGGCCAATGGGAGCTGCAGGGGCGGTGCCTGCAGGCGAGGACAGCACGGGGAGACCCCCTCCACCCTCCGGAGCCGCTGCTCCTCAATATAGCAACATCCTTCCTGAATTGTGGGCACCAGGACACAATATTCCAGCAGCCGTCTCACTAGTGCCAAATACAGAAATAAAATAACCTCTCTACTCCTACTCAAGATTCCCCTGTTTTGGCCTCAGTGTCACACCAGCAGCTCATGTTCAGCTGATTAGTCGCCACAATCCCCAAATCTTTTTCAGAGACACTGCTTCCTGGGGTAGAGTCACCCGTATGGTCTACGTTTATTTCTAGCCTAAGACATGAGGCCTTGCATCAGAGGCCCAGTATGAGGCCTGAGGTCTGAACTAAAGTAGTGGTCAAGCCCACTAATATACAGCAAAGTTAGCAAAAGTCAGGCTGTGAGCAGAAGTCAGGCTCTGCCTGTGTGTAAAGCTCACAGAAACTTCACATTTAGCCATATTAAAAGCGCATATTGTTCACTTGCACCCAGTTTGCCAAGCGATCCAGAGTGCTCTGAATCAGTGACCGGTCCTCCTCATTATTCCCCCCTTTTTGTGTCATCTGCAAAATTTACCAGTGATAACTTCATGGTTTCTTCCAGATCACTGATAAAAACATTAAATAGCATAGGGCCAAGAAGTGATCCCTGCAGGACCCCACTGGAAACACACCTGTTTGATGATGCTTCCCCATTCACAATTACATTTTGCCAGTTTTTAATCCATGTAATGTGTGCAAAGCTAATTTTATATTGTTCTAGTTTTTTAATAAAAATGTTGTGCAGTATCCAGTCAAATGCCTTAGAGATGTCTAAGAATATTACATCAAAACGATTACCTTTAGCAACGAAACTTGTAATCTCAGCCAAAAAAAGTATCAGTTTAGTGTGATGGTATCTATTTTCCATAAATCCACCTTGATTTGCACTCCTTTAATTCTGTATTAATCGAGTCCTGTATCAGCCGCTTCATTATTTTTGCCTGGGATCAATGTCAGACTGATAAACCTATAATTACCTGGGGTGTCCCATTTACCCTTTTAAAATATTGGCACAACATTCGTTTTCCTCCAGTCTTCTAAAACCAGTGTTTCAAGACTTATTGAAAATCAACATTAATGGTCCAGAGAGCTCCTCAGCCAGTTTTTTTCCAAACTGTTGGATGAACAGTATCTGGATCAGCTGATTTTAAAACCATCTAGTTGTAGTAGCGGCTGTTTAATATCCTCTAGAAATACTAGTGGAATGGAAAGAATGTCAGCATCATATGACATGCCTACATCATCATTTCCCCCAAATACAGAATAAAAATATTTATTGAATACTTCTGCGTTTTCTGTATTATCATTGAGAATTTTACCATTTCCCATCTAATAATAAACCCTCATATCCCACAAGGAAGCAGGTGTAATTATCCCATCTTACAAATGGAGAAACTGAGGCAGGCAGCGGCAGTGACTTGCCCCAGTTCACATAGGCAGCCTATGGAAGAGCCAAAACCAGAACCCAGGAGTCCTGACTCCCAGTCCTCTACTTTAGCCATGCACATGTCATCTACCTTCTACCCTCTCTACTGTAGCCATCTTCCAGCAGCTCCCACCTGCATCTGCCTCTCTGTCTTGCTTTTGGCACTGGTTGCCTCAGTCAAATAGAAGCAGTTATTGCATATTTTGGAGGGAGGCAAGGTTGGCATCTGCTGCATAACCTCCACCCCACCCCACATGGAAAGTCACCATGCTCATGTCCTCTCATCTGGCATTTCAGGAGCAAGTTGTTGCAGCTTCTGGTCATGCGGCAAGGGCACACTCAGGGACCGGGCAGGTGGGTGGCATCACCCTCTGTGCCCTCCAATGACAATCTGCATCTGTTGCATTTGGCTGCTGCAAAGGGCACTTCATGCCGAGTGTATTTACCTCTCCATTCCGTCCCTCAATGTTAAATGTTCCTGGGCTGTGTCTCTTCCCCTGGACTCTGCCCCTGCTCTCAGCCTGAGCTGATGAGCTGATCTGCATGTACCAAGGCAAAGGGGCTACAGTTATCACACTGCAGAAACACGTTTGGAGCCAAGCTCAGCCCCAGTATAAGCAAGTGCAACTCCCCTGGCTTCAGTAGAATCAGGCTGATTTACGTGAGGCCTGAATTTGGTCCTTGGCCTTGGAAACCTTCCCAAGCTGGGCCTGAGCAGAGTCCTTCAGCACAACACAGCAGCTGAGGCCAGGCCTCTCAAGGCTGGGGCAAAAGCTATGGTCCAGCCCCAGCAGCTCCTCATCACCAAGCTATCCATCGGCCCACCTGCGAGCCCCTCCACCTCTTCTGGGCAGGTGAAGTAAAGCAGTAGGTGCACTGTGTTACACACAAGAAGAGGATGGCAAGTTGCTAGAAGCTCTGTGACCTGCTCAGACTGCTGCTTGGAGCATCAGCTGTCGGAAAGGTCCCCACCTGGCGCTGACCTTCTGGAGTCCTGGTCATGTGGGAATCAGGTATAAAAATGATGGGTAAAACGATCAATACCAGCAGCAGGATAGCAATCCAGAACACAGCCAGGCGACGCTCCCATAGGAGCTGGCATAGCCCCCTGCACGTGGACAAGCGGGAGGGATGGTGGATACCTATCAGATCTCTTCTACTTACGTCCCGAGGGGCTGGGTTGTATAATAACTCCACTGTAACCAGCATCTCAGGGGCTTCTTCACCGGCACTCACTTGACAGGACAAGGACGGCTGTTTGATCCAGCACAGTCTGTGTCCATCTAGCCAGACCTCCTGCAGGGTCTGCAGCCATGGAGGGAACTGGGTCACAACATCCATATTGGGCGGGAGTTTGGGGATCCCTCCACTGGGAACGGACACTTGGGCTCTGCAGAGAGGGCAGGGGAAGGTCTGGGCTTGTTTCACGAAGACACAGATCCTCGACAGGCATTCCAGGCAGAAGGTGTGAGCACAAGGGAGGAGCAGGGGCCTCTGGAAGATGTTGTCGTAGGGGCCATAGCAGATGGGACACTCAGGAATGGACTGCTGAGGGGCCTGCAGCTCTGTCTGGTTGGGAGGGCTGGGACCCCAGTCCATAGCCAGAGTCTAGCCACAGCCCCAGCAGCCTGGAGCTGTTTAACCCGAGCGGCACTTGCCAGGGCAGCAGAGTTGAGTAAGTTTTATCAGAGACACCAGCAGTGAGTGAAGCTTTTCCTGCTTCTCAGCCCATCTCAATGCTTGTTGCTGCATGGCCTGGGCTGAGGCCCCAGGCTTGGGCTCCTTCCTCTGCCCGGCCAGTCGATCTGAGGGGCAAAAGGCCAGCACTGCTCCTGCTGCATAGCCAGCCTGTTGTGAGTTCCTTCACTTAGTAACCGACATTGAGCTCTAACTTTTGCTGAGCCAGGGTCAGTTCAGTCCCTCCCTCCTCACATAGCAACTCCAGCTCTGCATACACACAGCCAGCTCCCTGGGACACAAAGGAGACAGAGGCAGCCCTGGAAACTCAGAGCTCCCCAGGGTGGTGCAGGCATGCTCAGCACCGTTCAGACGAGCTAACAAGTGGCACGGCCCAGGATTTGGGCTGCTATGGTGCCAGGCCCAGTGGCACACGCTCCCGGGCCCCCATTGTTACACGAAGCTACCACACCTAGGGAAAAGCCAAGCCCAATCTGCTCTGTCAAGCAGTGAAATAACCATGGCCTTTCCTTAGTCATTAGTAGCCGCAATTGAACCGAGAGCTGACGCCAGACTTGATGGAGCCCAATATCCCAGTCACAGGGCTGGGTCAGCCAGCTGCCCTGGCCCGCTCAGGAGTGCAAGGGGGTGTTACTGATCTCCTTCACTCACAGGGAAAGCTGGTGTCAAGTATCAGAGGAGGAGCCGTGTTAGTCTGGATCTGTAGAAAGCAACAGAGTCCTGTGGCACCTTATAGACTAACAGACGTATTGGAGCATAAGCTTTCGTGGGTGAATACCCGCTTCGTCAGACGCGCGTCATCATGCATCTGATGAAGTGGGTATTCACCCACGAAAGCTTATGCTCCAATACATCTGTTAGTCTATAAGGTGCCACAGGACTCTTTTTAGGGAAAGCTGGGTGAGCCGGGAGCCACCAACAGCCCTCTCCAGCCACCCAGGTGCCTGTCCAGCACAGAGACCCCAACCACCTCGGCTGAGTGGGTGCCAAAGCACAGCAGGTGGGGGGGGGGGGAGCAGGGGATGCCTTCTAGTCTCTGAGAAGGAGCCGATGGTATAACAGGTGTCAAAACAAAACCATGGAGTGGGCTCAGCAGCTGGGGAGAGAGCTGGGGGTGCTGAGCTACTTCAGGGCGGGGCCCGGCTGAAGAATCTAGGTAGGTTGGAACAGAGGGTCAGGTGATGCTGGCCTCCTTGGCAAGAAGGATGGGTCACCTCAGCAAGGGGCTGATTCACCTGTGTGTTGTCATTTACACCTGTGCTAGGAGGGGGAGCAATCCAGCGGTGCATTCTGCCACCAACTCTTCTCCCATACAATAACCCAACATGGCCAATCGTGCCCACTAGCCACTAGCGCCCAAGCCAGACCTGCAAAGGCTGCCTCTCCTTCCCCAAGCTCAGCACAGCCGGTACAGCTGAGGCAGTGCTGGAGTGAGTCCCCGCAGTGTGAAAGTGCCGGGACTCAGTAAAGAGGGTGCAGTGCACTTACTGGCCTGTTAGCAGAACTAGACAGTGAAACTGCACTTGTTAAAGACATGCAGCCATCCAGAGCTGCAGAATTTACCTACAAAGACCCCTATGAACCTCTCAACCTTCACACCTGCCCATGCCTGACAGGAACCAGCTGTGCGTGTGACACGAGAGCAAAGTGTGCAATGCCTGTGTCTGGTTGTGTTACACAAGTGACAGATTTCAGTGAGGCTTTAAGTGAAGAATTAGCTGATTCTTCTAGGTTTTAATGTTTTTTTTAATAACTAAGTTTGTCCTTAGGAGAAACATGAATGAACTTTACAGGGGGGGGGGGGGGGGGGGGGGGGANGTCCAAAGATGCAGATCAACATTAGCAAACTGCTGCCTACACTCTACATTTTAGGCCCTGTGTGATGCTGCCCCTTGTCCTGATATGTTAGCAAATATTGGGGCAGGGCGGGGCCTCACTAGGCTGTTTCCATGATTAGGGGAAATTTATGGTAGAGTCGGGTATTGCTCTGGGCAATTCTACTTATTTACAAAGCACACACACACAGCCCTGTTTCCCTGAACACAGCAGGAACAAACAGCATCAGGCAGTTTCCTTGCTGACAGTTTCCGAGCCTGCTTCTCCAGACAGCCCTGTAGCTCCAGAACCTCTGTCTCTGCTCCTGCAGTACAGAAGGCTGAAGCAGTGGGCGTTGTTCTTGCAGCACTGATCATTTCCCCAGACTATGTCAAGAGCAGTATGGTGCTTCCAGAGAGCCTCACAAGGCAGGGCAGGGGCAGTACTCCAGGACATATGCACAGCAGAGCCTTTGCCAATCTCTCCCTCATCAGTTTACACAGCACACAGGTCACTGATCCAATTAAACATTAACCCAGATGGTGAGAAACAATCCTTAATTAGCCCTCAGTTCCCTGACACTGGCTCTCTAGCGTAGCATTTCTCAAATGCGGCCACCGTGGCCGCATGCAGCCACCAGGGACTTTTCTTGCAGCCACGGCCTTCTGGGCTGTGATGCGGGGAGGGCAAAGTAACGCCCTCTCCCCCTCCCTGTTGCTCCTGGATGCACTGCCTTGGTGTTGGTTGCTACCAGCAGGGATTGGGCCCTGCCCTCCTCTGGAGTCACTTGGGGCACAATGCTGTAGGAGCAGGCAGCCAGTAAGTTCCCCACCTTCCCAGGGGCGTTGGGGTTCAGGCTTTGGGCTTCAGCTCTGAGGTGGCGGGGGCAGCGGGCTCTGGATATGGGGCTTCAGGCTCCAGCCCCGGGCTCTGGCTGCACAACAGCAGGCCCCAGGCTCCAGCCACACGGCTTTGGTACCTCTCCCAGCCTCCAACCCCCATCTTCCCTAGCCCCCACTGCCTTCCCCGACCCTCCATCCAGGGCTTATTTGTCCCCAGGCTTGCCAGGGCTGAGTAAGGCTGCTGTAAGAAGTGATACTTGTATGTTTGTTAATACCACTTTTCACAACAGACTTACCGGCTATCAAATAAACTCCAGTGATTTGGACGTATCTATGTGCATATTTATTTGGTTTTCCTAAAGCTAATGAAGTATTTTAGGAAAAAGTGAGAGCAGCCACCAGCAAGAGTTGGTGGCTGCATTCTGAGTCCACCAAAATTTTTGTCCGGAGAACCCCTGCTCTAGCGAGAGTGATGAATGTTTAATACATGTAGATGTGCTGGACAGAAAATCCAAAGCTATCTGATAAATCCACTGTGACTGGCTGGAAAGCTGCCCCACAAGTCCAGTCTTTGGTATTGCATCGGGATCATGACGCTGGATTAGATCCAAACAACATGCAGTGTGAGAGCTCAGCAGACTGCCTAGAATTTGTGACCATTGCTCTGACTGAAAGCCTCAGATTTCGCCAGCCACACTCACAGCCATGGTACTTGCTGGTCAGGAACAGTCATGTCAGTGAGGGTTGGTCGGGGTCAAGCCCCCTCAGATCTGCTTGTTTGCAAACAGGGGGGGCTTGTGAGAACTAGACATTGCCAAACCTATGGTCACCCAGTGAGAGCAGCAAAAAAAGCATGTGACAAAAGACAAATCATAGCCTGCAAACGATGAATGTGGAATAGTGTGGTACTCGAGAGAAGCATATAGACGGAAGGGTTTGCATGAACTATTGGCTGAATAATTGCGCATAAGGAATAAACCAGTAAAACCCCAAGTCACTTTTGGGGATAATTAATCCCCAGAAACAGGGGCCACATTGATTGATCGATCTTGATTTTGATCTTAAAATTAGCCACTCGCCACAGGGTGCTCATCCACAGCTTTGGGTGCCCTTGGCATGCATTTAAACACACTGTGCAGGAATCCGCATCAGTCAATGGATTCTTTGCATCGGTCTTCACAGCTAAGGATGTGAGGGAGATTCCCAAACCTGAGCCATTCTTTTTAGGTGACAAATCTGAGGAACTGTCCCAGATTGAGGTGTCATTCGGAGGTGGTTTTGGAACAAACTGATAAATTAAACAGTAATAAGTCACCAGGACCAGATGATATTCACCCAAGAGTTCTGAAGGAACTCAAATGTGAAATTGCAGAACTACTAACGGTAGTTGGTAACCTATAATTTAAATCAGTTTCTGTACCAGATGACTGGAGGATAGCTAATGTGAGGCCAATTTTTAAAAATGGCTCCAGAGGTGATCCCGGCAATTACAGACCAGTAAGCCTGACTTCAGTACCGGGCAAACTGGTCGAAACTATAGTAAAGAACAAAATTGTCAGACACATAGAGGAACATAATTTGTTGGGGAAAAGTCAACATGGTTTTTGTAAAGAGAAATCATGTCTCACCAATCTACTAGAATTCTTTGAGGGGGGTCAACAAGCATATGGACAAGGGGGATGTGATGGGTTGGGTCATAGAAACCCCTTTGGGAACTGCCACCTGATGTGCCTAGACTATGAGCCCATTTTCCCTGCCAGCTTGGGACTTCAGTACCTTGCCTTGTTTGAGCCAGACACGCTAGCCTGCTGCAAACACAGATCCAGGTCTGAACCACGTCCCCCACAAGCTGCAGACTTAACTGAAAACAGCTTAAGAAGTGCTCCTGTCTCCAGCACTCAGATAACCAGCTCCCAATGGGGGTCCAAACCCCAAATAAATCCGTTTTACTCTGTATAAAGCTTATAAACTCATAAATTGTTTGCTCTCTATAACACTGATAGCTGTGCATATCTCTCTGTTCCACCCCCCAGGTAAGTAAAAAGTGATTAAATACAAAAAGTAGGATTTAAGTGGTTTCAAATAATAACAACCAGAACAAAGTGGATTACCAAGCAAAATAAAATAAAACACGTAAATCTAAGCCTAATACAGCAAGAAAACTGAATACAGATAAATCTTACCTTCAGAGATGTTTCAATAGGCTTTTTTCACAGACATGCATCTGACGAAGCGGGTATTCACCCACGAAAGCTTATGCTCCAATACATCTGTTAGTCTTAAAGGTGCCACAGGACTCTCTGTTGCTTTTCACAGACTGGACGCCTTCCTAGTGTGGGCCCAATCTTTTCCCCCGGTACAGTCCTTGTTCCAGCTCAGGCAGTAACTAGGGGATTTCTCATGACTGCAGCCCCCTTTGTTCTCTTCTACTCCCTTATATGTCCTTTACACCAGGTGGAAATCCTTTGTCCCTCTCTGGGTTCCCACCCCTCCTTCTAAATGGAAAAGCACCAGGTTAAAGATGGATTCCAGTTCAGCTGACATGATCACATGTCACTGGAAGATTTCATTACCCACTTGCCAGCACACAGGAAGACTTACAAGTAAACAGAACCATTTACAACCAATGGTCCTGGTTAATGGGAGCTATAAAGATTCCAAGCCACCATTAATGGCCCACACTTTGCATAATTACAATAGGACCTCAGAGTTATATTTCATATGTCTAGTTTCAGATAACAAGAATGATAAATTTATACAAATAGGATGACCACACTCAGTAGATTATAAACTTCGTAATGATACCTTACAAGAGACATTTTGCATGAAGCATATTCCAGTTACATTATGTTGACACTCATTAGCATATTTTCATAACATCATATGGAGTGCACCATCACAGGGGAATCTAGTGGATATAGTGACTTAGATTTTCAGAAAGCCTTTGACGAGGTCCCTCACCAAAGGCTCTTAAGCAAAGTAAGCTGTCATGAGATTAGAGGGAAGGTCCTTTCATGGATTGGTAACAGGTTAAAAGATAGGAAACAAAGGGTAGGAATAAATGGTCAGTTTTCAGACTGGAGAGAGGTAAATAGTGGTGTTCCCCAGTACTGGGACCAGTCCTATTCAACATATTCATAAACGATCTGGAAAAAGGGGTTAACAGTGAGGTGGCAAAATTTGCAGAGAATACAAAACTACCAACGAGGGGGGATGCCATTTTAGATTTGGTTTTGGTGAGCAGTGAGGACCTTGTTGAGGAAATGGTTGTAGGGGACAACCTTGGCTCGAGTGATCATGAGCTAATTCGGTTCAAACTAAATGGAAGGATAAACAACATTGCATCTGAGACTAAGGTTTACGATTTCAAAAGGGGTAACTTTACTAAATTAAGGCGACTAGTTAGGGAAGTGGATTGGACTAACATATTTAGGGATCTAAAGGCGGAAGACGCCTGGGATTATTTCAGGTTGAAGTTGCAGGAGCTGTCGGAGGCCTGTATCCCGAGAAAGGGAAAACGGTTCGTAGGTAGCAGTTTTAGGCCGAGCTGGATGAGCAAGCAAGAAAATATATAATAATATAATATATGGAGATATACCTATCTCATAGAGCTGGAAGGGACCCCGAAGGGTCATCGAGTCCAGCCCCCTGCCTTCACTAGCAGGACCAATTTTTGCCCCAGATCCCTAAATGGCCCCCTCAAGGATTGAACTCACAACCCTGGGTTTAGCAGGCCAATGCTCAAACCACTGAGCTATCCCTCCCCTACAGAAAGCGTACAAGGAGTGGAAGATGGGAGGGATCAGCAAAGAAACCTACCTTATTGAGGTCAGAGGGTGTAGGGATGCAGTGAGAAAGGCCAAAAGCCAGGTAGAGATGGACCTTGCGAAGGGAATTAAAACCAATAGTAAAAGGTTTTTTAGCCATATAAATAGGAAGAAAACCAAGAAAGAAGAAGTGGGACCGCTTAAAACTGTAAACGGAGTGGAGATTAAGGATAATCTAGGCATGGCACAATATCTAAACGAATATTTTGCCTCGGTCTTTAATGAGGCTAATGAAGGGCTTAGGAATAGTGGCGGCGTGACTGATGGGAACGAAGGTGGGGGGGTAGACATTACAGTATCCGAGGTAGAAGCCAAACTTGAACAGCTTAACGGTAGTAAATCGGGCGGCCCGGATAATCTTCATCCTAGAATATTAAAGGAATTGGCGAGTGAAATTGCAAGCCCGTTAGCGATAATTTTTAATGAATCTCTAAACTCGGGGGTTGTACCGTTTGACTGGAGATTAGCTAATGTAGTTCCTATATTCAAGAAGGGGAAAAAAAGTGACCCGGGTAACTACAGGCCTGTTAGTTTAACATCTGTAGTATGCAAAGTCATGGAAAAAATATTAAAGGAGAGAGTAGTTACGGACCTTGAGGTCAATGGCAATTGGGACAAATTACAACATGGTTTTACGAAAGGTAGATCGTGCCAAACCAACCTGATCTCCTTCTTTGAGAAAGTAACAGATTTTTTAGACAAGGGAAATGCGGTGGATCTGATATATCTTGATTTCAGTAAGGCGTTCGATACGGTACCGCATGAAGAATTACTGGTTAAATTGGAAAGGATGGGGATCGAAATGAAAATCCGGAGGTGGATAAAGAACTGGTTAAAGGGGAGACTGCAGCGGGTCGTACTGAAAGGTGATCTGTCGGGTTGGAGGGAGGTTACCAGTGGAGTTCCTCAAGGTTCGGTTTTGGGTCCGATTTTATTCAATCTATTTATCACTGACCTCGGAACCAAAAGTAGGAGTGGGCTGATAAAGTTTGCGGATGACACGAAGTTGGGAGGTATTGCCAATTCGGAGAAGGATCGGGATATCCTCCAGGGAGATTTGGATGACCTTGTAAACTGGAGTATTAGTAATAGGATGAAATTTAATAGTGAGAAGTGTAAAGTTATGCATCTAGGGATGACTAACAAGAATTTTAGTTATAAGCTGGGGACGCACCAGTTGGAAGTAACGGAAGAGGAGAAGGACCTCGGAGTCCTGGTTGATCGCAGGATGACTATGAGTCGGCAATGTGATGTGGCCGTTAAAAAGGCTAATGCGGTCTTGGGATGCATTAGGCGAGGTATTTCTAGTAGAGATAAGGAGGTGCTAGTCCCGTTATACAAGGCGTTGGTGAGACCTCATTTGGAGTACTGTGTGCAGTTCTGGTCTCCCATGTTTAAGAAGGATGAATTCAAACTGGAACGGGTACAAAGAAGGGCCACTAGGATGATCCGAGGAATGGAAAGCCTGTCGTATGAAAGGAGACTTGAGGAGCTCGGTTTGTTTTCCTTAACCAAAAGAAGGTTGAGGGGAGATATGATTGCTCTCTTTAAATATATCAGAGGGATAAATACCAGGGAGGGAGAGGAATTATTTCAGCTTAGTACTAATGTGGACATGAGAACAAATGGATATAAATTGGCAGTCGGGAAGTTTAGGCTTGAAATTAGACGAAGGTTTCTAACCATCAGAGGAGTGAAATTCTGGAACAGCCTTCCGAGGGAAACAGTGGGGGCGAAAGACCTCTCTGGCTTTAAGATTAAGCTTGATAAGTTTATGGAGGGAATGGTTTGATAGGATAACGTGATTTAGTCAATAGGTCAATAACGTGCCACCACTGGTAATTAGTACCAATGGTCAATGTTGGGATATTGAAAGTCTTTTTCCTGAGTGTCTGGATGGAGAGTCAAGACCATGCTCGGGGTTCAGCTGATCGCCATATTTGGGGTCAGGAAGGAATTTTCCTCCAGGGTAGCTTGGCAGTGGCCCTGGAGGTTTTTCACCTTCCTCCGCATCATGGGGCAGGGGTCGCTTGCTGGAGGATTATCTGCTACTTGAAGTCTTTAAATCAAGATTTGGGGACTTCAACAGCTGAGTCAAGGGAGAGAATTATTCCAGGAGTGGGTGGGTCAGCTTTTGTGGCCTGCATCATGCGGGAGGTCAGACTAGATAATCATAATGGTCCCTTCTGATCTTAAATTCTATGATTCTATGATACTCAAGATAGTTAAGTCCCAGGCAGACTGTGAAGAGCTACAAAAGGATCTCACAAAACTGGGTGACTGGGCAACAAAATGCCAGATGAAATTCAATGTTGATAAATGCAAAGTGATGCACACTGGAAAACATAATCCCAACTATACCTATAAAATGATGGGGTCTAAATCAGCTGTTACCTCTCAAGAAAGATCTTGGAGTCACTGTGGATAGTTATCTGAAAACATCCACTCAATGTACAGCGGCAGTCAAAAAACAAACAGAATGTTAGGAATCAAGAAATAATAGATATTTCTTATAATAAAACAAAAGATATCATATTGCCGCTATATAAATCCATGGTACACCCACATCTTGAATACTATGTGCAGATGTGGTCGCCCCATCTCAAAAGAGATCTATTAGAATTGGAAAAGGTTCAGAAAAGGGCAACAAAAATGATTAGAGGTATGGAACAGCTTCTATATGAGAAGAGATTAATAAGACTGGGACTTTTCAACTTGGAAAAGAGATGACTAAGGGGGGATATGTCCTTGTAGCTCTGTGAGTGCTTCCCTCACTGTTGTACGCTCAAGCACCCCTGCTGATCTCACTGTGGGCTGGAGAGGGCAGTGTCTTTCAAATAGGTAGGTCAAAATCTTCAGGTCCTACCAGCAGCCAGAGCAGACCCTATAGCACCTGGCCAGGACCTCTGTTGGCACTGCTCTCTCCTGAGCACTCCCCCAGCTCAGCATGCTGCACAGACATTAACTAACCCACCCACACAGCCCTCCAGGGGTTCAAGAGCAAGGCAGCAGGGCCATCCTTAGGCACACGCAGCATACACAGCTGCGTAGGGCACCCGAAAATTTGGGGCACCACCGGGACAGCAGGTAAAAGCGGGTTGGCTTCTGCACACTCAGTGCACGCTGCAGTCTCCTTAGACAGGGGCCATAGTCACAGAGCCGAATGCACCGGTGCCACACATTTTGCTTGAGGGAGAGGGAACGGGGGGTCTCTGTGGGGAACTGTGACTCTCCGTCACTGTGAGGTGGGCCGGGTGGCTCAGTATCCTTTGCTGCCTCGTCCCTCCCCCCCAAGCTGCGAGCCCGGGCTGACACAGCGTCTGCTGCATATGAAGCTTGGTGTGTGTGAGCAATGGGGGAGAGGGGTTCTTCTGGGGAACCGTGGGCGGGGGTGGTGGCTGTGCCCCAAGTCAGGCATAGGGGCACCAGTTTAATAATACTGCGTAGGGCCCCATAAATCCTGGCAGGGGGCAGAGCTCCCCTCTCTGCTGAAAGCAGATGGACACCCCCGTTCCTGTGCCTGGCAAGGGTGAGCTCTCCCACAGCTCCCCAGCTTTGGCCAGTACAGTGAGAGCTCCCATGCTCAGCTCAGCCCACTTTTGCCACGAGAGAGGGCCATGAGCATTGGATGGGTAATGGCAGCCTGGACCAGTCATCGCTGCACATCAGCGCTAACAACCCAGGACTATGAAGAGGTGTATGGGGAGGTCATTGGTCAGGCTGTCTGCCCTCAGGTAGACAGGGCTGCTTCAGTTGCACTTGGTTTGCACAGGGAATGTTTTCTTGACATCCCAGGGGGTTTAGTTGCTTCAAATGAAAGCTCAGATTCTAGGGGATCTGGCTGTGCTGTGTGGCCCCTAAATACAGCAAGGGGGCTGCCTCTTTGGGCCCTGGTTTAGATTCTACAGTCACCAAGTGTGTAGAATCTCTCTCCTTCCCACTGGCATGCCTGATTGCCACCCTGCCCATCCCATCACCACCTTCCCTTCACCCTGCGCTGGGAGCGCAGGTGTCACAGAGCCACAAAAAGAACAGGAGTGCTTGTGGCACCTTAGAGACTAACACATTTATTTGAGCATAAGCTTTCATGGGCTACAGCCCACTTCATCGGATGCATAGAATGGAACATATAGTAGGATCCACAGAATCGGTGCAACGCCCACAGCACTGGGACAGGCTCTAGGAGGAACCCCTTCGGTGTGCCAGACCCCCATCCAAGCTCACTCTTCCTCCAGGGCAGGCCACACAGACTCTCTGGGGCCCCAGCCCTCCTGCTTCACCCTGTGAGCTCTGCCCAGCAATTCCAGTGACTCTGAATTAGAGACATGTTCACTCTGCAGGGACTGATGCACCTCACCCAGCATTTGCAGTGACACTCAGACAGCGTTGTCCATAGGCGCCGACTCCGTGGGTGCTCCGGGGCTGGAGCACCAATTGGGAAAAATTGCACCCACCGGCAGCTCCCCACCCCAGCTCACCTCTGCTCCACCTCCACCTCCTCCCCTGAGTGCGCTGCCGCTCTGCTTCTCCCCCCTCCCTCCCTCCCTCCCTCCTTCCCCCCCTCCCAGGCTTGCCGCGAAACAGCTGTTTCACGCGGCAAGCCTAGGAGGGAGGAGGGAGAAGCGGAGCGGCAGCGGCGCGCTCAGGGGAGGAGGCGGAGGCGGAGCGGAGGTGAGCTGGGGCGGGGAGCGGTTCTGCTGCGCCCCCTCCCCCAGGGTTACTTCTTGCAGCCCTCCCCGCCCCCCCCGAACCCCGCCCCCCCCCAGTTCACCTCCGTTCCGCCTCCTCCCCCCGGAAATGCGGCACGCCCAGGGGAGGAGGCAAGGCCAGGGATTTGGGGAAGGGGTTGGAATGGGGGCGGGGAAGGGGCGGAGTTGGGGCAGGGCCGTGGGGCATGAGCACCCACCAGCGCCGGGTAAAGTCGGTGCCTATGGTGCTGTCAATCAGGTGGGTTTATTAGTCAGCTGGAACACAGCATGGGAAGTCCTTAGGTTGGCAGAGAGAACTGAAGGTTAAAGCACAGACCATTCTGGTCAGCCCAGAGCCCAGCCAAGCTGTAGTGAACTGCTCAAGCTCCCACTCTCTCTCTCTCTCTCTCCATCTGACCTCCTGGGTTGGTTCCTGGGTGAAAGCCCTGATGTCTTCCAGCAGCCAACGCTTATCCCCCATCTCACACCTCCCCAGCCCTTTGTTCTCCAGCTGGGGACTGTGCTCAGTTTCCCTGCTAAGAGGTGGTGAAATCCCTCTCCCCCGGGCCTTTCTTGCTAGGTGTCAATGTGCTGGTGATTGGCTTTGCTGTTGTCTTTCAGATTCTCCATTGAGATGGGGTTGGCCTCGTCCAGTCCTTTTTAATGATGTTGCCTGGCTCAGGCATCTAGGTACCATTCACACCCATGTCTCCCAGCCTGCACAGAAAGCAAACAGTACTTTTCTATCCACTGAGTAACAATACAGCAGATAGTATCAGAGGGGTAGCCGTGTTAGTCTGGATCTGTAAAAGCAGCAAAGAATCCTGTGGCACCTTATAGACTAACAGAGGTTTTGCAGCATGAGCTTTCGTGGGTGAATACCCACTTCTTCGGATGCAAGTAAGTGGAAATCTCCAGGGGCAGGTATATATATGCAAGCAAGAAGCAAGCTAGAGATAACGAGTTTAGTTCAATCAGGGAGGGTGAGGTCCTGTTCTAGCAGTAGAGGTGTGAAAACCAAGGGAGGAGAAACTGGTTCTGTAGTTGGCAAGCCATTCATAGTCTTTGTTTAATCCTGAGCTGATGGTGTCAAATTTGCAGATGAACTGAAGCTCAGCAGTTTCTCTTTGAAGTCTGGTCCTGAAGTTTTTTTGCTGCAAGATGGTGACCTTAACATCTGCTATTGTGTGTCCAGGGAGGTTGAAGTGTTCTCCTACAGGTTTTTGTATATTGCCATTCCTAATATCTGATTTGTGTCCATTTATCCTTTTCCTTAGAGACTGTCCAGTTTGGCCTATGTACATAGCAGAGGGGCATTGCTGGCATATGATGGCGTATATTACATTGGTGGATGTGCAGGTGAATGAACCAGTGATGGTGTGGCTGATCTGGTTAGGTCCTGTGATGGTGTCGCTGGTGTAGATATGTGGGCAGAGTTGGCATCGAGGTTTGTTGCATGGATTGGTTCCTGAGTTAGAGTTACTTTGGTGCGGTGTGCAGTTACTGGTGAGAATGTGCTTCAGGTTAGCAGGTTGTCTGTGGGCGAGGACTGGCCTGCCACCCAAGGTTTGTGAAAGTGTGGGATCATTGTCCAGGATNTGCAGCGGAAGGTCCCGCCCCCAAAATGCACTGACAACCGGGGCGGCCGGCGCCCCCCAAATCTTAGTGCCCTAGGCGACCGCCTAGGTCGCCTAATAGGTTGCGCCGGCCCTGTGTTCACCAGGTGCTTTCTCCTCTTAAAAGGGCTGCTCGATTCAGAACCAGACCCTGGGGCTGATCACACATGTGAAGAGTCAGAGCGAATAGTTCAGCTAAGCACGTTGGTGGCTCCTAACAGAGAGCACAGACAGTGGCAGATGTAGGGGGGAGGGTTTAAATTAGCCAGGTTTCAACTAGCCAATGGTGGGTTACTGACTCCTGGACAACTATGGGGTGGATGGGCTGTAGTCAGTGCTGTGGGGTGGATGAGTTGTAGCCAGCACGTGGGGGTGGATGGGTTGTAGCCATCACTGTGGAGTAGACGGGCTGTAGCCAACACCAGGGGATAGATGGGCTGTAGCCAGCGCTGTGGGGTGGATGGGCTGTAGCCAGCACTGTGGGGTGGATTAGCTGTAACCAGTGCCGTGGGGTGGATGGGCTGTAGCCAGCGCTGTGGGGTGGATGGGCTGTAACCAGTGCCGTGGGGTGGATGGGCTGTAGCCAGCACCGTGGGGTGGATGGGCTGTAGCCAGCACCGTGGGGTGGATGGGCTGTAGCCAGCACTGTGGGGTGGATTAGCTGTAACCAGTGCCGTGGGGTGGATGGGCTGTAGCCAGCACCGTGGGGTGGATGGGCTGTAGCCAGCACCGTGGGGTGGATGAGCTCTAGTTGATGCCGTGGGGTAGATGGGCTGTAGCCAGCGCCGTGGGGTGGATGGGCTGTAGCCAGCGCCTTGGGGTGGATGGGCTGTAGCCAGCGCTGTGGGGTGGATTAGCTGTAACCAGTGGCGTGGGGTGGATGGGCTGTAGCGAGCACCGTGGGGTGGATGGGCTTTAGTCGATGCCGTGGGGTAGATGGGCTGTAGCCAGCGCAGTGGGGTGGATGGGCTGGAGCCAGCGCCATGGGGGGGATGGGCTGTAGCCAGCGCCGTGGGGGGGAGGGCTGTAGCCAGCGCCGGGGGGGGGATGGGTGTAGCCAGCGCCGTGGGGGGGAGGGCTGTAGCCAGCGCCGTGGGGTGCATGGGCTGTAGCCAGCGCCGTGGGGTGCATGGGCTGTAGCCAGCGCAGTGGGGTGGATGGGCTGTGGCGAGCGCCGTGGGGTGGATGGGCTGTAGCGAGCGCGAAGGGGTGGATGGGCTGTAGCCAGCGCGATGGGGTGGATGGCTGTAGCCAGGGCCGTGGGGTGGATGGGCTGTAGCCGGTGCCGTGGGGTGGATGGGCTGTAGCCAGCGCGATGGGGTGGATGGGCTGTAGCCAGCGCGGTGGGGGGGATGGCTGTAGCCAGCGCAGTGGGGTGGATGGGCGGTAGCCCGCGCCGTGGGGTGGATGGCTGTAACCCGCGCCGTGGGGTGGATGGGCTGTAGCGAGCACCGTGGGGTGGATGGGCTTTAGTCGATGCCGTGGGGTAGATGGGCTGTAGCCAGCACCGGGGGGTGGATGGGCTGTAGCCAGCGCCTTGGGGTGGATGGGCTGTAGCCAGCGCTGTGGGGTGGTTGGGCTGTAACCAGTGCCGTGGGGTGGATGGGCGGTAGCCAGCACCGTGGGGTGGATGGGCTCTAGCCGGTGCCGTGGGGGGGATGGGCTGTAGCCAGCGCCGTGGGGTACATGGGCTGTAGCCAGCGCCGTGGGGGGGAGGGCTGTAGCCAGCGCCGGGGGGGGGATGGGTGTAGCCAGCGCCGTGGGGGGGATGGGCTGGAGCCAGCGCCGGGGGGTGGATGGCTGTAGCCAGCGCCGGGGGGGGGATGGGTGTAGCCAGCGCCGTGGGGGGGAGGGCTGTAGCCAGCGCCGGGGGGGGGATGGGTGTAGCCAGCGCCGTGGGGGGGAGGGCTGTAGCCAGCGCCGGGGGGGGGATGGGTGTAGCCAGCGCCGTGGGGGGGAGGGCTGTAGCCAGCGCCGTGGGGTGCATGGGCTGTAGCCAGCGCCGTGGGGTGGATGGCTGTAGCCAGCGCCGTGGGGTGGATGGCAGGGGGCAATTCCCAGAGTGAGCTGCCCGTGCGCAGCCCAGGTTGCAGTAAGCAACTGTAGTGCAGCCACCCAAGGAGGGAAGAGGCTGGTAGTTTCTGCACTGAGCCCCTCACTCTGGGTTCCCGGGGCTGGGTGTCTCATGGGCCATGCTAATCTCACGGCTGTTCTCGGCAGGAGCTGCTTGGAGCCTGTGTTAATGCTTCTTCTGGCTGCCTGTGCCGCAGGCAGGACCGGCCGCCATGGGCTCCTTGGAGGAGCCAGCTCCCGAGGTGGAATGTGCCTCACACCCCCCCAAGGTGCTGCCGTGCCGCCACACCTTCTGCCTGGAGTGCCTGGTCTCAAGCCTCAAGTCCCAGCCGCCGGACGCCATCCAGTGCCCCCTGTGCCGGCACTGCACCAGGCTCCCGGCCAGCGGGCTTCCCCGGCTGCACAACAACCTCGCCATCCTCACCTGCCTCCCAGAGCGCATGGAGAGGGCCTGCAGTGTCCGCTTCAGCCGCACTGAGGGACAGCTCTGGGTCTGGCCCCAGGCCTCCTGTGCGGCTGGGAGGCCACATAGCCATGTGAGCAGCATCAGCCACAGCTCAGAGGTGGGCTGCCTGCCGAGGCAAGAGATGTGGCCCCGCCAGGCGGAGCAACAAGGCTGCTGGAGCCTCTTGCACAAACCGTTGTGCCGCATTTTGTGATCACCCTCCTTGTCAGCTCCATTTCACTCCTCACTGTGCCCCACTCCCGCAGTGCCAGTCACAACCTGACAGCCTCCAGCCCTTCTGGGGCACTCCCCAGGACCCGCTAACAGCAGATGGAGCAGGGCTAGCACTGGCTCGAGCAAAGAATTGGTCGATCCAGGGCCAGCTGTAGGTTTTTTGCCGCCCCAAGCAAAAAAAATGTTGGCTGCCCCCCACGCCAGCCCTGGGCTCTCCACTCCCCCATCCGCACCCCTGCCACCCCAGCCCTGGGCTCTCCCCCCAACACCCGCACCCCCCTGCCACCCCAGCCCTGGGCTCTCCCCACCCAACTGCGCCCTCCTGCTGCTCTGTTTTCTTTTCTACCTCAGGTATTAACCTTTAATAATGTAACTGTTATGTTTGTTTAGCCTCCTTGTGTAGTTATCACTATTATTCAATAAATAACTTTTATTGTTAAGCTGGTTGCTTCTCTCTCTCTCTTTGAACTTAACTTTTTTTGTGTTTTTAGCTTCCCCATTTACTCTGCAGCAACAGGTTTCAGAGTAGCAGCCGTGTTAGTCTGTATCAGCAAAAAGAACGGGAGTACTTGTGGCACCTTAGAGACTAACAAATTTATTTGAGCATAAGCTTTCGTGGGCTACAGTCCACTTCTTCGGATGCATAGAATGGAACATACAGTAAGAAGATATTTATACATACAGAGAACATGAGAAGGTGGAAGTAGCCATACCAACTGTAAGAGGCTAATTAATTAAGAGAAGCTATTAACAGCAGGGGAGAAAAACTTTTGAAGTGATAATCATGATGGCCCATTTCGGACAGTTGACACGAAAGTGTGAGGCTGCTTCAACATGGGGAAATAGATTCAATTAGTGTAATGACCGAGCCATTCCCAGTCTCTGTTCAAACCTAAGTT
>QXTE01000299.1:1233722-1389087 GCA_003942145.1 Platysternon megacephalum
CGAGAACACCACTTGCGCCTCAAACTCCTTTATCCTTCTTCCCAGAGCCACGTAGTCTGAGGTGATCCGCTCAAGGTCATTCTGTAGAGGATCTTGGTTAAAGGGCTTCTCCTTACAGGGGGTCTGCCCTGGCAACAGGAGGTGGAGGTGGTCCCCAGCCCTTCCATCCACCCAATGGGGCAGGCGCCCAGACCAAGGGGACCCAAGCCCCAGACCCACCGCAAAGGGATTCAGGAGGCTCAGCCCACTGACAGGATGGCACTTGGCTGAGACTCATTGAGGGAGCAAAAAGGGCCCAATCCTGCTCCAGCTGCCTGGCTGGATCCTGGACCCAATGACAAAACTCCGGACGACTTCCCGGGTGCAGAACTGGGCTCCTAGTGTCCATGGGACCAGGGATCTGTGGCTCAGGCTGGAAAGCAGACAATGAAGTGCTGCACTTCCCGGCAGGGCCTTGGCCTCTGTCTGAGCAGGGGCTAAAGTTGGGCAGAGCCTTTCCGGGCAACGGTCCGGCAGCGGTCCGGGTCTTCGGCGGCACTTCGGCGGTGGGTCCTTCAGTGCCGCCTTCAGTGTGCAGCTGTTGGTTTATTAAGGCACCACTGACGCTGCATGGCAAAAGAGTCAGGCTGACGGGCCTTATCCCAGCTCTGGAATGGCTGGGGCTGACGCTGTCTGTCTGGAGTCACCTCCAGGTCCGTGCTTTCATGGGGGTACAGATCTGGGCTACAGTCTGCGCCCACCTTTCCTTCCTTTCAGACTGAGCTCCCCTCTGCTGAGGGCGGCAGCGCACAAGGTGCCACCCGAGGCATCGGGAGCCTGGGGTGTCGGGCCCGGCTGTGGCAGTGAATTACTGAGTAAGCTGTTCGCTTTGCCTCTGCTTCTCTAGGTGTAATATGATCCAGCCTGCGCATGGTGCAGTGGGGAATGTTCTTAGTGAGGTGCCATCATGAGTTCAGCCCCCAGCACAATTCACCAGCCGGTGTGTTTGCATCAGATCAGTATTTCTGCCTGCTAAGGGCACTCTGACCCTGAGCTGCACCTGCACCACCCCCTTCAGACAGGTGATCTCATACTGGCCTCTCTTTGGGTGTAATTGCCATGGTTACTGTTGCTTTGTCACAGTGACAGGGGCACAGCTTTAGCTGGGACAGGTGAGCAGTGAAGGGCAAATGATCTTAGGAGCCAGAAATGCAGAAAACTGGCATGAGAGCCAGCCAGGACTGACCCAAACCACAGGCTCTGTGCCCTGGGGAACTCTGGAGCCAGCACCGAGCCATGCAGCTGGCCTCAGGCCCAACCAAGTGGGGCCAGGGGCTTCCACACAGCTCCAGTAAGTGTCCGGAAGTGCGTTTCCTGTAGAAACCCTGAAAGAAGCCAGCAGGAAGGAGGAGACCTGAGGTTTGATTCTAGCTACCAGCTGGAAGCGGAAGGACGGTGGCGTTGGCTCACTGCCAAGGGCATGTGAAAGCCAGCACAGGCCTGGAGTCTGCTGCCCTCAGCCACAGCCCTGCAGCTCCCTGGGAATTGTGCTTACACCCCAGAGGGTCATCCATGGGCTTGTCCTAACTGGCCACTAGGTGTCACCATGATGCCACAGAAATCAGCCTGCAGGGAGCACTCTGGGGTGTGAGCATTGCTTTGGGCAGCAGCAGGAACTCCCCACATGCACCATCCACAAGGCACTGACCCCCAGGAGAGCTGCTGGGAGCTGTTGGCAATACGGGAACATGGGACCCCACGCAGGGCAAGAGCGAGAGAGCAGAGGGGTGCCACCTGTCACTCGGGGAGGGAGGAGGGGGTGACACCTGTCATTCAGGTTGGAGTGGGGGGAGGGGTGACACTTGTCACTGAGGGGGAGGAAGATGAGGGGGCAGCTGGCCGAGAGGAAGGTAGTAAAGGTGTGGGTGGCTTGGAGGCTGAGTCCAGGTGGTTGCTGCTGACAGTTCTGGGGCCCTGAAATGTGCGCCTGGTTTAGCCTGCCCATGCAGGCCTGGCAGGTGCCCCAAACCCCCAAGCCTGACACCCAGTGACACTTGAAGGCCATTTTCCCCACCAACAGCACCATTGTCCCTTCCTCCCCCATCACAGCTGCACTTCAGCAGCACAAAACCCCTCACCCCCTGCTCACAGCCCTGCCAGCTGAGGACAGGGAGACGAGGCTCCCGCCTGGGCCCAGAGGACACTAAGCGCTGGGCTGTGGGGCTCCGTACCTGGGAGATGTTCCAGCTGGACTCGCCAGGAGCTGGGCACACCTTCGGGAGGGGTATCTGCTGCAGATGGCACTTCTAAATTTTGGAACGGGGGGCTGGCACCCCTGAAAAACAGGCCCTGGGGGCTGGGCACCCAAAAGCGGAAGGACCCAAACGTAGTGGCATTTGTACATTTAGGCCTAAGTGACTCAGGCCCAATCTGCAGGGGAACATTGTTCCAGTTTAGCTAAAGGAGCTATTGGGCCATGTCATTAAAGTGGACACTCTGATTACCATTTAACCTGGGCTTAGTCTGGTTTAGCATAAGTCACTAGGAACTGTTGATGCTAAATTGAAATAAGCTGCTCTAAACCAAAAACTGAGCAGCCCCACGGGTTTGAAGCCATTAAACTAAAGGCCCCAGCAAAGCAAGCATGTGCTTGGGGCGGCACATTTCTTGGGGCGGCAAAAAACCTAGAGCCGGCCCTGGCGGTAAAGATGGCTGCATTGAATGCAGCAGCGCTGCGGATTCGCTCTCTTCATGTCACGTCTTTCAAGGCATTTTGTGAGGCGGCTGTGGGGTTAGGTTGCTGCTGCGGGAGGGAGGCAGACGCGGACCTCGCCGCGTAACCTGGGGCGGGTGTGCCATGAAGTGCGCAGGGGTGGCTGTTTCTGGGGACGGTGGGAAGTGACTACCCGGAGAGGAGGATGTATAAAACCCCCAGAGTGCCACCTCGAGGAACTCCTCTGCCCTGGAAGGGCCACTGCCCCTGAGAACCCTCTGTGTTTCCAGCTGAGATCAGCTGTGTCAGGTCCGGGCCCCGTCAGCCCCTGTAATCTGTGTTGGGCATCATGAGGCTGTCAATGTTTTAATCTCTGTCACTGGGTAGAAAATCCCACCTGTACCCCAAGGGACCTGGGCTAGCTACCAGGGGGAGCCAGGGCGCAAGGGGGGAGCCTTGGCCCTTCCCCTTGGCCAGCTCTTAAAAGAGACCCCCCCGCTCCCCAGCCCAGGAGCTATTGGGCTGGGGCAGCCCCAGGCCAGAGTCCCAGCATGGGGAGGGGGCGCTCCCCGAGCCCCCAGGCCAGGCAGCAGCGCCCTCTGCCCACCGTGCGCCAAGCCAAGCCCTGCCCCCAGAGCACCCCGCCACCCACGTCTCCTCTGCCCCGGGACAGGCGCCCTACTGGAGAGGGGGGCCTGTCCCTCAGCCCCCTCATTAGGAAAATTCCAGTNTTGGGGGGGGGGGGGGGGGGGGGGAGGGGAGCCCGGACAGTGGAACTTGCTGTACCTAGGCAATGTCAAAATGCACCAAGGAAAAACTGGGGTAATGGGGGGTGCGGAGGACACAAGTTACGCGGATCGCTCTGATTCTATAGAAATGTCNAAGACTTTTGCCAGGGAGTTAAAAGAACTGCATTGTTACCATGTGTTTGGGGGCTTTTCCTGTAGCTGGGAGGGGAGGGGAGGGCAGGGCTGCTGTTGAACTACCATTCAGTTGGGATGGGGGGGGGTGTCTTTAATTCAATATTAAAACCCTGCTCCCTACATTGCAGCGGTCTTCCCTCAAGCCAGGCTGGGGTGGGCGGGCGGGCGGGGGGGGGGGGCGCAGGGGGGGAAAGGCGCATGGCCCAGTGCTCTTGCATTTCCTGACGGATGCTTAACCCATGCAGCGCTGCGGTGGGGGTCGGGGTGGGAGGTGTCTCACCCTTCAGAGCAGGGGATCAGCAAAGCCCCTGCTGGCGGGCGTGCCCCAGGCAGCGCAGACAGGGCCGGCTCCAGGCACTAGGCGAGAAAGCACGTGCCTGGGGCGGCACATTGTAAGAGGCGGCATTCCAGCCAATTCCTGCCGTGGCTCTTTTTTCTTTTCTTTTTTCTTTGGCAGCCTGGTCCGCAGCTCCCCGGCCGGCTCCCCACGCTCCGCCAGTCCCAGCCCAGCCCTGCAGGGGCACGGACCCCGGCCTGGGGGGGGCAGAAACTAGTGATCCCCGCCGCTCACCGTGCCGCCGGGCTCCCCGGGACACGCCACTCCCCGCCGCCTGCACCAGCCTCCGCCTCCCGCACCGCTCTGAGCCCGGCCCGGCCGAGCCGCCTTTAAAGGAGCGGCTGAGCCAGCACCTCCTGCAGCCCCCGGGGGCTCCGCCTGCCCAGCTGGGAGAGGCACCCCAAGGCCAGAGGGGGGAGCCCCTCTTGCCCGGCTGGGAGCGGGCTGCAGCGCCTGGCTGCCCATGGGAGGAGGGAGCGGGCGGGCGCCGCCCTTCACCCCCCTGCGAGCCGCCTTGACCGCCCTCCACGCGCTCCCTGCGGCTGCCGGGGTTTTTTTGTTTGTTTGTTTGGGCAGCCCGGCCGCCCTTTTTTTTTTTGCTTGGGGCGGCAAAAAAGCTAGAGCCGGCCCTGAGCGCAGAGCAAAACAAAACAAAAAAAACATTGCAAAGTACAAACATGTGTAAAAGCCAAAAAAGGGCGGGCAGCCAAAAAATTTTTTGTTTGGGGCGGCAAAAAAAGCTCACAGCAAACGAAGTGCAGTAGTAGTTAGCAGGCAGTTCCCTTTCTGGAACCAGGGTGCACTCCAGTGGGGCGAATACTGGGGCTGGGGCAAGAAGAGACATGGCTTTGGCGTCCCCTGTGACCTCAGGCTGCCACGTCCCGTGTCATCCTGGTCTGCTGCATGCATCCCATGTCCCTGGTGGGGTGGGTGAACTTTAAGCACTCTCTAACAAAGCTGCTGCTCTTGCATTAGGCTAGACACTCTCCCACCCATTTTAAGCACTGGCCTCTCCAAGTGCCATCCATGAGCCTCAGAAGAAAAGGGGGTTGGCCCCATGGCTTATCTGGCCCATTCCTTCTGCACCGAGGCTGCCAGCAGGCTGCCTGTCCATCCATGGGGTGCTGTCTGTGAGCTGGTGTGTGGGGCCCAGCAGCCCAAGACAGAAAGGCTTTCCCTCCTGACCCACCAGGTGAGCCTCGACCCTGAGCAGCCCGGGGTAGAAGCTGATGCACATGACCTAATTCCCTCCTGTTGGTATTTTTATCCCCTCCCCTCCCCGCACCTCTCTCCGGTGCCAGGTGCGTGCTGTAAACAAGTCACTGACAGCCCTTTGGAGCTCAGCGCCTTATGTGCTGCTCCATGGAAATCAGTTGCAGCCTGCACAGTGAGAAGGCACCATTCCCCAACTGGCCTGGGACCCCCTCCCAAGCCAGCACAGCTTCTCGGGAGCAGCTAGCTCATGGGCTCTTCTTCTCTCCAATAGAAACCTGGCTGTCAAGGACACCGCTGGTCCTGCCCGCTGCTAAGCCATGGTGTGTGGCTGCAAGTGAGGAGCAGGCAGATGCAGACTGCAAAGGAGGATGAAGGGCGAGGATCATTGCACAGGGCGTTTGCTAGCCTCTCTGAGGAGCAGGAGGACAGCTCCGCCACCCTGTGCTCCCTGCCAGGGGCTCCTGCTTAGCAATGTTGCCGGCGCTCAGCTGTGATACCGGACCCCCTTTGTGAAAGTAAGTGGCCCCTGCAGCCCCTGGCTCCCCAAGGGCAGCTGGGAGGGAGCTTTCTGTAACACAGCCAGGCATGTTTCCTTGCTGTGCAGTGGCTGTTTGTCTGTCCAGGGGCACGGGTTGGGGGGTAGTGCTGCATCTTGGCAATCAGTCAGGAGCCCTCCTGAGTGGTGCTTTTGTGCTAGTGCCAGGCGCTGCTTTCAGGGCTCCCCTCTGCACTGTCACCATTCAGCAGACCATGCCCAGACTGCCCTGGCTGGGGCGTCTCTCCAACACCCAGGCTGAGAACCCAGCACTGACTCCCAACAGACCCTCAATTTGGGTGCTGCATGCATTGGACAGATGTGGCTAGCTGGATCCAAGTGTTTGTCAAACAGAACTAGTAGCCTGGTGCCCCATTGTGATCTTGATCTGAGCCCCTCCCCCAGCAGGAAGGGCATTATGCTGAGCCTGCATTGGTGGTGGGGTTGGTAATCAGAGCATCTTTCTACCTTCTCCAACAAGCAGCTGAGACCTCTATGCAATGAAAAAGACTTGGCTTTGCTTTTAAATGTGTTTGTTGCTCTGGCTTGAGGGCACAAGCTCTTTGGGGGAAGGCCAGACCTGCTTCTGGGTATATTTGCACAAGGCCCAATCCCGACAGGGGCCTCTGCTGCTATTGGGGTAGAGCTTGGGCATGCTCCTGCCTGGCCTTTGCCCGTGTTCTCCAGTTTCCTGGGCTAATTGAACACATCAGTCCTGCATTAAGGGTTCCCCAGCACATTCTGTATCATTCAGCTGCATTCCCCACTGCTAAGGCCCATGATGGCTGTGAGGCACCAGAGACAGCTTTAACGCCACCTGGACGGGCCAAACCTCCGAGTTCACAATCACCAGAGTATTTGTCTGAGTTCCAAGCTGAAGTCGCTGGGAGGAAGGGGCCTGGCCTAACGGCTTCATGGCTTCTCCTGTCTGTTTGAAAGCCCATCAGATCACATTGGTCACTTTTATCAGGCCTAGGGTCAGGTTCCTCACTCCCTCAAGGGACTTTGCTGCTGGTTGGACTGACTTGTTCCCTGCACTGATTCTCCCCTTCCTGGGGTCCTTGCAGGGTGCGGCTGGATCAGCCCCTGTCCTGAGCAGGGTATATGTGCCTGGGGAGATTAGCAGCTCACTGGGGTGCAGAGGGATGCATTGTTACTGGGCCTTTTGTGTTGTTCCAGGCAGCTGGTGGGATCATCTTTCCTGCAGCCCTCACAGCAAATGGGCTTCACGGGTGCAGCAGCTGGGGATGGCGCCTTGCCCCACTGAGACCATGTCAGAAGGGCTGTGCGGGGAGCCAGAAGCAGAGTGCCCAGTTTGCTGGAACCCCTACAACAACACCTTCCGTACCCCAAAGCTCCTGCAGTGCCAGCACTCCTTTTGCATCGAGTGCCTGGCACACCTGAGCCTGGTGTCCCCTGCCCGCAACCGGCTGCAATGCCCACTCTGCCGCCACCCTACAGTGCTCCCCTTCAACCAGCCCATCACCGAGCTGCCCACCAACTCGGATGTCCTGCGGCTGCTTAAACTGGAGCCCAACCATATCATCCTGGAGGGCCGGCAGCTGTGCCTAAAGGACGAGCGGAAATCACGGTACTTCCTGCGCCAGCCCAGGGTTTATACCCTCAACCTGGGAACAGATCCAGGGCCCAGGCTAGGTAGCTCCCAGGCTTCCCCTATGCCGACCTCCATCCCCAGCCGCAATTCCCTTCGGCAGTGCATCCGCAACCCCCAGTTCCGCATCTTCACCTACCTGATGGCCATCATCCTCAGCATGATGCTGCTGCTCATCTTCTCCATCTTCTGGACCAAGCAGTTCCTGTGGGGCATAGGCTGAGGGCTTGGTAAGCCCCACAACTGGAGCCCAGAGCTCAACATCTTCTCAGACAGCAAAAGGTCCCAGGTGACATCAGCTACTTGGCATCTGCTCTGGGCAGGGGAGCCCTCTCTGCACCCTCCAGGACCATCTCTGCAGGCTCTGGCTAATAAGCTTTGTTCCTGATCTCTTCTCAGTGAGACACCCAGCCATACTAGTGGTCTGGCTGCATCCCAAGACCTGGGGTCTCCCTGGCAGCCACGCTGAGCATTGTGCACTAACAGCAGCAGAACCTGTATGATGTTCTGGAACTGCCCCATCAGCTGAAGCTCTTTGCTGCCTGTCATGGGGTCTGGGGCCCCGACATGAGCTCCAAGGCGCGATGGGAATACAGATGCTCATAGTAGTGGGCAACAAGGCCATTATTTTGGATGGCCATGACTCAAGAGGAGGGGATGCTGCAAACCCCAGCCCAGGAAGAATGAGCCAGAACCTTATGGAAAGTGAAGATTTCTAGAGGCTCGCCTGTGACTCGTCTTCTTGTCGCTCCTGGGATAATACCACGGATCTGGGTGCCACTAAGGACAACATGCAGGCCAGGACATTCATGTCCACAGACTGACATCATCTGTTGTGCCAAAGGTCCTCACAGGGGGCTGCGCTTTTTCCATCTGCTGGATAAGCAGACCCCTGGCCCACAGCAAAGACCTAAAAGAAATTTCATCTTTTGTCTTTTTGAGCTAATTGTTGCACTTTTTTGTTGTGTTTACAATCAAACACATTCAGCTCCTGTGCCAGGGTCCCAGCTCTTCCTCTGCTCGGGTCCCAGCTCTTCCTCTGCTCTCACCCCTCAACCTCACTTTCTTTTCCAGAGGCAAGAAAATAAATGGGAACAGTTTCCATTTCCATGGGGCAGACATGGATTGCCTGAACAGAGAAAGCACCAGTGTCTGTCCTGTTTCCTTGTCCTGCCTCTGGCTTAAGGCCAGTGGGTTCAGATTGCAGCAGCTCTGTTTGAAGGGCAGCATGGGGAAGGCTGTTCCAACTCCTCAGGTTTGCACTGACATGTGATTCCTCGGCTGTGCCTGTTCTGCACCAAGATGGGCTCAGCAGCAGTGACAGTGTTCCCCATTGTGTACCTGGCTGGCAGCTAGCAGGAACTGCATGGTACTCTCACTGTGGGTAACTGCATTAGTCCCCAGGAGTGCTCAGTATCTACACAGCCTGAGCAGCTTTGTTTCTTTAACATTTGCTCCATCAGCCCATCATAAGTTGTGCTTTAGCCATACTGAGCAGCTCTGGGCCTCGCTAATGTGGATGGGAGACCTTTAAGGAAGCAGTAGCCATGAGCCAGTCAGGGGTCTCTTCCCTTTGCTTCAGCACTCAACCAGTGTTCTGGAGGTGCTGTCTTTACCAGGTGAGACCTCAGGCCCCAGCCAGTCAATAAAGAGCAGGTGTGGCAGCCACTGGCCACATGCCAGGTGGGATAATTACATTCTGCTTCCTTCAGTAAGAGTTATTGAAGTTTGGCCTCATGTCCTTCCCCAGACTGTTGGGGAGGTTTACTGTGTGCTGTCAGGCAGTAGGTGTGTTTCACCTCAGAGTTGGCTGCATTTCAGGGTGAGAGCTGCAATCCGAGAAGTAGGAACATACTTGCAGCAATGCTGGAATTCAACTGCCACAACTGGGGAAGGAAAGGGCCCCACTTTTAACAGTTTGTTTGGCCATCAGAAAAGGCCTTGGCCCGCAGACAGTGTCATGGGGAAGAGGGTGGAGCTTCCTTCTTGCTGCAGGCTGTACCCCACCCCCCCATTGGTGGCTCCATCATAGCAGGCAATTCCTGTTGGTGTGAGAAAGGGGGCAGGTAACATGATGATGGGACCCATCGCTCCTCGTAACATCCCTTCTGCTGCAGAGACTGACAAGTCTGGACTCCTGTGTGGGGAATGACAGCCTGATGGATGGGGTGAGGCCAGGAAGAGGAGAGAAAATAGAAGCTGGAGTCACTAAAGAAACTATAAGGGACTGGATGGCTTCAGGAGTGGAGGCTGCTGCTTTGGATCCAGTTGTTACCATCTGAAAGCTGTCATGGGCCTCTCTACAATGAATTCCATGCTCAGCAGGCAGGTGGCTACATTTATTTAATAAAGCAAGTCCTGCTAGGTCAGAGTCCAGCTAGACCTCAGCCTGTTCCAGCAGCAGCTCCTTCTGCTGGCACCTCTATCTAAGGTCACTGTAGCTGATGCAACCCAGAGGAGGGACAGGGCTGGGTAGCTGTAGGGAACTCAATCAGTCAAATGATGTATTGCTGCTCAATCAAGTGATTTCTATTTGCCTGTAAACTACAGTGTAACCTGGTTTAAGGTACTGTCCAGAAGACCAAACATCAGTTGCTTGGTAGAGATGGATCTTAAAAGAGCAAATAAATTGCACTGGATAGCTCAGGGGACATTTTAAGTGGTGTCTCCAGGCCAGGGCTGACTGGAAGTGGGGTCCCTAGTGCAGGTCTCACTGTACAGGCTGGGATTATGGTAGGACTTGTTTTAGGTTTATATGCAAAGTCTGTGCTGCACTTTGGCCGTATGTTGCCCCTGCAACCCCTGAGCCGGAAAGATGGCCACTCCTAGCAGACTACGCACTGGGCATGGGTCAGCTGCCATTGTTTCCTCAGGGGAAACCCTCTCAATAATGAATCAGAGCTGATGGGGCAAAGAGCAGGTGAGACCAGATGCTTCATGAGGCCAGGAGTTACCCCACTTCCTCAGCCAAAAGGGGCCGATTTCATTCCTTTTCACTAACCCTGATCCCCCACAGTACTTAGGGAATTGGTGGTGGAGAAGAACTACGCTGCTGCGGGCATGCACTGCTACTCTCGAGAGGAATGGGAGAAGATGAAGCTGCTTCTCCCTTGCTGGGGGCACTTTTCAGAGACAGCCCCACAAAAAGATCCGCTTTTCCACACTGCATGGCTATCTCCCTCAGCCTGTTTAATGCACTGGTTAGTGCATACAAACAAAACACAGGGAAGGGTGCAACTGAGAACGAGCAACCCTGCATCACCCATCCACTCTCACAAGTACATACACTGCTGCATGCAAGGTTCTTATATTGCTGCTCGAAGCGTAGGGAGAGAAGAGGGACAACAGCTGGCCTGATGCCTCCCCCTGTAATGGGACTGCTTCCTGGGTGCACAGCTGTGGCTGGTAACAGATGCTGCAGGCCCCTCCCCCACACAGCTCCAGCACAACCAAAGTGAGCAGACACTGAGGTCACAACAGGTTTCTTAGAAACAGGCACCTGCAAAACTTCACTGGGAAGATTTGAGAAAGTGAATGTTCTCTACAGTGGGTGGCTAGAGCAAGAACCTTAAAGTGAAACAAACTAGCAACAAAGCTGTAACTGACACCGCTGTATGCAGGTCCCAGCAAAGACTTGCAGGCAGCTTAAGCTGGAGAAGTCCATGTGATTTGAAAGTGTTTGTGTTTTAATACTCTGAAGTATCAGAGAGGCAGAAGGGGATCTAGGGCAATGGGCAGTTCAAGCTTGATTTTGCATGAAGAGAAACTCCCTCCTCTCCCGCCGCTTAAAATTCACCCACAGCAGATGCCTAAGGGGGCATAGGCTTCCACGTTCTGCAGAGATCCAATCTCTGTGCTGGGAGAACCAATGTGCCATATTTAAATGACTGAAGCAGCTGGCTCTTTGCCAAAAGCAAGATCATTCAGGCTCCACAGCTGGGGAAAGTCTCCCACAAAACTGATCTTGAGGGTGATGCCAACCGATGGGCTTTATGGCACAGTGCATTTGAAGGGGTGTGTGGGTATTTACAAACATGTATAACAAAGAGAGTAATGCCCATGATGAAGAGGAGGTAGAGCAGATGACTCACACCACAATTTCTCCCCAAAGGCAGGGGGTAGAGATTATACAAAGCAAATCATACAAGGTGAGGTTACTGCATCACTCCAGGAGCTCGGATCAACTCTGACTTTGGCCAACTCCCAGCACGTGGGATGCACCAACTCCAGCCACCATCGTAGTTGATGCAACAGTTGATTCTTTTTTAATATAAAAACGCAGGGACAGCCCAGTCTATGATATTCCCCGTCCTGGGTCACTGGCAGCTCAGAGCTACTCTGCCATCCACAACTTGAAGGTCCTGTCATATGAGCATGTTGCTATTAGCTGCCCATCTGAGGAGATATCCAGTCCCATTACTTTTCCCTCGTGGCCAGCCAGCGTTTTCAGAGGGGACCAGCCTGGGTGAGTCCAGATCTTGGCTGTGTTATCATAAGCACCGGTGAGCAGGAAGTTACCATGCGTAGCTGCAGTGAAGGAGAGGGGAAAGAGGTGAGGTTCGCACGTAGAAACAGCAGCACACAATAGATTGCCAACACCAGATTGCAGATTCTGGAGAGGAGTCTGCTGAGTTCTGGGATTTCTGGCTATTACCAGCACAGATTGTTCTGCAGTTTTGTTGCACATACAGCTATCCCAGCCACATCAGCCCAGGGAATTAGGAGGAAGTGTTGCTAAGCAAACCAAGGTGTGGGAGGGGAAATACTTACGTTCAAACTTCACTCCGGTCACCAGGTTTTGGTGGGCAGGTATGGTGTAGACACACTTCCTCTGGCGGAGGTCCCACACTTTGCATGTGTTGTCCCCGCTGCCAGTTGCTATGTGATATCTGCCATGGGGAGAAGGAAGAGCACACTAGTCTCAGCTGGAGTTCATGCTCTCAGAACCCTAGCTGCACCATTCCAGCTCCCTCCTTACCCATTTGGGGAGAAGTTAATCCCATAGATTTCCTTCAGGTGGCCCTCCAGGAACATGATACAGCGCCCAGTACGCAGATCCCACACCCGACCAAAGGCATCCATGCCACTGGGGAAAGAAAACTCAGCATTGACACTTCTTAAACACACAAGAGTGGTCACTAGCCCAAACACACCCAGCCCAGCAAAGGGCTCTGATCCTGAGCGACAACCTTGCTAAGGTTCAATGTAAATCTTACCCAGTCCCAGCAAGAGAGCCATCAATGTGGAAGGCGATGTCATAGACCCCCTTGCTGTGCCCCTCCTGATGGAGAATCTCCTCTTGAGCTTGCAGGTCCCAGAGGCGCCAGGAGTGATCATAGCTGGAAAAACAAAGCCATGTGTCCAACTCAATGTATTTTTCAGAATTCTAAGCTTGGCTCAGACTACAAGGTATGTGGGTGCTCAGACAACGTTAGAAACACAAACAGATAACTGCTGGTCAACCCAGAACCTCATCTGCGGCACAGCATGGGATGACTAGGAACGAGCCTTGTCGCCCTGATGACACCGAGAAGTCGTCAGTGTTCTGCAGTGTCCTTGCAATGTGCTGGGGAAGAGGACGCTTCCCCAGTGCCACATGACAATGGCAGCCAGTTGGCCAGCCACCAAAGGGAGCACAGATCCTGCCAATAAAATGAACATTTCACCCACTGAGTGCCCTGCATGGTATAAACGCAATAGCACATGCACGCCTGTGGTAGTGCTGCTGGGATAAGTCAGCCCTGTGGTCAGATGTTTGGTGCATATGTATTCTTTCTGTGTGCTGTACTGACTCTGGCCAGAAAGCCCGTACAGGAGGCTCCAATCAAACTGCCCAATAAATCCACAGACTCGGTTCATAGCGAAGGCACTTGGTCAGGTTTATTGTCAACGAAGCACAGTCCCAGTGCCCTGGCTCAATGTTATAGGTACACTAACACATGGATGACCGTTGCAATGGACTAGCTCAGTTAATGGCAGGACTTTCCATTATCCACAGACCAGCCAAAGACACTCACTCAGATATCTTTTATACATCAATACAAACAAGTTACACACTGCCCCTCTGACATAGTTAGTTGACACCCTCTGACATAGCCAGTTACCACCCATCACCTTGTACATCTCTATCCATCACATTGTCATAGAATCATAGAATATCAGGGCTGGAAGGGACCTCAGGAGGTCATCTAGTCCATCCCCCTGCTCAAAGCAGGACCTAATCCCAACTAAATTTTCCCAGCCAGGGCTTTGTCAAGCCTGACCTTAAAAACCTCTAAGGAAGGAGATTCCACCACCTCCCTAGGTAACCCATTCCAGTGCTTCACCACCCTCCTAGTGAAAAAGTTTTTCCTAATATCCAATCTAAACCTCCCCCACTGCAACTTGAGACCATTACTCCTTGTTCTGTCATCTGGTACCACTGAGAACAGTCTAGATCCATCCTCTTTGGAACCCCCTTTCAGGTAGTTGAAAGCAGCTATCAAATCCCCCCTCATTCTTCTCTTCTGCAGACTAAACAATCCCAGTTCCCTCAGCCTCTCCTCATAACTCATGTGCTCCAGCCCCCTAATCATTTTTGTTGCCCTCCGCTGGACTCTTTCCAATTTTTCCACATCCTTCTTGTAGTGTGGGGCCCAAAACTGGACACAGTACTCCAGGTGAGGCCTCACCAATGTCGAATAGAGGGGAATGATCACGTCCCTCGATCTGCTGGCAATGCCCCTACTTATATAGCCCAAAATGCTGTTAGCCTTCTTGGCAACAAGGGCACACTGTCGACTCATATCCAGCTTCTCGTCCACCGTAACCCCTAGGTCATCCTGACCTTATCTTTAGGATGGGTCAGTGTGTTCCTGTTATCTTTAGGGAATATGTTTATCAAGGTGTTCTGGTACCACCCTTCTGGAATGTGTTCATGTGAGTGCTCTGTTCCTAGCATCTCTTAGGAGTGTGTGTTTTTGCAATATCAGCCCTGTTCTTGCCAGATTCTGTGAGCAGGGCCTGCCTCTAGTTCACAGCCCAATTTTGCTTTATATCAGCAAAGTTTTGACCGCTACTTTAGCTCAGGCCTCAGGCTTCATACCAGGCCTCTGACATAAGGGCTTATGTTTCAGGCCTCAAAGAGCAGAGCAAAGATGTGTATTCACTGGCCACACGTGGAGAATTGCATTTGCCCCACACTGTCAGATGCTCTCCTACAGCTCACTGTGCCCAGCTTTCACTCCGCAGGCATGTTTCCTAGCAGGGGGCTGAAAGATACAAGTGACGGCACCTGAGTGAGAATTTGTTTCTCCAGGTAAGTCAGTTAGTCATAGTGACAAGCTGCCAGTTTGCATCATTTTGGTTCCAAGGGGAACTGACTGGCAGATTTCCGAAGAGCATGCGAGCTTTGGCACCCAATGCTCTGGGAAGATTGGCAGATATTTACTTAAGGGGCGGTTGGGAGAGGCATTATTTTTAACACCTGTGCATAGTTTGAGGGGAGGGAAGGGTGAGTCCCCATTTAAACGAAGAGTCAGGTGATGGTTTAAAGATCCAGGAAAAGTACATTATAACCTGCCAGTTACAGATGCAAGACACAGCAGGGAACAGAGTCTGGAGATCCCCTGGAACTGGAATGGAGGGAAGAGTGGGGTCACTGACTCATAAGGATTATTACTGTTCTCCGTGGGGGCATTTCAAAGAGATTCTACTAAGCAGCAGGGTCTGTGGCTCCTTCTGGAGCCAGCATTTCAGATATATTCAGACTATGTGTATGGCTGGGTTTCAGGATCAGACCCTCTGCCCTCAGGGATCTGGGTCTTAACAATGACTCAATAGGATCTGCTCCACTCCTTGCCCAAGCCCATTAGCAGGAGAACCTCCATTCCCAGACTTATTTGCTCACGCTTTCTACTGATCAAAATCAGTATTAACCACGGGCAGTGAGCTGATGGCACGGCTCGACAACAGGGCTTTGACAGTTGGCACATCCCAAAAGGCAGGAAGTGGTTATTCCACTAGTCAGTGTTTCCACAGGGATAAATATTATTCTGACCGCTTGTACTTTATACCCACTTGGAGACCAACAGGGTCTCACTTGAAGGGAAGAGAACGGAGGTCTGTCCAGGGTCCTGCCCTTTTAAGGCCCCAGCCTGCGGTAACCTGTGGCTTATTGCAAAAAATGGCTGGGTGTGACTCCTGTTGGACGATTTGAGATGAGATGTGCCCCCTTACCTTGGCAATCAGTTTGCCAACCCCGCTCTGCAGACATACAGTAGCTCCTATTTGTTTGTTATAATTTAAGAGCTAAAGCTTAGTACCCTGAGTACGGTAAATCAATGCCACATACCAAGTGGTGCCCAGGAACCTCCCAGAGGGATGCCACATCACTCGTGCCACTCTCATTGTATGGCCCTCGATATCTGCCACTGGTTCATCACTGAAAGAAACAAACCAACCCTGTTACACATTCTCTCCAGGGAGGACAGGCCTCACCCGCACTACTGCAGCCACTAGGGTCACACAGCAACATGACTGACAAAAACTTGTATGCACATGGATGTGTGTCCAGGGCTAGAAACACCCAAGAGAAGGGTTGCCCCAAGAGAGAATTAATTAGAATGTTAGAAGCTCCTATTGTTTTCAGGTGCTTTGTAATTAAAATAGCAGCAGCAACATAAACAATAACACTATTAAATGACTGAGCTCCCTGGGGCAGGGCCTATCTTGTCTGTGGCTGTATAGCACCTCCTAGATGCTACAGTAATACAGAGAATAATAAACAGTGGACACGAAATCTGAACATGACCGAGGGGAGCAGCAATTATCACCATCCCAGTTGCCCAGAACAAGTACAGTGATGGGAAGACATGACACCAGCCATACGGAAGGAGTCACATGGTGGTCACGAATGGGCTGATATCAGTTCTGCCAAAATTACATGCATCAGCCCAGCAGCCACTAAGAGGTTTGAAAGAGTATCAGAAAGAAAAACATTCATTCAAACAGGCCAATTAAAGAGATAACCGTCTCCATGTCCACATGGGACAAATAACTAAATCCCCTGGTGCAAATTTACTGCTGCCATGCCAAAGGCAATTAAAAACCATCCCTCAAAGCTAATAGGAAGGAGTTGAGGCCCTCAAAGCCACCTGTGTCTCATGCAAAGACACACTGCAGGGCTTTGCTTTTAAAACAAGCCAGATGTCAATATCCTGCACCCCTTGTTGTTTTATTCTTGCCAGACTGAAGGCTGGATATGGCTTTTGATGACAGCCATGTCTGCTCCTGATCCCAACAAATGTCTCTTTGGTAGCAAGGTGCTACATTTGGTCCATCCCTCTCTGGATACTGGTGTTAACTGAGAGCCCAGAAAATGTGAAAAGTTAACTCCTTAGCTCCCGTGGCTGGAAATTTTCTCCTGGCAGAAGACTACGGTGAAACACTGAACTCCCGATGCAGGGTTTTAAGACCTCAGCTGTACTTCGAACAAGGTCCATCACCCAGAACTTGGCTCCACTATCCAGTGTCATTCTGACCTTTCAAGGTTCCAGAGTTTGACAGAGCCATCAGCTGCACAAGAGGCCAGGTTGATGTCCTTCTTGTCCAGGGAGACAGTAGCCTGGGGATGGAACACTATTGCTCCTACGTTGGTGTTGTGCCCTTAGCGAGGGTGAGAATGAGAGAGAGAGAGAGAAAGAGAAAGTCAAAAGACTGCATGCTCTGCTGGGTGATCTCTGCTTCCCCCACCATCTCTTCTGACAACAGGTTTTATCAGGTCAGAATTGTGCAACCAAGTTCTGGCTTATTGGACATGGAACCACAGGATTCTTCCTCACTGTGGACTAGCCAGGGACTTGGACATCTGGCTAAAATATGTCAGCACAGACTAGGAAACCCCCCCACCAATTTCAATGACCAGCGACAAACAAGGAGCTCATGGCCCCCTCTCCAGCACTGGTGAAAGTTGCAGAGAGTCACCTACAAAGAATCCAGTTCCCAAAGCATCTTTAGCCAAATAGCAATGATTTACATTATAACCAGACTCTGAGGGGAATAAGGGTACTTAGCAAAGAGCTTGCATCAGCAAAAGCACCTCTACCTCGTAAAGTATGAACAAGATTGCAGTCAGGCACAGACCAGAGCTTGCACAGGCCACTCCTGTTGAACACAAGAAACATGGTTGGAGTTACACAGTCACAACACAGGAGGGATTGCGAACCCCAAAAGCACAGCTCAAAAAACAACTAAGAAAACAGAGTGTGGGGTTACTGCAGTGACTAAAATACTGGTAAACACTGACCTAACTCCCACAAGACTGATCCCTGAAGGGTTAGAGGGGGCTTTGGCAGGCAGTCCACTGAACAGATGAGAAGTCTCCTCCCTTGACAAGTGATTGTGGGTGAAGGGCTCAACCCGTAGGAGAAGGGACTGTTCTCACTGCTCTTAGTCAATACAAGAAGAGCCACCTCCAATGCAGAGGTGGAATGTGCCACTCAGTCGTTGGGGTGTGTGTGTGTGTGTGTGTGTGTGTGTAAGCTGCAGGCTCAGATCCTCTTTGTCGTGCAGACACTAGAGCATGACATGATCCCACAAACCACACACTGAAGGGCTGGGCAGAGGGCTTGAGGCACAGAAGTGAAAAGTGAGGGCATGAAATGAAGTTGCTGGGAATGCTTTGTGACCTTGCTATAAGGGGAACAGATGCTCCAAACCCTTGTTAGGAAGTAGAATGGGGTGAAGGCAGGGTTTAGAAAAGCAGGCATAAGCCTTACTGAGATCTCAAAACCCTACTCCTAGGGGAATTTTGAAGCACTGTGCAAGCGCAGAATTAATGTCCTCCGCAGTCTTTTCCCCCCTGCAGAATAATGGATTCTGACGAGGTGTCGAAGGGAAGCTGTGAGAGGGGTCACACTGCAATTACACCTTTCACCCACCAGAGGCTGATGTGGTGCCAGAAGAGAGGGCACACCTGACTCAACGGCTGAAGCAGCCAGTCATGGAGAGGGAGGGGCCAGAGGCTGCCTTCCTCACAGCGCCCTGTCGGTCCAGGTGAGAAGGCACGGGAGAGAGAGAGGAGAAGAGATGGACAGAGCAGTAGGGCACAAGGGGATGCTAGGGGTGGTCTCACACAATGGGGTTCAGAAGAGCTAGTGGGGGAGGCAGACTGGGGCAGGGGCACAGGAGCTAATGGGGTGACATTGAGGCAGGGGGTGCAGGAATACATGGAGACAGGGGCAGCTATGGCTGGCTGAGTGAAGGTGCAGGGCCCCACAGGGACAAAGGGGTACAGGACCACATGGGGACATGTGCAGACATGCCTGGCTGAATGGGAAGTTGGGGTACAAGGACACACAGGGATAGGGCAGATGTACTTGACTAAATGGGAGAGGCTAGGGGTCAGCCAGGGTCTGCATGGGGGATGCTCCCCAACTCCCTAACAATCCCTGACCCCCCCAAAAAATCCTATTCCACAGTTCTCCCACCAACTCCCAACAACCCTCCGGGTTCACTCCCAGGCTGCTTCCCAGAAATTACTTCCCTCTCCCTCAGCTCCTCCATTACCCCTGAATCCCCCCAAGCCTTCTCACTGCTTCTCAGAGGTGCAGAAAATACATATCTGTATTGTAGTTTAAATGAATCATTACTCAAAGTTCTGTATTAATACGCCTAGTAAGGATCTATTTGTCAAAAAAAATTCCTGAATCTTTTTTGGTCTCTATTGTTACAGACACTTGTTAATGGGTATTTTGAAATAAATTACCAAAACAATTGAAACAGGCGTGATTATATTGTGTTAATTTGACAAAAAATATGCAGAATATTGCAGAATTTTAAAATATTGTGCACAATTTAAAAAAAAATTTGGCACAGAATTCCCCCAAGAATAAATCCCCCAGGACTCTGCCACATCCTTCTCACCCCTCCCCTCCCAAAAAGTATTGTAAAAGGAAACTGACCAGCAGGCTGTAGCGAGGAGTTTGGAATTGGGACTGAAATGACAGTAAGATATCGGGCGGTCATCCCCAATCTGACTGCAGAAATTATTCAAGGACTGCAAAGACACAGAGACAACTCTGACTTAAAACAGCACAATCCAGCAAGAGCCTCCCCTTTTTAAGGAGGCCATTCAAGTGACACACCCAAGCAAAGAGAACGGAGACCTTCACCAAGTCACTCTTCAAAGAGGCGAACTGCCCCAGCACCATGCCAACTCCATGGAGCAGACACATTCTACTGTAGGGCAGGTCTACACTACAAAATTAAGTTGACTTAAGTCAATGTACAGCCACTGCAGTAATTAAAGCAGTGGTTCCCATCCACACTATGTTCCTTCTGTCTGCGCTGTGCTTCCTCACCAGGAGCACTTCCACCAAGACATTGTGGGGTACTAACAGCTGTGAGTCCTGCACAGGGCAGGGCTGACAGCCGAAAGGTGATGTAAGTAAAACACCTTGTCACCCTAACTACATTAACCTAAGCGCTACGCCTCTCACGGAGGTGGAGTTATTAAACCAATGTAGTAGGCGACTTACATCGGTGGGATTTTTAGTGTAGATGCTTACAGTTAGATCGTGTTGGTTCTGATCCAGAGAGCCCTATGTGGTCCGGGTCCCTCTTTTCCTACATACCAGGTGCAATCACCATTGATTTCGCCAGGGCTAGTGGCAGGGTGCTCTCAGGAAAGAGTCCACCCATCTAAAGCTGCCCCCCTCTGGAGGTATTAGGTAGAATATTACTGGCTTTAGGGCACAGTGTGAGAACGCTCTTGTTAAGCTCTGAATTGGCTTCTAGCTCCATTTTTACAGAAGGGGAGGGGGGTTAATTGACTCATTCTGAAACAATTGTTACTGTGTTGGTTTTTTCAATTGGTTTAAGGCTCCCAGGTGTCAAGGAAGCAGGTGAGAGAACAATCTTTAAAAAAAAAACCCACATGATCCCTCTTCCCTGCTGAGCAAGCCAGTGACAAACCCAGGCAGTTTCTTTATCACCATAGGCTACTCGTGCAGAAGTGCATATATGTGTCTCCATCCCTTTGCCCTGCAGGAAGAGGATTAATAGAGCTGCACGGATACAAATTTATATCCATGGATGCGGATATCCGCAGGCATAAATCGGCATCGGTGGAACTGCAGGGCTCTCCCGGGAACTGCAGTGGGGAAAGGAGCAGAATGTGGGGCCGCTGCTCCCAGGAGCCAGTGCCTCTAGCTGGCAGGTCCTCTGGCACGGCTATATCACCTTCGCCCTGCCCCCGTCCCTTCCATGCAGTTGACTGCGTCTCCTGTTTGGGATATAAATTTGTATCTGTGCAGTGCTCTAAGGATTAAACCCAAACCCTGTCCTCTGAATCACTGACGGGACAGCACCATTTTAGGTTCAAGGCCCAGCCTGGTCACACGATCAGAGAAGGGGCAGAGCATGCTAGGCAGGGCTTGGAGAATAACATGCAGCTTGGAAGTCACTCTAGGCCTGGGAGCTTTGCTCTGGTAGAGCCATCTCTTGCTGATCACTTATAATCAGAGATAAAACCACTCCTTACCCTCAGGGATTTGTGCAGTTCTTGCTTCTGGGATGTCCTGGTCGCCTCTGGAATCTCTTTGTACAGACGGGCTTCTTCCAGCCGCTTTGTTGCCCTGTGGCATGAGCAAAATTCGAGTGATTATACCTCACATCCCCCTACCCTAGGGCTGGCATAGGTCCTGTCCTCTCCTTCCTGGACTCAAAGCTGGGCTATTGCCAGCGCTAGTCATTAGGTGTACAACCCCATAGTCCTTTATGCTTGGCTCCAACCACAGCTATGAGTCCCCTGTTCTCAAGCTCCCAGCTTTGCCCACCACAGGGCAATCATTAGCTTGGTTTAACAAGTCTGCTGCTTCTTCTAAGAGCTCATGTCTCCCACTGTTTTCAATTTGTAACCTGGTTCTTTACCTGGGGAGTGAGTAGTTGGCGATCCACAGCCTAGCTGTTTTCAGGCTGTTGGGCCCTTCATGGTACCAAGTTTGCTGATACTAAAAAAAACAAAACAAAAAACCAGAAACAGTTTGAGTGATGTCACTATTCTATTTGGTGCTCTACATTGCCTCCATCACCATGGTACCAGAATGCCACTGCAGCATCTGCTGGTAAATCTGTGCTGAGAGTGGGAAGCAGCTATTTTCAGGGGTTTATAAAGTGTGTGGATTAGTGTGGCTCTACTATCCCTAGAGAAGGGTTTAAGGCAGATGTGTCACACATACGGTCTCATGGACCAGATTTGTCTTGTCTGAGACGTTTACATAGCCCACATGCCATTTCAGCTTTTCATTTAACCACTGCATAGCTATTTATTTTAGCAGATGGAAGGGGGAAGGAAGTCCAGGGAGTGGGAAGTGAGAGTTGCTGCAAAGAAGAAAATGCAGAGAGAAGAACAAAGGAAAAACAAAATGAAGAGGGAGAGAAAGGAGGGTGAAGAAGGGCAGAAACAGTGGTGTGGTGGCTCAAAGTGGTGGCAAAGACAATGAATGTGGCAATAAAGTACTTAATAGTAATTAAAAGGTTAATTACTCTAAAAGGACACATTCTGGCCTTGCTCTTCATGCAGTCCTCTCATTGCCAGCAGCAAGTTTTCTGCTGTGGAAGGAGAGGGGCATGGAGCCCTACATCTACACTTCTGGCTCATGGACAATAACTAAATGTGGAATGCAGCCCTTTCTACACAATACATTTTACACCCCTGATTTAATAGGTTATAAAAGTGGAAGCAACAGGCTTTTTCAAATGGGCAGCAGTGGCAGGAAGGGATGATCCGTGGAGTGAATTCATACACCTCTACCCTGATATAACGCGGTCCTCGCTGTTCCTTGTTCCCTGACCGCCCCCTTCAGAGACCCCCGTCCCTAATCACCCCCTACCCAACCCCCCTGCTCCCTGTCCACACCCCCCACCCCCTGACAGGCACTCACCAGCAGCAGCGGGAAGTGTAGCAGCCCGGCCCCAGCCCACTCCACTCCGCCACCTCCCAGGCGCGGTGCTCTGCTTTCCGCCGTCAGTGAGTGCGGGGAGGTTGAGGAAAGGACGCCCCCCGCACTCACCTGCGTCGGGAAGCGGAGCGACACAGCCCTAGCCTGCTCCACTTTCCTTGCCCCGGCCCCAGCCGTGTCGCTGGGGGAGGGGGGGAGGGGGAGGAGGCTGGGGAAAGGTTCTGCACTCACCTGCAGCGGGAAGTGGAGCGCCGCAGCTGGGAGCTGGCAGAGGGGAGCTGGCTGGGGCCGGGCTGCTCCGCTTCCCGCCGCAGGTGAGTGCGGGGAGGTTGGGGAAAGGACGGCCCCCATACTCACCTGCGGCGGGAAGCGGAGCACCGTGGGTGGCAGGTGGCAGAGTGGAGCGGGCTGGGGCCGGGCTGCTCCGCTTCTGCTGCCGCCGGTGAGTGCGGGGGGGGACCCCTTCCCCCAAGCCCCCTCCCCCGAGCGACACGGCTGGGGCCGGGGTGAGGGAAGCAGAGCGGGCTGCTCCCGGCCCCCCGCTAATCCCCAGGGCCACTCTGGGACTGCAGGGCCCCCAAAAGTGCCCCCCCCCACAGCTCCTGCCTCCCAGACCCTGCGGGGGGGGAGCCCCTGACCGCCCCCGAGACCCTCTGCCCCTTATCCAAACCCTCGGCCCCAGCCTGGCCCAGCACCCTTAAAACGCTGCTCAGAGCAGCGTGTCAAAGCTTTACCACCTTGTATGCGAACCCATGTTATATCGGGTCACGTTATATCGGGGTAGAGGTGTACTATCAGACCCTCTATTGAAACAAGAATCCACCAGGATAGAGGCCTGGAAATAATACAGGCTGCCAAACAGGCTGTCAAGCAGCCTCCTCCTCTCTGCATTAACAGCCAGCAGACAATAAGAATGGGAGATTTTACCTCTTCTTTGGATTTCTTAGATTTTTCATCATCTTTCTTGGTCTTTTTTAAGGCATCTGTGCCAACCACCGAGAGGATATTTCTCAATCTGTAATGAGATGCATCAAAAGTTAACCCTATTCACTCAGTGAGTTCTAGATAATCTTGGCCAGGAGAGATGGTCAGTTTCTTTCACTGTCTCCTCCCCTCAACTCCTCCTACATCACCATGAAGACTCGGTGGTCAACAATACTCGCTGCACTCAACATCTCAAGGAATCGGACAGGCGATTTGAATGGGGTGGGGGTGGTTACCACTATCAGCCACACAAAGGACTAGGCACAGCACCTTTCTCTCCGTTCTGCAGGCCCCTCTCCAAAGAGTGTGATGGGCTCCCCAAGTGCTCGTAGGCACGCCTTGACTTCAGAGTCATCTGTGGAAACGTTGATCTGCCTGGCACGCTTCCTGCGCTCAAACTCAGCCAACACTTCTGCCTGACGCTCACTTATGTGGTCTTCAAGATCAAAGACCTCACCTATGCCAGAAACAGAGTCATCAGATTAAAACAACAACAAATGAAATTAAAGCAGCAAAGGTTTGGACAATTCTAACCACTAAAAGCTATATATAATTTAAAAATGATTCTCACAACCATTTAAGGCAGGGATATTTGGTACCAGCAATGGCATGTTCCTCCAGACACCCTGCTCAAATCAAGATGGAGCACTGGATATTAGGACTTGTAGTCTCAGCAGCCCCAACCTCTGTATTGAAGTACAGCAGCTGATTAAGTACAGCCCTCAGGCTTCTGGCAAGCTGCCAGCATGCCTAGGGTCCTATGAAATCCATTTTATTTTTGTGGATTTTTTTATTTATTTTTAAAAAATGAATTCAATCTTCTCCAGCCCTGGGGCCACAGCCGGGAGCGAGAAAAGGAACTCCATGTTATTGTTTTGATTCCGTGATTCCGTCTGTGTTCTTGTTAACCTAGATTTCATAGGCCCTACATGCCTTTCAGCTGGGCAAAGTTTGTGCATCTACAATTCTGGCCAATATTCAAACCTAATCAAAGACTCGTTATCCTTATAAACGCCTCAAAATCAGTTAAAAATTAATTCCATCTTTAAATCAAGATTGTTTGATACACTGACAATAATTAAGTAGACTTACTATAAATGCATAAAAATGTTCAGAACTGAATTGCAATGGGAAAAGCTGATTTAAAAAAAATGCCCACAATTTAAACAAAACATCCTGCAAATATACAATATATGGTAAAAGTGACACATTTTAAATCACCTTTTAAAGTAGCACTCAGTAATATGACCAATCTGACATTGCTGAACAGTAACACAAGAAGTCCACAGTAGTGTGTGTGTGTGTGTTAGGGGAGTTAGTGAGACAGTGTGTGTGTTAGGGGAGTATGTCTGCACGCTGTCTCTTTAAGCAGTGCACTCACCAGTCTGAACACTTGTTCAGACAGCAGCCAGGCTGAGCCAGAAGCTGGTGCAGACAGGTGCCCCTTTGTCCCCCCACCCCAGCTGAGACTGGGTATACCAGCAGGGGGAGGGGGACAACCTGACATCTGTGCCCCTCCCCCACCCCACACGCCACAGCAGATCAGGGGGCTCCCCCAATCGAGAGCAGCTTGACTCTCCTAAGTGCGGCTGTACCTAGCTCAGCCATACAGCCCTCCCTGACGGCGTCCTGCAGCAACCCTAGTGGCAGGGAGAGCAGGATTCCACGTTAATGTTTTGATTCTGTGATTCCATCTGTGTTCTCATTAATGCAGATTTCACAGGGCCCAAACAAGAAGAGGGTGTTACGCAGAGTGCACTCTTACCGCTGGTTATGTTAATATTGCCTGCCTCAATCGCAGCTTTCACTCTATCTCTTCCCAGCAGCCCTGATTCTCCTTTGGCAAGACGTTCCCTTTCCTTCTCCTCCAAACTGCCGTAGAAGATATGGGATCTCTTGGGTGGGGGAGCATCATTGTCCTCTGAGAGCTTGTTTTTTGTTGCCTGGAGAATAAAGGCAGGATTTCAAAAGACTCCTTAGATATTTATCTGGCTACAAAGCAGCAATTCAGCAATCTCTTCAGCTGTGTGAGACAGCATCCCCCAGTGAGAAAGAGTTAATGAGGTCATCCAGGTGAGAAGCCCTGAAATTATATATAAAAGTTCATTTGAACATCGAGACTATTCCTCAGCAAAACTGTGTTAAAGAAGAGTTAGCTGCAAAGGAGTTTTTAAAAAAACTGGACTTGTGATCTTTTCTGCTTCTTTATGATGTTAACAAAAATCCTCTAAGGCTTTCCTTAACTTTTTTTTCCTGCTAGTTTCTTCCTTGGGGCTACACTTGAAAGTTAATTTTGATTAAGGTAGGTGCAAATTTAAACGGCATCAGCTATTTCTGATTAACTCCCTGCGAGGACGCTCCTATTCTGAAATAAGAGTGCCGCCTTGCTCCTCTCGATTCAGCTAAACCAGAACACCACAGTCATGCTCCAGAATATGAGCATGCACACAGAGATATTCCTGAATAACTCCATGTAGAGACAAGCCCTTAAAATGTAGCATCTGCTCTTCCCTAGCTTTGCTGGAGGACCTCTGGGTGATATAAGGCATGTCTTAACACTAACTGAAAGGAGGAAGGATCTGAATCTTTCACAAGGAATTTCACTATTCGAAACATTACTTTAGCCCTTAGAAGCTAAATAGGTTTTACTAAAAGTAAACAGAAGAAAAATTTTAAACAGTAATCCCTTCTCCACTTTAAAGCTGAACCTTCTCTGATCGTCAGATAAAAACATAAGAATGGCCATACTGGGTCAGACCAAAGGTCCATCCAGCCCATCCTGTCTGCTGACAGTGGCCAATGCCAGGTGCCCCAGAGGGAGTGAACCTAACAGGTAATGATCAAGTGATCTCACTCCTGCCATCCATCTCCACCCTCTGACAAACAGAGGCTAGGGACACCATTCCTTACCCATCCTGGCTAATAGCCATTAATGGACTTAACCTCCATGAATTTATCCAGTTCTCTCTTAAATCCTGTTATAGTCCTAGCGTTCACAACCTCCTCAGGCAAGAAATTCCACAGGTTGACTGTGCGCTGTGTGAAGAACAACTTCCTTTTATTTGTTTTAAACCTGCTGCCCATTAATTTCATTTGGTGACCCCTAGTTCTTATATTATGGGAACAAGTAAATAACTTCTCCCTATTCACTTTCTCCTCACCACTCATGATTTTATAGACCTCTATCATATCCCCCCTTCGTCTCTTCTTTTCCAAGATGAAAAGTCCTAGCCTCTTTATTCTCTCCTCATATGGGACCTGTTCCAAACCCCTAATCATTTTGGTTGCCCTTCTCTGAACCTTTTCTAATGCCAGTATATCTTTTTTGAGATGAGGAGACCGCATCTGTACGTAGTAGTCAAGATGTGGGCGTACCATGGCTTTATATAAGTGCAATAAGATATTCTGTCTTATTCTCTATCCCTTTTTAAATGATTCCTAACATCCTGTTTGCTTTTTTGACTGCCGCTGCACACTGCGTGGACGTCTTCAGAGAACTATCCACAATGACTCCAAGAACTCTTTCCTGATTAGTTGTAGCTAAATTAGCCCCCATTATATTGTATGTATAGTTGATGTTATTTTTTCCAATGTGCATTACCTTACATTTATCCACATTAAATTTCATTTGCCATTTAGTTGCCCAATCACTTAGTTTTGTGAGATCTTTTTGAAGTTCTTCACAGTCTGCTTTGGTCTTAACTATCTTGAGCAGTTTAGTATCATCTGCAAACTTTGCCACCTCACTGTTTACCCCTTTCACCAAATCATTTATGAATAAGTTGAATAGGATTGGTCCTAGGACTGACCCTTGGGGAACACTAGTTACCCCTCTCCATTCTGAAAATTTACCATTTATTCCTACCCTTCATTCCCTGTCTTTTAACCAGTTCTCAAGCCATGAAAGGATCTTCCCTCTTATCCCCTGACAACTTAATTTACGCAAGAGCCTTTGGTGAGGGACCTTGTCAAAGGCTTTCTGGAAATCTAGGTACACTATGTCCGCTGGATCCCCCTTGTCCACATGTTCGTTGAACCCTTCAAAGAACACTAATAGATTAGTAAGACATGATTTCCCTTTACAGAAGCCATGTTGACTTTTGCCCAACAATTTATGTTCTTCTATGTGTCTGACAATTTTATTCTTTACTATTGTTTCAACTAATTTGCCCAGTACTGCTGTTAGACTTACCAGTCTGTAATTGCCGGGATCACCTCGAGAGCCCTTTTTAAATATTGGTGTTACATTAGCTATCTTCCAGTCATTGGGTACAGAAGCTGATTTAAAGGATAGGTTACATACCATAGTTGTTAATTCCGCAATTTCACGAGTTGAGTTCTTTCAGAACTCCTGGATGAATGCCATCTGGTCCTGGTGACTTGTTTCTGTTAAATTTATCAATTAATTCCAAAACCCTCCTCTAATGACACTTCAATCTGTGACAATTCCTCAGATTTGTCACCTACAAAGGACAGCTCAGGTTTGGGAATCTCCCTAACATCCTCAGCCGTGAAGACTGAAGCAAATAATCCATTTAGTTTCTCTGCAATGACTTTATCGTCTTTAAGTGCTCATTTTGTATCTCAATTTTCCAGGGGTCCCACTGGTTGTTTAGCAGGCTTCCTGCTTCTGATACACTTAAAAAACATTTTGTTATTACCTTTTAAGTTTTTGGCTAGCCGTTCTTCAAACTCCTCTTTGGCTTTTCTTATTACGTTTTTGCACTTAATTTGGCAGTGTTTATGCTCCTTTCTATTTACCTCACTAGGATTTGACTTCCACTTTTAAAAAGATGCCTTTTTATCTCTCACTGCTTCTTTTACATGGTTGTTAAGCCACGGTGGCTCTTTTTTAGTTCTTTTACTGTGTTATTTAATTAGGGGCCTCTATTATGGTGTCTTTGAAAAGTGTCCATGCAGCTTGCAGGGATTTCACTCTAGTCACTGTACCTTTTAATTTCAGTTTACCTAACCTCCTCATTTTTGCATAGTTCCCCTTTCTGAAATTAAATGCCACAGTGTTGGGCTGCTGAGGTGTTCTTCCCACCACAGGGATGTTAAATGTTATTATATTATGGTCACTATTTCCAAGCGGTCCTGTTATAGTTACCTCTTGGACCAGATCCTGAGCTCCACTCAGGACTAAATCGAGAATTGCCTCTCCCCGTGGGTTCCTGTACAGCTGCTCCAAGAAGCTGTCATTTAAAGTATCAAGAAATTTTGTATCTGCATTCCATCCTGAGGTGACATGTACCCAGTCAATATGGGGATGAATTCTTTATTTTGATAGCCTCTCTAATTTCCCATAGCATTTCATAGTCACTATCACTGTCCTGGTCAGGTGGTTGATAATAGATCCCTACTGTTATATTCTTATTAGAGCAAGGAATTACTATCCATAGAGATTCTATGGAACATGTGGATTCATTTAAGATTTTTACTTCATTTGATTCTACATTCTCTTTCACATATAGTGCCTCTCCCCCACCCCACACGACCTGTTCTGTCTTTCCGATATATTTTGTACCCCAGAATGATTGTGTCCCATTGATTGTCCTCACTCCACCAGGTTTCTGTGATGCCTATTATATCAATATCCTCCTTTAACACAAGACACTCTAGTTCACACATCTTATTATTTAGACGTCTAGCATTTGTGTACAATCACTTTAAAAACTTGTCACTGTTTATTTGTCTGCCCTTTTCTGATGTATCAGATTATTTTTTATGTGAATGTTTCTTGTCTGATCTGGCCCATTCTTTATACTCTTCCATCCTCTCCTCCTGACTAAAACCTAGAGAATCTCTATCAATAGACTCTCCTCTAAGAGAAGTCTCTGTCCAATGCACTTGCTCCTCTGCAGCAATCGGCTTTCCCCCATCTCTTAGGCTACGTCTACACTACCCGCTGAAATCGGCGGGTAGCCATCGAACTATCGGGGATCGAATTATCGCGTCTTGTCTGGACGCGATAAATCGATCCCCGAACGTGCTACTTCGAACTCTGGTACTCCTGCAGGGCGAGCGGAGTTACCGGAGTCGACGTGGGAGCCGCGAACGTCGATCGCGCGCCGCGCAGACGCGAGGTACGTCGCGTTAGTTCGAAGTAAGATACTTCGACTTCAGCTACGCTATTCTCGTAGCTGAAGTCGCATATCTTACTTCGAACTCCCCCCCTAGTGTGGACCAGCCCTTAGTTTAAAAACTGCTCTGCAACCTTTTTAATGTTAAGTGCCAGCAGTTTGGATCCACTTTGGTTTAGGTGGAGCCCATCCTTCCTGTATACATTCCCCCTATCCCAAAAGTTTCCCCAGTTCCTAATAAATCTATACCCCTCCCCCCTACACCATCATCTTATCCATGCATTGAGACTCTGAAGCTCTGCCTGCCTACCTGGCCCTGCGCGTGGAACTGGAAGCATTTTTGAGAATACCACCATAGAGGTCCTGGATTTCAGTCTCTTTCCTAGTGGCCTAAATTTGGCCTCCAGGACGTCTCTCCTACCCTTCCCTATGTCATTGGTACCTACATGTACCACAACCACCGGCTCCTCCCCAGCACTACACATAAGTCTATCTAGATGCCTCGAGAGATATGCAACCTTCGCACCAGGCAGGCAAGTCACCATACGGTTCTCCCGGTCATCAAAACCCTGCTATCTATGTTTCTAATGATTGAATCTCCCTTTACTAACACCTGCCTTTTCCTAATGACTGGAGTTCCCTCCCCCAGAGAGGTAACCTCAGTGCAAGAGGATACCCAAACATCATCTGAAAGGAGGGTCCCAACTATGGGAAGGTTTCCCTCTGCTCCTTCCTTCTGATCACAATTGTCACCATTTCACAAGTTCTCCATCAGAGAATCTTTTAGTATAGACAGGTCCTTAATTTCTCCTGTAGAAAACAAGCGGGAAAAACAAACTTTAAAAACCCACACTTTCTTCCCTTCTTTATCCATCAGATAGAAGCAAAAAGGGTACAAGACTATTTGCAGGTCACCTTTAAGACTGACAATGTTTTTCAATGGAGTCCAGCTAATATGCACAACAAAATTACAGTCCCTAAAAATAATTAAGACCTCCAAAAGCAAAAAGACCCCAGACTGTTGGAAAATGTAGCTATGAAGCTGAGGGATTCAGTGAGTTCCTTCCCCTTTATAACACATTTCACTGACACCCTACCCCACTATACTCCCCAGTTTTTCCAAAATAAAAACAAAGGTCAAACCAACCAGTTACTAGATTATAATATTCTATTCCCTATGTAAAGGATCCATTTCCAATGATTTCATAACATCTTTGGGCACAACTCCATGTTTAGATGCTCTTATTCTGGAATAAGAGTGCCCTAAATGGTCCCAGTTACTTGACATTTCCCCCAGTTAGTGTATGGCTCTTATTAAGACTTTGGTGGACCAAAGTGAAAATGGTACACCTCTACCTCGATATAACGCAACCCGATATAACACGAATTCAGATATAACGCGGTAAAGCAGTGCTCCGGGGGGGGGAGGGGGGGGGGGGAAGAGGCTGCACACTCCGGTGGATCAAAGCAAGTTTGATATAACGCGGTAAGATTTTTTGGCTCCCGAGGACAGCGTTATATCAAGGTAGAGGTGTATTTGAAAAAGAGTTAGGCCTACAGATGGGCATGAGACTAGCACACATTGGATTACGCTGTGCGTGTGCCCAAGAGGTTTGCTAACCAGCCAGTAAGCACAGGACCTGAGTGAGTCAAGAGTAAACGTTACTTGAGCAACCCCCAGGCACTGGAAATTCAAACCCGGCTATAATCTGCAGCTATAATCTGCCTCTGTCAAGGGGTGTTTTGTTTTTTTCATTTTGAGGAAATGCAATCTGATTACAGCAGAAAATTCAGAAGGTGTTCACACTATTTTTGAAAAGAAAATAAACTACACAGGCAAATGCCTCCTGGGATGTGGGGGCTTAAGGGGTGGAGAAGCAGTGTGGGAGAGGGGTTTGGGGCAGGAGCAAAGGAGAGGGGATTAAGGGCAGGGAAACAAATGGGTATGGGTGATAAGGGATGGATGATACGGAAGTGTGGGGAAGAGACTGGGGCAGGGGACACCTGTCAGTCCCATTTTCGCTCTTCCCATGTGTGCAGGGATCTGGAGTTACACCTCTACCTCGATATACCGCTGTCCTTGGGAGCCAAAAAATCTTACTGCGTTATAGGTGAAACCGCGTTATATCGAACTTGCTTTGATCCACTGGAGTGGGCACCCCCCCCCCCCCGAGCACTGCTTTACTGCGTTATATCCGAATTCGTGTTATATCGGGTAGCGTTATATCGAGGTAGCGGTGTATCTGAGCTCCAGACTCCTCGCCAGCTCACATGGGGGAGCAGCGAATCTAGGGAAGCCCTGCCCCTCTAGGTGGGGAGCTGAGAACAGGCATGCTAGGAACATGAACCAAGAACACACTGCTGAGAGATGGGGTGAGGAGCAGAGAACAGATGCTTGACGTGTGTCACAGGCTCTCAAGCACTGGAGAAAAGGGATAAGAACACTGACTCAGGGTATGTCTACACAAACTGCTACAGCGGCACAGCTGCAGCTGTGCTACCGTAGTGCTTCAGTGAAGATGTTACCCTCTCTGATGGAAGGGGTTCTCCCCCTGGCATAAGTAATCCACTTCCCTGAGAGATGGTAGCTAAATCCAGAGGAGAACTCTCCTGTTGGCCTAGCACAGTCTACATTGGGGGTTAGGTTCATTTAACTATGTTGCTCGGGGGTGTGGATTTTTCACACCCCTGAGCAACGTAGTTATAGTGATTTAATGCCCTAGTGTAGACCAAGCTTCTGTGGAGAAAATACCCCCCCCCCTCCTTTGTCCCCTCCAAGTTACTTTCTCCCCTCTTTTCTATCCCCCCCCCAGCCTGGCTCAAAACTGTCAGACCGGAAGCCGGAACCAGACGGGGCTGTACTTTCAGGAGGGGGGGGGGGGGGGGGGGAGAGAGAGGGGGAAGAAAAGAGGAACTAGCAGAGAGAGGACTGTTTGTGACAGGCATTGCTCAAGGTTTAAAATGCATCTGCTTATATTAATTTGCTTGCTAAAGGTTATTAAGACTCATCTTAAAACCTATCTGTAATCAATGTTTTTATAATGGAATCGTTGCTTGGCATATAGGTATTGATTCCTTTAAATTGTGCCCCTCTAGGTATGCCCCTATACTCGGGAAAAATTGGTCCTCTTCCTTACCCCAGGGCCTGGCCAAATGGCATTGGGGAAGAANAATATAGTAAGATTTATAGTTAATCAAAGTTATTTGTTCTTAATTTACCCATAGGCACCTGTCCTTTATGCCTGTCCCCATCCCCCACCACCTCCCCTCCCCTTTCCTTCCCTAGCACTGTGCCAGCCCTGTAATTAATGGGCACCCATAATAAAAGATTAGAAAAACCCTACTAACCTGAAACCAGTTAGCACTGCCATAGTCCTAGTGGTCACACTAAAGGGAACTATAGCCCTTTTCTTGTCCCACTATGTACCCCTTACCCCAAAACCCCTATTAACGCTTATAGTTAAAACATGGCAACTCATCATAAAACAATAGTGTTGTTTAAATCTACTATGTAAGCATATATTAAGATATTCTCGTAATCATTTTTGTAACCTGTATTTTGCAACCGGAATTTGTGTTAATGTTTTGCTCATGGCATAAACAGAATAACCACAAGCTGCCCTTTGCAAAACCCCTGAGTTCGCACTAGGCCCAAAATACCATCTTGAACCATACGGGGCCCGCGTGTTCAGAACATTGCAAAAGTCCCTCCTGGCATGGCCAGAGGGAAATCGCTGACAACTCTGGAAAGTACCCCCTCCTCTAATACCTAACTCGCTGACGACTCAGGAAAGCACCCCTTACTCTAATGCTTGGCAATGACGTGTGTGCGGTTGCGGTTTAAAACTTTAAAAATGGCATGTAACCTTGTAATCGTGGTAGTTGATTTTGGTCTGCTACCCCTATGCATAGGTGTGTGTGTGTAAGCTCAATAAACGGGCCTCAGGCTTGAGTCTATAATCAAATTGCCTAGGAGTGTTTGTTCCTAACAGGTCAAATGACTGCCTAGGGGGTCGTATTCGCGACACTTCAGATGAATAGAGCAGTTACACATCTCAGAGCTATTGTTTCAGGCTCTATACATCTCCATGGGGCATTCCTCTTCACAGGAATACATCACAGTGAGCTCAATTGGCCTCTCCATACACCCTTCTGAGCCTCCTATGCTGGAGATGGATATGTAGAACCCCTTCCAAGGGCTTGTCTATACCACACAGCTTTTAACAACAAGGCTGTGTTTGTCGCTAAAAGTCAGCGTATCTAAAAGCTTTTTTTCGGTACTTTGGCGGCACTTTAGCTGACAAAATACTTCCATCCCCCCGAGCGGCATTAGCTTTGTCGACAAAGCTGCATTCACACTGCCGCTTGCATCAACAAAACTTTTGTCTTTCCGGGGGGTGGGGTGTTTTTTAAGTACCTGTGAAAGACAGAAGTTTTGTCGACAACTTCACAGTGTAGACAAGTCCCAAGTCACTACACCTCTTTATGCTTCCATTTCCCCATCTGTACAATGAGGATAAAGTGCTTTGAGATCTACTGATGAAAAGCATCACATAAGATCTAGGTATTATCATTGTTACCTAGCCACAGTAGTGTCTCAACTACCAACCTAAATAACTACTACTTCCAAAATGATCACTAAGGCTGTGTCTACACTGCCACTTTCAGTGCTAAAACTTCTGTCGTTTAGTTTTTGTGTGTGTGAAAAACAACACCCCCCTGAGCGACAAAAGTTTTAGTGCTGAAAAGCGCCAATATAAACAGTGCTTTATCGCTGGGAGCATAAAGCTACCACCGCTCGTTTGGGGTGGGTTTTTTTTAATCACTGGAAGAGTTCTCCCCCAGCGATAAAGCGTGACTACACTGCCCATGTCACAGTTCTGCCGCGGCCGCGCTGTAACGTGGGCAGTATAGACATACCCTTACTCTGAACACCAACATTTCTCTTTATGTTCAAAAAAGTAATACATTCACTTCCAAAGAACTTCGTTTACACAGAGTTACGGTTGCCCAGTTCAATCTGGTTTCCTACAAAACTCAGACTTTTGAAAACTAGGAAATGCAGTTATTACCTTAACTCTGCCCTCTGTGAGTGATGCCCCAATGCGCCCATCACACACCCTTGCTCTCTGCCTTGGCCCTGTGGTGCACCGGAGCTCCCTACTCCTGCCTAGCCCAGACACCCACTCAGCCTCCCCGCCAAAAGCTACATTACAGCCCCTTCCACTGCAGCAGGCGCGCCCATCTCCCCCACGCTATAGGCGGCCCCTGCGGCTCTCCCAGAGCCTGGCCTCCGACCACACGTAAGGCTCGGAGAGGGGCTCTCCCCACAGCACCGCACACCAGGCACGGCCCAGCCGCCGCCCCGTGCTCGGCGGGCACCTCAGCGCTGCGGCCTCCAGAGCGACACCGGCGGGGAGCACCCCGAGCGAGACCCTACCCGCGGGGATGGAGCCGGGCCCGGCTGAGGAAGCGGCGCCCGCCCCGGGGCGACACGCATCGCGGGGACCCGGGAGGAAGCCATGCTGCTCAAGAAGGGAGGGAGACCTGTGCGCCGGGCCGGGCCTCACATCCACTTCCGGGTCACAGGGTGGAAGGGGGTGTGCGTGTGCTTCCGGGTTACATGGGCATGGAGGGCGGTGCCGGCCGGTCCGGAACGTGGCGTGGGGCATGCCGGGAGGTGTGGTCCCACGGAGCGGCGGCGCCGGTCGGGTTAGGGGCCCGTTTGCTTTTGACGGGGCCGGGCCAGGGCGGGTGCGGCCGGCGGTGAGTGCTGGGGGCCGGGGCGGCAGGGGGCTGTGGAGTGAGGGAGTGTAGGAGCCCGTTGGGGCTGGGGATCCCTTTGCCAAGGGCTGCAACCCACTCCCCGCCCTCACCCACCGGTGCCGTTGTAAGCTGCCCGGGCAGTACCCAGCACATGGGCCGGGCCTGGCCTGAGTGCAGCTTCTAGGTGCTAGGGGATTGCAAATGACAACTGGCGCTAGTTCATCTACTTGCCCAGTCCACACACCATCCCAGCAGAGGCGGCCAGGCCCTGTGCTGAGACCTCCCCTCACTGGCAGCAATAGCCAGCAGGCCCTTGTCACGCTGTGGAGCATTCTAGCTAATTAAAACTAAACTGCAGTTTTCAGAGTAACAAGCCAAGTAGTCTCTGCTACAGTATACTTAGTCCCTGGCTAATTTACAACGTTCAGACATTTGTCTGGGTCTCCCTTGTACTAGTGCAGGGCTGAGCAAACTATGGCCCGCGAGCCACATCGGGCCCGCCAGCCCTTTTAATCCGGCCCACGAGCTCCTGCTGTGGAGCGAGGTCTGGAGCTTGCCCTGCTCCAGCTGGGGCACAGGGTCAGGAGCTGCTCTGCATGGCTCCCGGAAGCAGCGGCATGTTCCCCCTCTGGCTTCTACGCGTAGGGGCAGCTAGGAGGCTCCACTCTGCATGCTGCCCCCATCCCAAATGCTGCCCCTGCAGCTCATATTGGCCATGAACCGCATCCAATGGGAGTTGCAGGGGCGGCACCTGTGGACAAGGCAGCACGCAGCAGAGCTGCCTGGCCATGCCTCTGTGTAGGAGCTGGAGGAGGAACATGCCGCTGCTTCCGGGAGCCACTTAAGGTAAGTGCTGCCCTGAGCCTGCATGCCTGAGCCTCCCTCTCCTGCCCCAGCCCTGATCCCCCTCCGGCCCTCCAAACCCCTTGGTCCCAGCCTGGAGTACCCATCTACACCCAAAGCCCTCATCCCCAGCCCCACCCCGGAGCCCGCACCCCCAGCAAGAGCCCCAACCCCAATTTTGTGAGCATTCATGGCCCGCCATACAATTTCTATACCCAGATTAGGGTGACCAGATACCAAGTGTGAAAAATCGGGACAGGGGGTGGGGAGTAATAGGCGCCTATATAAGAAAAAGACCCACAAATCGGGAAATCTGGTCACCCTAACCCAGATGTGGTCCTCGGGCCAAAAAGTTTGCCCACCCCTGTACTAGTGCAAGATAGCCAGGTTCTGCTGACCCTCTATTAAAAATTCAAACAGGAACCAGTTTGTCTGAGAAGCATTCAAAATGCTGCGTCGGAAACCAACCCGCCTGGAGCTGAAACTAGATGATATTGAAGAGTTTGAGAGCGTTAGAAAGGATCTTGAGGTGAGAGTAAACCAGGTGATTGAACCCTGGTAATTCGGACTTGTGCATAACGGGGCTTGTCTGAGAATAGAACCTCACTCTACAGCAGTGTACGAGCATGTACAAAAAACAATAGAAAATTTCAGCTAGTGCAGAGCAGCAGCCTTTTCATTTAGTGATGGTTCATGTACCGAGCATTTTACTCCTCTGCTCTAAAGTCTCTGCAGCCTCCAGCTAACGTCTGGGTGCAGTTCAAGTTGGCTGATGTGTATCTTAGACATCTGCTTCTCTCCTCTTCTCAATAGTCAAGTGAAGCTGGGAGTCTTGATTTGACAGTCCCTAAATTGGTACCTCTGGTGCCTGTCATTCTCAATGGAGAACTCTGATGTTGGAACTTGCTTTCTTGGGACCCTAATTGTGGGACCTCCAGGATATCTTGCACGGCCTGCCTATCTGCTCAGGCTGTCCCTGAGGGGATCGGTGAGTGGAGAGGGGTTCTATCTATTTCTGGTAGGGTAGGGGGTGCAGAGGAGCATTGATGTTAATGTAGGTTTATCATTGTGTGAATGACATTTGTATTCATGCACCTGTAGCCATTGGGACAAGCATATTTACATAGAATGATGTTAGTTGGGAATCTTGGGGCTATAGGTGTTCTGTGAAAAGGTCTGGAACATCTTAAAACTTCAGAGTCATCAGAATGCCTGGAATGATAGCCCCATAATTGGGAATATACAGGCCTTCTCCATTTCTTCAGGGAATGGCTGTGCACCCGACACCCCCCCCCCCCCCCCCCCCCCACACACACATACACACATTTTGTGAGCAACTTTATCTCTAAACGCATCCTGAGCAAGACTTGGCTTCCCTTAATTTGCAGGTTTCAGAGTGGTAGCCGTGTTAGTCTATATCCGCAAAAAGAACGAGGAGTACTTTACAACTACCACTTTGAAACCTGTCACCATGCAAGGCACTGAATTTAGCCATATGAAGTGGAAATCCTTAACTTGCAGTGCACTGCCATGCACCCGTGTGACTGTAGCATCACCCATATTAATTGATAGCTATTTGTATACATGCGGGTTGTGAGATGTCTTAATTCTATGACTCGTGTATTAACACTTATGGGACAACATATTTTCATTAGGGCTGTCAATTACAGTTAACTCACGCGATTAACTCAAATTAATCGCGATTAAAAATTAATCAGTTTTAATTGCAGTGTTAAACAATAGAATACCAATTTAAATGTATTAAATATTTTTGATTTTCTACATTTTCATATATGTTGTGTTGTAATTGAAATCAAAGTGTGTATTTTTATTACAAATATTTGCACTATAAAAATCAAAATAAATAGTATTTTTCAATTCACTTCATACAAATACTGTAGTGCAATCTCTTTGTTTTGAAAGTGCAACTTACAAATGTACATATTTTTTTTGTTACATAACTGCACTCAAAAACAAAACCATATGAAACTTCAGAGCCTACAGGTCCTACTTCTTGTTCAGCCAATCGCTAAGACAAACAAGTTTGTTTACATTTACAGGAGATAATACTGCCCTCTTCTTATTTACAATGTTACTAGAAAGTGAGAACAGGCATTTGCATTGCACTTTTGTAGCTGGCATTGCAAGATACTTGCTTGCCAGATATGCTAAACATCCGTATGCCCCTTCATGCTTCGGCCACCACTCCAGAGGACATGCTTCCATGCTGATGACGCTTGTTAAAAAAAATGCGTTAATTAAATTTGTGACTGAACACCTTGGGGGAGAATTGTATGTCGTCGGCTCTGTTTTACCCGCATTCTGCCATATATTTCATGTTATAGGAGTCTCGGATGATGACCCAGCACATGTTCGTTTTAAGAACACTTTCATAGCAAATTTGACAAAAAGCAAAGAAGATACCAATGTGAGATTTCTAAAGATAGCTACAGCACTTAACCCAAAGTTTAAGAATTTGAAGTGCCTTCCAAAATCTGAGAGGGACGAGGTGTGGCACTTGTTTTCAGAAGTCTTAAAAGAGCAACTCTCCGATGTGGCGCCTACAGAACCCGAACCACCAAAAAAGAAAATCAACCTTCTGCTGGTGGCATCTTTCTCAGATTATGAAAATGAACATGCGTCGGTCCACACTGCTTTGGATTGTTATTGAGCAGAACCCATTATCAGCATGGTCGCATGTCCCCTTGAATGGTAATTAAAGCATGAAGAGACATATGAATCTTTAGCGCATCTGGCACATAAATATCTTGTGATATCGGCTACAACAGTGTCATAAGAACGCTTGTTCTCACTTTCAGATAACATTGTAAACAAGAAGCGGGCAGCGTTATTTCCTGTAAATGTAAAAAAACGTGTTTGAGCAATTAGCTGAACAAGAAGTAGGACTGAGTGGACTGGCAGGCTCTAAAATTTTACATTGTTTTACTTTTGAATGCAGATTTTTTTGTACATAATTCTACATTTTCAACTTTGATGATAAAGAGATTACACTACAGTACTTGTATTGGGTGAATTGAAAAATACTATTTCTCTTTTTTACAGTGCAAATACTTGTAATCAAAAATAAATATAAAGTGAGCACTATACTTTGTATTCTGTGTTGTAACTGAAATCAATATATTTGAAAATGTAGAAAACATCCAAAAATATTTAAATAAATGCTGTTCTATTATTAACAGCACGATTAATCACAATTATTTTTTGTATTGCTTGACAGCCCTAATTTTCATCCTTATGGCTATCCAAAAACATCCAATGAACTTGTTCAGTCTGTAAGCAGTTTCTCTGTAATGAAATCAGCTTACCTAACGTTTTTCCTACCTTCACTGTTTGAAGGCTCTCCCTGTGGTCAGTTGTCAGAGCTGAAATGGACATCTCCTTGACAGTGCTAACATTCCCTCCATGGAAGAGTTTCTCTAGTTTTCCATTGTCCTTATTTTTAGTTGATCACTTTTTTTCCCCCCCCAGAGTTGTAAGAAGCAGCGTGAAGATGTGGATGTAGTGGGAGCCAGTGATGGAGAAGGAGCTATTGGTCTGAGCAATGACCACAAGAGTCGAGAACAAATGATAAATGACCGAATTGGTTACAAACCTCAGCCCAAACCCAACAACCGTTCTTCCCAGTTTGGAAGTTTTGAATTCTAGAGATTTGATGGCCTGCCACCTTCCACAGGCAATTGAGTATTGGACCATGATGGGGTGTTCATCCCAGACAGTGCTGGCAGAGATGTTCAAAGGCTGTTTGGGTAGCTCTAGAGTTGGCTGGGACTGGCCTGTGTTTGCCAATGAGTCTTGGGCTTCAATAGGGGAAAGTGTTTGCCTTTTCCCAAGGCTGGTGGGATGTGTTTTTAACCTGACTTGTTACTGTACCTACAGAAACCCCTCTGCCCAGCCACTTTGTTTTAAATAAATATTTTTTTTAAATGAGAGGCTCTTAACGTATCAGAAAACGCACACAGGGGCAGGTAAAGATGAATGGAAAATGTTAACAGCAGAGTTGGCCTCCTGTGGGGGAGAAAAACAGGAATCAACCGAGGCCACTGCCCCCATAGGGATTTGCACAGAGGCAAAGCTCTGCCTCCCTGGAGCAATCTCTTCGGTGTTCTTAAAAACCCAGCTCCAAGTGGTGCAGGTGTTTGAGCCCAGGGGAGTAATTCAGAGAGGTGTCACTCACATTTTTATGGATTGGGTACCTGTGAGTGAAAGCCTCAGTTTCTCTGCACACCAGGGGGAGGCAGGGCAAACTTCCCTAGACACTGCACTCGCACAACTGCCTTACTGTTTACTCCCAAGTTGTTGAATCCTTGGCCACGAAGGAAGCCAAGTATGATGGCTGCTATGTGGATTGCTGGTTTACTAGGAAATGGACCAGGCTTCAACTCATTTCACAGAAGTCATTTCATAGCTGCATTCAGACAGCTACTGCCAAGCTGAGGTGGATTTGAGCTGGCGCCTCAAAGATGAAAGGCTCAAATCCCTTTCACAATCCAATCTCCCTCTCTAAATACTTCCAACCGTGCAACAGTATAAATGGGAGGCTGGGGAGGTGACTCACTTTGTGGGCTTTCTGATCAATAAGTTTGACTTGGACAATGAATGTAGTAAATCATTAAAAGCCGGACAGTGTGACTAGGCTGTAGCTATTGGGAGAGGATTTTTAGAGTGTTGAGGGGCGTTAGCTGTAAAGAGCAAAGGCCACCAATCATAGCTGCATAGCTTAATGTCACAGACAAAAAATACCCCTAAATGGATTGTTTTCTGGCAGAGGCTGATCAGCAAAATACACAGGTCTGAGATGAAGGTTAGCAGTGCTAGGGTTAACTGGCTGCATGGCCAGCACCTGTACCTGAGTGAGGTCATGGTCAGCTAAAGGGATGGAGTTCAGGCCACAAGTAAGTGACTGAGAGAAAGCTAGGTTACAAAAACTGAGGGAACTGAGTCTTGGTGTACAAGACTGACACTCCACTCCCTACTGGCTGAGCCTGGGGACAGAAGGCAGGACATGGACCCTCAGAGTGGATGACTAAGTTAACATCTCTTTGTCACCTTCTGTCCAAGGTTGTTTTCCACCAGTTTTTGATGCATTGGCCATTCTTGTTCCAAGTAGCCCAAGTGATGGAGTAACCACCATTTTTTGAGGGAGACCAGTACTACACAGGGCCAGATTTTCCCTGTCTTAGTTTGTCCTGCTACTCCTAGTTATAAACTCATCTATCATACTAAATTCCTCTCCAGCATTGCTGTTCACCCCCTTGAAACAGCTGTAGGTTTATGGCGCCTCTGCTCAGGATGTATATAGACAGCACAACCTCCTCCAAAATCTGCTAACGACTGTTCCTCTACTTGACTTTTCCCATCCATTGTAAGCTTACATGAGCAGAAAGTTACCCTTGCTGGTCATGCATCAGTGAGCTCCAGCACTACTGTCCCACGAGCTTTGGAGGCAGTGTTTCATGGGCTGGTGTTGGTACTCAAGTGCCCCAGCAGATGCTGTTTCTTTTCTCCATTCTTAAACACAGCAAGCCTGGTACTCAAAGCCTCTGCAATGTACTTGTCCTGTGAAGGTGGGTCGGCTGGAAAGGGGCTCGGGATAAGGCCATGTTGAGCAGTCTAGGTGCTGACTCCATAGGCCACTTACAGCTGGGTAGTTACTCCTCGTGGAGGCTGGTGGTGCCTGCTCTGGCTCAGTGCCCAGCTTTACCTTTTCCATGTTGGAGGTAGCTTCCAAGACACTTCCACCCCAGTAAAATGCAGTCTACTTTATTAACTAATTATATACAGGAAGAGCTTTATTTGCATTTCAAACAAGTTGTTTCCAGAACAGTGGATTTAAAAACAAAGTCATGGTCCCCTGTAACCAACCCTGTGCTACAGCTGGAACCAGCTATAGCTCAACTAAAAGGCACTACCCCCAATTGTTTCCTAAAGGCACTTAGATAAAAAAGCAACAAAAGACAGTTTATTTGCAATAGAATTCAGAGCCTAGGAGTTGAGTGAACACTAATTCAGCCAAGGTCACAATCAGAAGGCACAGTCTGAAAACAACATACTTGCATACAGCCCATCATACATTATCTTTAAGCATGTTAAATAAATGTATCGTTTAAGAACAATTATTAGTCATTGGAGGGGGGCTTTCCTCCAATAGAAGTCTAGTGTCAGCAGCAGGAGGTCTGCCTCAAACACTCCTGCAAAAGATTCCAGGCAGGAAAAGGGGTGTTACTAGAAGGTGCTCTAGAGAGGTTGGCAAATCAACCAGCCTGGGCCAGGAACACAGGGATATTAGGACTGATGTACCATGTGGAGATTGTAACCCAGTGAGGGATGTGACTCTCTCAGTTTATTTTATAAACGCACCACTAGATTGTCAATTTACATTTAACCACAAAGGGTAAAACCAGGCCATGGATTGAAGGCTCATGAGAAGCCCACAGAGATAACAGGGGCACACTCATATTAAGTGACCCTCAAGGCTAAGACATGGCCCTGGCCACTCTTAGCAAACTTGTGAAATGCAATGATTCAGGCTAGTAAAGTCTGTGGAGATTGTGAGACAGCAGGGTCTCATCAAGCAGAGAAAGCATGCTGCAACCAGGGTAGAGTAGACAGGCACAATTCATGTATGGGGGGTGGGGAAGAGTAGTTTTGAATTGTACTCGTTACCGATGTGCCCCTCTCTTCCTCTCCCAGCCTTGGCCTGATTAGCATCAGAACATACTTCACCCACTTGAGCCAGTGCCAACCCCTCTAGTGAAGTTACTTAAACTTCAGGGCATGGAGCCATTAACAGCTGGGGGGCAGAAAGCCAGCCCCCCCCCCCCAGTGCTATGACAGGAGAGAATTGGTTGAAGTACAGTAGGAGGCTTTTTCCTTCCATGATGCAGCTGGTACAGGCCACTGCTGGAGAGAGGACATCAGTCTGGCTGGAACTTTGCTGCACTATTGTACCCTACTTAGTTTTCACTGTACATTAGTTACTCCTCAGGAGGCCACTCCTCCCACATCACCTTGGACATTTATTTGGGTCTGGAAAACACCAGGATTGTAAAGGGAAGAACCTGCACTGCCAGGTATGGAAGAATGAAGCCAGGAGTCTTCCTTATCTCCTGTCAAAATCCCAGAAGGGGTATTCACATCTGATCCCCCCCCCCCTTTTTTTTTTCTCTGCCGGCAGCGCCCGCCAGATGAAAAAGGTTGGGGACCACTGAGCTAGATGAAACAGCAAGAGCTGAAACCTAAGTCCCGCAGCAGCGCTTTGAAGTGCGAGTGTGTTCATGTGCTCTCCCAGCGCTCCTGGTAAACCACGTCCAAGAGGGGCTTAGCTCCCAGCGCTGGGAGCGCGGCTGTCCACACTAGCGCTTTAAAGTGCTCAGACATGCTGTGCTCAGGGGGGCCAGCAAGTTAGAGCGCTATAAAATGTAAGTGTAGACAAGCCCTCAGAGACTCTACAACGAGTACACTATGACAAAGGAAACACTACTGCCAGTTCATCACAGCTGAGCCCATAGCCTTCTGGGACATTAACTGCTGTCAGCAGTTGCTTAAAGTAGCAGCAAGCCACAATGTGCTGAGAGGTCAGTGGCTATTTGGACATGACCAGAACATGAACTGGAGTTCATGTTGGGACTGATTCTAAGGCTGCACTGACCATCCCCTGGGCCAACCTAGCTTTTTCTTCCTTGCCTCTGCCATTTCTCACCCTCTGGTGATTTTATTTAATTTCAGAGCATCTGGGGATAGCAGAGTTTGTGTGACAGGCTGCTCAAGACCACGCAGCCCTGCCTCTCACATCACATTCAGGGGCTGTAAAACAAATGTCATTTTTGTAGCATCTTTCATCCCAAAGTACCTTACAAATGAGCTAATCAACTCTGAATAGCAGCAGTTCTCCAGCTTTCCCATTCCATGACACTCTTTGGGAAGAGACCCAGGCCCATCTTTCCCACAGCCAGATCAAGAAGGGCTCCAAGGGGCCAGGATTGACCTTAGGCCCCAGTATCAGAACCAACAATATACAGAGATCACGTCAAGAACCCAAGCAGCCATTTCACACCACACAGCCGCTTAGGACAGGAGATCAGGTGTAAAATAACCAGTTAAGCTGCCAGGGGATTTAAGGAGTCAGAACAGCATTTCTCCCATCAGAATCAGGCCAACACACTCGGCTAACAGCCCACCTCCTACCCAGAAAACCAAGAGATCTTTAACAAGCGGTCAGGAACTCAGCTTTACATCTCATCTCTAGCACCCTAGCAACACAGAATTCCCTAGTTCCACAGTTTAGCTGTGACTCAGAGGGAAGACCACCAACTATTGAATCAACCTTGCTGCCCACAGGGATCTCCCAACAGGACCTGAACCCTGCCTTGTTCATGAGATCTGTTGGGCTCCTAGCACGAGGGGCCTGGCTGGAGGGTGGGAAGCTCTCCGCTGGCTGCTACCCAGCTCTGACATTGGCATTGGTTGCTCCAGCACAGCCATGTTGAGAAGTTCCAGTTTGGTGGTGATGATAAAGAATAGTCCTCAGGGTTGGAACTCTTTTTACTGACCCTACAGTCTCTTATCCCTCAACCCTCATCTAAGAGGAGCAAGTTTTAAGGCTGCTATATCCTCCCTACACAAGTTTGGTTCTTTACCTGCCAGCCCAGCCAAGGAATCTCCTCTACAGAAATGTCAGTCTTTAATAGCTTTCTTCGTGTCACTTGGTTTAACCGGAAAGAAAAAAGAAATCACAATATTATAAACAGTCAGAACAATAGAGCCAGCTGCTGACAATTTGCATTGAATGACAAATCTGAGTCTAACAGCACATGGCTGCAAATCTAGATGAAATCAACAGGGCTTCAATGGTTTATTTAAAGTCTCTTTCTGCTACTTAAAAATGCAATTGCTGATTTGCATATGGTGAGTACATTCCATGATCAGTAAGCCAAAGTGGCCAGTTTGAAATGTTCCTGCTGTTCAGAGCTGAGCAGAGCAAGAATACAGCAGAAAACCAGCAACATTAAACAGACTTGAAGCGGCCCCAGTCTACACAGATACAATATGCCCACTGGAGTTAATAAGAATGGTGCACACTTCTCGGAGCATGACCTGAGCCCATTAGGCCTCTGGTGATTTACCAGCAGCACTCTGTAATTTTGTGGACAGAAGTTTCTACAAAGTGTCCCAGAGGGTTTTGCTGGCCCAGAGGTCAGTCACATCCCCGCCTCCCTACCCCAGGCATTAAGTACAGATTTTTTTAGAAAATTAAAATAGCCATTGTCACATACTGGCTCCTTTATCGACCATTCATAAAACCCCCAGATCTGAGCAATTATTCTTTAAAAAGACAGTTCAATAATCTTGTAAATATCTACTTGCTACGTAATTTCAATCGGAAAATCTACAAATACAACATAAATCGTGGTTAAGGGTGGCTCTGGTGTGACCTCAAGAGCTGGTCCATCTAGCGTGGGTGCCAGGTTGCTTGGTGGGAAATCCCCAACACCAGGAATCCCTGTGAGCTGCCCAGGCATTGTCCTGACTAGGACATTGGTGGTAAAACACACACTGATTTTCATGGTGTATGTTGCTTCTCAGTCAGCCGGGGAATGATCCTCATCCTCTTGGTGACTGCAGTTAGAGCGAGCGAAGGGGCAGAGAGAGGCTCTCGCTCTGTGTCCAGCATTAATGGCAATGCTCCGTGATATCCACAACAACTGCCTTTTTCCAGCTGAAGAGGAAGTAGCCAGTGCCTGCGCCTGCTGCCACAGCTATGCAGAGGTATGCATTGTAGGTCATGAAGATCAGCATGAGGAAGTAACTGACCACCACTTGTATGATGTGCAGCACTGTCTGCAGGAGATGAGGGAAGCTCAGCATCTGTTGTCTGAGGAATCAGAAAAGGATGACCAGTCAGTGAACAAGAGTCACAGGATGGGAAATGCAGGGTCCCCGCACAGAGAAAATAACCCATGGGCTGGGAATGCCAAGTTACATAAGAACATAAGCACGGCCGTACTGGGTCAGACCATAGGTCTGACCATAGGTCCATCCAGCCCAGTATCCTGTCTACAGACAGTGACCAATGCCAGGTGCCCCAGAGGGAGTGAACCTAACAGGTAATGATCAAGTGATCTCTCTCCTGCCAGCCATCTCCACCCTCTGACAAACAGAGGCTAGGGACACCATTCCTCACCCATCCTGGCTAATAGCCATTAATGGACTTAACCGCCATGAATTTATCCAGTTCTCTTTTAAACCCTGTTGTAGTTCTAGCCTTCACAACCTCCTCAGGCAAGGAGTTCCACAGGTTGATTGTGCGCTGTGTGAAGAACTTCCTTTTATTTGTTTTAAACCTGCTGCCCATTAATTTCATTTGGTGACCCCTAGTTCTTATATTATGGGAACAAGTAAAAATAACTTTTCCTTATTCACTTTCTCCACATCATCATGATTTTATAGACCTCTATCATATCCTCCCTTAGTCTCCTCTTTTCCAAGCTGAAAAGTCCTAGCCTCTTTAATCTCTCCTCATATGGGACCCATTCCAAACCCCTAATCATTTTAGTTGCCCTTCTCTGAACCTTTTCTAATGCCAGTATAGCTTTTTTGAGATGAGGAGATCACATCTGTACGCAGTATTCAAGATGTGGGTGCACCATGGATTTATATAAGGGCAATAAGATATTCTCTGTCTTATTCTCTATCCCTTTTTTAATGATTCCTAACCCCCTGTTCGCTTTTTGACTGCCGCTGCACACTGGGTGGACGTTTTCAGAGAACTATCCACGATGACTCCAAGATCTTTTTCCTGATTAGTTGTAGCTAAATTAGCCCCCATCATATTGTATGTATAGTTGGGGTTATTTTTTTCAAATGTGCATTACTTTACATTTAACCACATTAAATTTCATTTGCCATTTTGTTGCCCAATCACTTAGTTTTTTGAGATCTTTTTGAAGGTGGCCATGAGACACCAAGAGAGATGGGATAGTAAAGGGCAGAGATCTCCTGTCATGTGTATTTGTCATAGATGACTGCAATGTCCTCCATGAAGCTGGGTGCTTTGTAATAAAACCAGTTATTCCTGGATAAGGAATAACGATGTTCACTGGGTGATCACAGTGGCTAAGGTTTGAGGGTCAAAATCATTCCAGCTCATTTTACTACCTGGCCCTCATTGCCAGCCACGCAGAACAGCTTGTCTGCAAACAGAGGCCTTGACCACTCGTGGGCACAGAAAGATCCTTTGGTGCCTTATGTAAGAATAGGCAGAGAGTCTAGTGTCCTGGCCAAATTAAAATGTGGAAACAGCACACCTCCCTACGAGCTTCCCCTGCTTTTATTTGTTGTTTCCCTTTTCGTAAAAAGGGCCTCATGTGGCTGGTGCAGAGTAGCTGTTGCATTCCCTTCCCTCCAGAAAAGGGAGCTGCAGGTTCCCTGTATTTATAGTTCGTTCTTTAGGCTCCTTCAGAATGAAGCGTGTACAAGCATGAAGTTAGTTTTACTGCAGAGGACTATTTGATCTGCCTAGAATTTGCTATGTTTCAGTCTTCCTCGTGTTTTCTGCTGAGATGAGCAGGGTTTGTGTTAGAAGGAAAGTGGATTCTTACCCAACTGTTTTGTGCGTCTCCATCAAAGTGGTGCCGTTTGGTCCTGGGACAGGCATAGAGTTGTAGCGAATGCTGACCTGTGATTTACGGAGCAGACTCTCCCGGGCTATTTTGAGGCCCTCATAAAACAAGGCTAGGAAGAAGACTGCGACAAAAGCACCAGCCATTTCTGATAGACAGGAAAGGACAAAACAAGGTTACTGACTCTGCACAGGATGAGTCGTCTGCTTCAAGCACACAGAGAAAAGCACCTAACAATCCAACAAACAGCTCCCACCGCACAGGCCACAGGGACTGCGATGTCCAACCCCATAAAGTGAAACTCTCAACCACATTCGCTAAGGCTTGTGCAACACTCAAATAGTGACACGGAAGTCATCCCATCACCTTCAGCCTCTGCCCCAATTTCCAACCTGTTAACCATCTTGCCCTGGACACTCTAGGAACCTCTGACCTCATGGGGTGGGGTCATTCAGACAAGACTGCTCAGTAGCAAGCCTTTGGTTTGGCCTGGGGTGAGCAACAAATCAGCCGCTTTGCTAACATAGCTTTACTAACCTCCAGGTGTATTGATCAGCAGTCCAGAAAACAGCAGCGGCACGTTCTTGTAGCTGAAGTGGAAAGTCATGTCCTGGCCAAGACAGAAAAATCATTTAAAACCTCAGCAAGATGCGTAAGCTCCAAGGCAGGGAGACAGAGCTTCACAGAACACACGGACAAGCCCTAAGGAAGTTAAATGGAAGGACTTTGTGACAATATAACTAGAGTTAACCTTGGAGGCAGTCCATTCTGGTCAGTAACTAAGTACATACTTGAAATAACATTCTACCACAAATCTAGTGTAGCAGAAACACAGACCGCAGTGCTAGGTATTGCTGTGCACACTCCAGTTACAGCTGTAACTAGTCGCTTGTCCATTTGTAACTATTTTAATTGAAAAGTCACTGGATTTTACTCTAAATTTCTCCAGCAGCATTTTTATTACTTTGCCTATATGTAAATTTCAATCATCATCAATGGATTTTTTTTGTCAGTTTGTGTGTGCACGGTGATTAACATTTATCCATAAAAATCTAACCCTTCAAACCCTACCTATAACTTAAATAAAGGGCTTTTATTGTTTTGTTAATTTCTTTTTTTTTAAAAGGTAGGTCATTAAGGTGTGCCCAGTGTGTTGTCTGAAGATGCACAGTTCTGTGGTGATGCACCATTTTTTTTTTATTTTTCAGGGTTAAAGAGATCTAGTGGATTTTCTCCCTTCTTTGAATCTTACTGGCAGATGTCTTCAGTTTATAAAAAGATGACAATGTAAATTAAAGAAAGAACAGAGAGAGAGAGAGAGGATGCTTCTTCTTCAGGCAACTAACAGAAGTTACTAGATCACAGGCCTTGGTTCTCATGGGGGACTTCAATCACCATGATATCTGCTGGGAGAGCAATACAGCGGTGCACAGACAATCCAGGAAGTTTTTGGAAAGTGTAGGGGACAATTTCCTGGTGCAAGTGCTGGAGGAACCAACTAGGGGCAGAGCTCTTCTTGACCTGCTGCTCATAAACAGGGAAAAATTAGTAGGGGAAGTGAAAGCGGATGGGAACCTGGGAGGCAGTGACCATAGAATCATAGAATCATAGAATCTCAGGGTTGGAAGGGACCTCAGGAGGTCATCTAGTCCAACCCCCTGCTCAAAGCAGGACCAAACCCAACTAAATCAGCCCAGCCAGGGCTTTGTCAAGCCTGACCTTAAAAACCTCTAAGGAAGGAGATTCCACTACCTCCCTAGGTAACCCATTCCAGTTCTTCACCACCCTACTAGTGAAAAAGTTTTTCCTAATGTCCAACCTAAACCTCCCCCTCTGCAACTTGAGACCATTACTCCTTGTTCTGTCATCTTCTATCACTGAGAACAGTCTAGATCCATCCTCTTTGGAACCCCCTTTCAGGTAATTGAAAGCAGCTATCAAATCGCCCCTCATTCTTCTCTTCTGCAGACTAAACAATCCCAGTTCCCTCAGCCTCTCCTCGTAAGTCATGTGCTCCAGCCCCCTAATCATTTTTGTTGCCCTCCGCTGGACTCTCTCCAATTTATCGACATCCTTCTTGTAGTGTGGGGCCCAAAACTGGACACAGTACTCCAAATGAGGCCTCACCAGTGCTGAGTAGAGGGGAATGATCACATCCCTCGATCTGCTGGAAATGCCCCTACTTATACAACCCAAAATGCCATTAGCCTTCTTGGCAACAAGGGCACATGAGATGGTCAAGTTCAGGATCCTGACACAAGGAAGAAAGGAGAGCAGCAGAGTACGGACCCTGGACTTCAGAAAAGCAGACCTTTCTGCTGATGGGCAGGATCCCCTGGGAGAATAACATGAAGGAGAAAGGAGTCCAGCAGAGCTGGCTGTATTTTAAAGAATCTTTATTGAGGTTGCAGGAACAAACCATCCCAATGTGCAGAAAGAATAGTATATATGGCGGGTGACCAGCTTGGCTTAACAGTGAAATCCTTGCACACAAAACACAAAAAAGAAGCTTACAAGAAGTGGAAGATTGGACAAATGACTAGGGAGGAGTATAAAAATATTGCTCAGGCATGCAGCAGTGAAATCAGGAAGGCCAAATCACACTGGAGTTGCAGCTAGCAAGGGATGTTAAGATTAACAAGAAGGGTTTCTACAGGTATGTTAGCAACAAGAAGGTGATCAAGGAAAGTGTGGGGGAGGAAACCTGGTGACAGAGGATGTGGAAAACCTGGTGACAGAGGATGTGGAAAAAGCTAATGTACTCAATGCTTTTTTTGCCTCTGTCTTCACAAACAAGGTCAGCTCCCAGACTGCTGCACTGCGCAGCACAGTATGGGGAGGAGGTGACCAGCCCTCTGTGGATAAAGAAGTGGTTCAGGACTATTTAGAAAAACTGGACAAGCACAAGTCCATGGGACTGGATGCGCTGCATCCGAGAATGCTAAAGGAGGTGGCGGATGTGATTGCAGAGCCATTGACCATTATCTTTGAAAACTCATGGTAATCGGGGGAGGTCCAGGATGACTGGAAAAAGTATAATGTAGTGCCCATCTTTAAAAAAAGGGGAGGACGACAACCAAGGAAACTATAGGCCCTTTAGCCTCACCTCAGTCCCTAGAAAAATCATGGAGCAGGTCCTCAAGGAATCAATTCTGAAGCACTTAGAGGAGAGGAAAGTGATCAGGAACAGTCAGCATGGGTTCACCAAGGGCAAGTCATGCCTGACTAACCTAATTGCCTATGACGAGATAACTGGCTTTGTGGATGAGGGGAAAGCAGTGGATGTCTTATTCCTTGACTTTAGCAAAGCTTTTGATACAGTCTCCCACAGAATTCTTGCCAGCAAGTTAAAGTATGGGCTGGATGAATGGACTATAAGGTGGATAGATCGTCGGGCTCAACGGGTAGTGATCAATGGCTCCATGTCTAGTTGGCAGCTGGTATCAAGCGGAGTGCCCCAAGGGTCGGTCCTGGGGCCGGTTTTGTTCAATATCTTCATTAATGATCTGGAGAATGGCGTGGATTGCACCCTCAGCAAGTTTGCAGATGACACTAAACTGGGAGGAGTGGTAGATACGCTGGAGGGTAGGGATAAGATACAGAGGGACCTAGACAAATTAGAGGATTGGGCCAAAAGAAATCTGATGACGTTCAAAGGACAAGTGCTGAGTCCTGCACTTAGGACGGAAGAATCCCATGCACTGCTACAGACTAGAGACCGAGTGGCTAGGCAGCAATTCTGCAGAAAAGGACCTAGGGGTTACAGTGGACAAGAAGCTGGATACGAGTCAACAGTGGGCCCCTGTTGCCAAGAAGGCTAACAGCATTTTGGGTTGTATAAGTAGGAGCAATGCCAGCAGATGGAGGGACGTGATCATTCCCCTCTATTCGGCATTGGTGAAGCCTCATCTGGAGTACTGTGTCCAGTTTTGGGCCCTGCACTACAAGAAGGATGTGGAAAAATTAGAAAGAGTCCAGCGGAGGACAACAAAAATGATTAGGAGGCTGGAGCACATGACTTATGAGGAGAGGCTGAGGGAACTGGGATTATTTAGTCTGCAGAAGAGAAGAATGAGGGGGAATTTGATAGCTGCTTTCAACTACCTGAAAGGGGGTTCCAAAGAGGATGGGTCTAGACTGTTCTCAGTGGTAGCAGATGACAGAACGAGGAGTAATGGTCTCAAGTTGCAGTGGGGGAGGTTTAGGTTGGATATCAGGAAAACCTTTTTCACTAGGAGGGTGGTGAAGCACTGGAATGAGTTACCTAGGGAGGCGGTGGAATCTCCTTCCTTAGAGGTTTTTAAGGTCAGGCTTGACAAAGCGCTGGCTGGGATGATTTAGTTGGGGATTGGTCCTTGTAAAGGTGCGTGACTCATCCCTGCGGCGCGTCCTGCTGGTCGCTTCTGGGAATTAGCTCGTCCAGCCTCCGCAGCACCCTCTGCAGGCCGGTGTCCTGCTTGTAGCTGGCCCCATGTCCCTCCCGGACCCCGGTGCCCCTTTACCCTGGGGCTGCCCCCTGGCAATACCCCCACCAATCTCTATGGGTCTCCCCTCTCTGAGAAACCCCCAACCTTCTAATCCCCACCTTGCCTCAGTCTGGGCTACTGCCAGTCATCGCCAAGCCCCCGCTCCCTGGGGCAGACTGCAGTGGTAAAAGCCACTCATCACAGGCAAGGGGGTTCGGACCTGCTGCTCTGCCAATCAGCTCAGCTTTTCTCCTGCCCCAGCCCTCTGCCAGGGCTGTTTTAAGCCCTTCCGGGCAGGAGCCGGGGACCACCCCACTAGAGTCCTGCTTTGAGCAGGGGGTTGGACTAGATACCTCCTGAGGTCCCTTCCAACCCTGATATTCTATGATACACACACTCTACAAGTATTGATGAGAGAGCTTCACAGAAGAGAGTCCTGACTCCACCATCATGACAGAAATGCAGGGTGGGTGTCTGGGCTGGTACCAGCAGGATTCAGGAAGCTGTAATAGCAGGGAGGGAAGCCTCCCATCTCATTTCACATGGCAAACCAGACAGCAGCAAATGCCAAGTGAGTGGAATGGCCCCTCTCTCCAATGGACCACAGTATGCAGGGGCCACTTACGGGAGCAGCATCTGCAGTGGCTGCCACATAACATTTAGTATGAAAATGGGTGCAAAGACAACTCTCAGTCCTAGGGGGAGGAACAGTTTGTAAGGGAAAAAGCAGCACAAATACCAGAAAGCTAGTGGAGCCAGTCAGTAAGGTATTTCCACCTGTAGTGAGAGGAGAACAATGGAGACAGGCAGCCAGGGTGGATTAGAGGGAAAGTTTCTGTCTCCCTCTGCTGGCACGAGGGCTCTGTGACAGTGCCACCCATAAGGCTTTATGGAAATATGCTTATAGAACATAACTAGAATGTGTTTTATGCTACATAGGCCATGTAACATATCTCTGTAAAGGTCATGATCTACTGAATCTATTAATCCTATTTGTATGCATGTATCATTTTTGTAATCGAAGTTATGAATATTGGCTGCATACTTGTTTGATTCTAAGTAGGCTATAGTGAAGCAGTTGGTCAGCTTCCTGAGAAAAGACTATTCTCAGTAAGTGCCCCATCAAGAAACACTTAAGCCAACAATGAACTTGGAGACACCAATCCACATCTGGACTTTCCCAGGAATGTGGCTTGGCTGGTAAGGAACTCAGTCATGCATGGATATGTGACTTGCCCATGTGACTCCAAAACTCCATCTTGGAGCTGGACTTTGCATAGGAGAGATGAGGGGGTCTCCACCCACAAGAGAAAGTCTATTTAAGCCCAGGGGAGACCCCTCCATTTTGTCTTCAGCTGGCTAAAGAGAGAGCCTCTCCACCCCCAAAGATACCTGAAAGAAACTGGAACAAAGGACAGTGACTGCAAGGGGTGTGAGTGATTGCTGGACCCAGACTAAAAGGAGATTAGTCTGTAAAAGGAAGCTTACTGGTGAGATTATCTGTATTCAGTTTGATTAGACATAGATTTGCATGTTTTATTTTATTTTGCTTGGTGACTTACTTTGTTCTGTCTGTTACTACTTGGAACCACTTAAATCCTACTTTCTGTATTTAATAAAATCACTTTTTACTTATTAATTTACCCAGAGTATGTGTTAATACCTGGGTGGGCAAACAGCTGTGCATATCTCTCTATCAGTGTTATAGAGGGCGAACAATTTATGAGTTTACCCTGTATAAAGCTTATGCAGGGTAAAACGGATTTACACCTCTACCCCGATATAACGCTGTCCTCAGGAGCCAAAAAAATCTTACCGCGTTATAGGTGAAACTGCGTTATATTGAACTTGCTTTGAGCCGCTGGAGCGCGCAGCCCCGTCCCCCCGGAGCGCTGCTTTACCGCGTTATAGCCGAATTTGTGTTATATCGGGTCACGTTATATCGGGGTAGAGGTGTATTTGGGTTTAGACCCCATTGGGAATTGGGCATCTGAGTGTTAAAGACAAGAACACCTCTGTTAGCTGCTTTCAGGAAAGCCTACAGTGGTTAGCGGACATGATTCAGACCTGGGGCTGGGTTTGCAGCAGGCTAGCGAGTCTGGCTCAAACCAGGCAGGGCTGAAGTCCCGAGCTGACAGGGCAGGAAAGCAGGGGCAGAAGTAGTCTTGGCACATCAGGTGGCAGCTCCCAAGAGGGTTTCTGTGATCCAACCCGTCACAGGCTCCTATGCCCTCTCCCAATCAGTAGAGCAGGGGTGGGCAAACCACGGCCCGTGGGACCATCCTGCCCGGCCCCTGAGCTCCCGGCTGGGGAGGCTCCCCCCTGCCCCATCCCCACCTTCCCCTCTCCCCCAGAGCCACCCTACTGTGCGGGCAGCGCTCTGGGGGGTGGGGCAGTGTGTCAAGGGGTCGGGGGGGCAGTCAGGGGACAGGGAATGGGGGTTGGATAAGGTGTGGGAGTCCCAGGGGGCAATCAGGGGACAGGGAGTGGGGGGGGGTTGGATGGGGGTGGGGTCCTGGGGGGGCGATTACGGTTGGGGGTGTTTCAGGAGGGGGTGGTCAGGGGACCAGGAGCGAGGGGGGTTGGATGGATTGGGAGTTCTGAGGGGGGCAGTCAGGGGGCGGGAAGTGGGAGGGAGCCAGATAGGGGGCGGAGCCAGGCTGTTTGGAGAGGCACAGCCTTCACTACCCGGCCCTCCATACAATTTTGCAACCCCAATGTGGCCCTCAGGCCAAAAAAAGTTTGCCCACCCCTACAGTAGAGGAAACAACATGGTGATTGACACACAAACTGGCACCCACCAAGATACAATACGTTCAGCCTGGCACTGTCCTGCACTCAGGGCATGGGGATGAGTTAAGGAATGGGGTTGGGCTTGGTTACTTTGATTCAATCGTAACTTAGATCCTTCTCTCATTTATTACAGTGAATGTTCTTCACAGAGCTGGTTAATGTTCTTGCTAAGAGCTCAGATGAAGAGTTCTATTCCAGGAGTTCTCAAAAGGGGGTCGGGAACCCTCAGGGGGTCCAGAGGTTATTACATGGGGGGGTCGTGAGCTGTCAGCCTCTACCCCAAACCCCACTTTGCATCCAGCATTTATAATGGTGTTAAATATATAAAAAAGTGTTTTTAATTCATAAAGGGGGTCACAGAGGCTTGCTATATGAAAGGGGTCATAAAAGTTTGAGAACCACTGTTCTATTAATTTCCTTTTGTCTATAGGAAAATCCCAGTAAGGAAAGACCACATGTTCTTTGGTCCAAATGACTCTGAGCAGGTATCCCAGCAAATGCCTAGAGAGGCCCTTCCAGAAACACTCAGGCTTTCATGCATGTCTTCTGCTCACAAAAGGTGGGGTGCCAAGCATGCAGGCTACCTGGCTTTCTGCAAGAGAAGCACGGTTTGCAATAAAATGAGCCCAACTCTTGAACACGTTTCATATGACAGAATGTCCTCTGGGGAAACTGCCCTTGTTGCTTCTCCCAGCTCAGACACACAAACCAAGGCAGGACAGATTTTCATTTATGTTAGCAGCTGCCACTGAAGACAGAACAGCACATTTGGGGCAAGCAACAATGTTAGAGGATTTAAAGAATCCTTGTAGAGAAACACCCCTCAGGAAGTGAGCTCAGCTACTGGGTGGATGGATTTAGTGCTATTAAGTCATGTCCTCCCTGCAGCTAAACATTAATAAATAAGTATTTTAGAAAACTGATTCTGACTCCTTGCTACAAAGAGCCACCTGTTCAGGGAGGCAAAAGTCTTTGGACTTTGGAAACCGAGCTCAGCTTAAGCTCCGGATGATGTGTACTTTTCTGGACTTCACTTACCATCATCATCATCCCTTCTCCATGATTGTGCCCCGATGATGTTGTAGGGTGATGATGTTCCGAGGTCGGATGATAATGCTCAGAGGTGGATGCCATGGAGCTGTTCATCATATGGCACACAAGGTCTACCCTGAAGAACCTACAATCCAATTGAGAAAACATGCAGCAGGGAAGAAAGGATCCTTTTTAACTCATTAAGTGAAAAAGTCTCCTCTAAACTCCAGACATTGAATATGCAAAAGCTGACTTTTGTTGCTTCAGAATCTAATTGCTCCCAAGCCCCATTTTAATGTAATCTATCAAAGGATCAGATTCAGAATAATTCTCCTAATTGGCAGCCATGCATTTGATTGGGAACAGGTCTATCCAAAAATTGAATTAGTTTGGGACAAGAATTATTGCTGATGGAAAGGTCTGGAATAGCCCCAGGCAAGCCAGTCGCATTTCAAACTTTCATTCTTCACCTCTCCCCTCTAATTACTTTAGACATAATGAGAGAGAGAAAAACATACAGAAGGCTGCAAATCCAAACCCATTAAATCTGTTTACGGCAAATCAAGTGGGTCTGGACAGGCACTTTAGAACAAGGAGAGAGCAAATAAATGGTTAATGGTGGTCATGGTTTCTCCCCCTCCCTGGGGTGAGGCGCCTGTCACAGGAGCTGATCTCAATATGCTCTGCAGAGTAAAAGAGCAAAGGCAGAAAGGGATTAAGGGTTCAGAGGAGATTTAGAAAGGAGCTGGAGAGTCGGTGAGGCATAGGGATACAGAGAAGGGGACAACTTATACCTCATATCAAACATTGAAGTGAATGATATGGCTAATGTAATCTACTGGGTGGAGGGGGAAGAAAGAATCCCTCTTTCCATACTTACTGTTCAAACCCAAGGGTTTGGCACGAGGAGTACAGAGGCCACACAGACATGATCAGACTGTGAGCAAATTAAGGGAATATTAAGGGCTAGTGCAAATAGCAGAAGAAAGTCACTACTGTATCCTCAGCGCTCTCGCCTGGGAGCAAGCATTACAGGTGGGCTCAGTGTTTATTTGTTCAATGCATCAGAAGAGCCTGTTGCCTCATCTACATGCACATACAACTGTTAAATTTCAAAGCCAAAGAACCAGAGTGGAGGAAACACCCACTGACACACACACACACAACCCCAAGCCTCAAATCTCTCCTGCCCAAGCAAAGGGGCAAACAACTGTACAGCCCTGTATATTAGGTCATGCAAGAGACATGCTGCATGGGCACTGCAGAGCAACCAGGGTCTTGGGCAGAAGCACTGTGCCTCAAATAGACAGTGACTCAGGAGACCTGGGCTCTCTTCCCAGCTCTGACACCAATTTGCCGTGTGGCCTTAGTTAAGCCATTTAGCACCAGTCCTGAAGGCTCTCCCAGTGCTTGACAAAACTGAAAAGCATTGCTCTGCTCCCCTTGGAGAGATGTGCTAGGTAGCCCTATTGACTACAACAGACTGTGCTCTGGGTCTTTATGGTCTAGGATTCTATTCACAACAAAATGATCCAATTTTAAAAAACCCAATGAAATGAAAACCCACCTCAACCATCCTAAAGCCACAAGCTACAGGAGACAGTGGGAAGGGGAGTGTTGTGTGCAGAAGAGATGGAGAAAGGTCTTCAATATGGGAGCAATGGTGATCAGGAAACAACCCAGCTTTTGCAGAAGTTTTTAGGTGGTTGGGAAGTGGAGAGGCTGAGATAAGCACACCAGAAACTGATGCAGGCTGGAGTGAGCTCTGAGTTTACCAGTGCTCTCAAACTTTTTTACTGGTGACCCCTTTCACATAGCAAGCCTCTGAGTGTGACCCCCCTTATAAATTAAAAACACTTTTTTATATATTTAACACCATTATAAATGCTGGAGCAAAGCGGGGTTTGGGGTGGAGGTTGACAGCTCGCGACACCCCATGTAATAACCTTGCGACCCCCTGAGGGGTCCCGACCCCCAGTTTGAGAACCCCTTTAAGCTAAATAATTAAGTGATGTTTCCAGAGTTTGAGGATTTTGTGCATTCTGCCACCCCTCCCTTCCCACAGTAGGATAATATGAAATCCCCCCCACAGAAAACCGCCTTCATTCCCCCACTGATGTCTTTAATGGCTTTTCCCTGGATGGACCAGTGTCCAAATTAAACTATCCCTCTGTCTTAGAGTTTTAAACTGCCACCCTTCTCCCTAACATACGGAGACCTGTAAAATCAACAGCAATAGTCAAGTCCCTAGCAGACTCCAGGAAGTCTTGGCTCTTCTTCCTTTTCAGGTAAAAAACTGAGTGGGAGGTAGGAATTATTTTTTAGATTTTAATGATTTACTCTTTGTCTTGGGTTGCTGGGGATGCAGGGGATGTCAGCAGTGGGAGGAGCATTCAGAAAAAGATAACTACCTTAACAAAATGACAGTGAAGTATTTGAGTGAGAAAGTGGGGTTTGGTTCTGTTGTGCCGTTTGGGGGGGCGGGGAAGGGGATTGGTTTTGTTTTTTCAAGTCTGAGTTGGTTAATACTGCCCTTGGTGATGTTCACACAAAGCCCCCACACCTATCTCCCTAAGGAAGNCCTATCTCCCTAAGGAAGGAGGACCCCCGCCCCCCCCCCCCCCGATCTCTACAGCTACTTGACAAGTGTAGTAAGATATTTCATGAGCCCTTAAAGTAAGGTAATGATGGAAAGACAGCTCAAGCCATTGTGCAAAGGGAATCAATACATGGAAAAATCATTTAAAAATAAGAGTCACCCCCCTGGAGAGCAAGGAAAAAGTCAGCCTGGCTGCATAGTGAGTGCTGGGCACTAATCGACTGAAGTTACAATCGAGGATGTTCACTCTCCCCAGCTCATGGTGGGAACAGATGGCTTGGAGCAGCAGCTCTAGTTAAGTAGTGGGTTTGTGGGTCTGCAACAAGTCTTAAGGCAGCAAGAGCAATCCAGAGTAACAAGTTGGCTGCCAGGCGAAGAGCTGCATATCCTGCCAGGGGCACCACTTTTACAAAGCCAGAGTCTAACTGGGGCCAGACACTAGCTCCTATTATGGCAAAAGCTTTAAATAGGTTCAGTCCAGAGCACACACCCAACCCTCAGCGGCAGGTATTTTTATACGAAGGGGAGGTTTGCTCTCCAGACTGCACTGCTGCCTGCTCTAGCACTTGTTAATGCACTCAGGGAAGGAGATAAAATTACACAGTGACTACTGAGACCTGGACAGGTTCACCTGTCTACACAGCACTTCTAGCATATGCAACGGGTTCACCTGCATCCTCAACAGTATCCTACTGGGTGAGGAAGAAAAGTAGGGAAGGGAAAAATAGGTTAAGGGATAAATTTCCTCAGCATCTCGTTTTGCTGACCCTTTCACATCACAGTTTAGTTCTGGGGCCAGCTCTCTATACAGGGGCAGTGCGTTCCGTTTGGAGGCTCATCAAGACATTAAGAGAAGCAGACCAGGACTTACACACAGGACTAGGAGCGCGGAACCAGATCCTGAGTTCTAATCCCAATTTAGGACACCAATTCCCTCCATTGCTTTGGGCCAGACACCCCGTCTCAGTTCCCACCCACCAACCCCACCCATCCATGAGCAGAACCAGTTCTCAGGACATACAGACAAAGCAGATGTAGGTGGGGTCACTCCTCTATGGAGCCCAGTGGGACTGACGTAGCAGAGTATTACTGGGGATTATAGAGAGCAACTGAAGGAAGATTGGCCACCTCTTGGCTTACTCTCAGAAGATGCAAGACAAGCACTGGTCGTACCATAGGGATCCCGATGCTCCCCGTTTCCCAGGGTATCTGCAAAGGCCAGTTAAGAAGAACAAGGTGCTTTGAGGAGGCAACACGCTATGTAAAGGATAGTCCATTGTGGCTCTTTCCTGGAGACAGCCAGGCCTGTTGCTCAGACCTCTCTGGGGTAAGCTCTTCAGTGGCAGCCAGTCCTTCACACATCCCAGAGAGACACTACAGGTCATGAAAGGTCTAGACTGTGGGAGGGATCCAGACAAATGCTGAAGAGGAAGCACTCAACCTGGTCTAAGGGTCTGTCTACACTTAACTAGAGGTGTGACTGCAGCCCATGCAGATGCACCCCAGTTCGCTTAGACCTAGCTAGTGCGAATACCAACAGCAGTGAAGCCCTAACAGCACAGGCTTCAACCCAGGCCAGCCACTCAAGTCGATACCTAGGATCCTTGGCAGGCTTGTAAAGCCCATACTAAAGACTGTGCTGCTGCGGCTTCACTACTATTGGTACCAGAGCTTGCGGGTACGTCTACACATGCTGCAGCCACACCTCCAACTGCAGCACAGACAAACCCTAAGACTCCTAGTGGGCAAATGGAGCCCTTCTTGCCAAGCCAGACAGCTAAGTGGATTCCAGTACACTGAGCCCCCTTTGAAATTAATACCTGTCGCAGATATAACCACAGGGCATAACCAAAAAATAATCAACTCCCACAGCACTTAAACATGCTCCACACAATAGAGTTTAGCTTTTCACACACCAGCTATTCAAAGGAATAAAAGCCACCCATTTCCATGGCTACTGCCCAGAAGAATGGGACCCTTGCAAAACACCTATCAGGTTCTCTTGTATAAGGGTTATTTACTCTATTCCTGGAATAGTGTTTGTCAGAGATCCTAGTGACAGTACATGTATCAGCCATGTTGGGAGGGGGACATCAGTCCCCAGATGGTTCCATCTTGCAACACAGGTGGGACAGCATTCCTGATTGGGGGACAACTATGTGGCGAATGGGTCTCCTGACAGGGTTGATTTAGTAGCAAGGACAGCATTTAGAGGTTCACAAACTAAAGCCAGCTAATCTCTACATTCCCCAGAGCAGGTAGTGAAAGTTTCAGGATTTAAAGCTGATGCCAAACTGTAATGAAAGCCCTGAAAGCAAACCTAGAGAAGAAGAGAAACTGAACTGTACACAAGTCATAAGCACAAAAGACACAGTTTCTGTGCCATTCCCAAGCCATGAATCTGCCAGTCCTGCCTGATGCTAAGAAGCGATACATACAAGAAATACATGGCAGTTATTAGCAGTCTACTTACAGCAGTCCAGCTGGCAGCCAGCGATTTCCAACCTTCCTGACTTGCTCTGAGCAGCCTCCCTCGAGTTCAGAGCTTTTCAAAGAAAGACACCCCAGCCAGACGTGGGAGGGGGAGGAGAGTCCATAGACACACTGCAGTACTGTTCACTCACTCAACCTGTGGTCTGCAGTGAATGGTCTGAGCTAGTCATCATAAGACCAGAGTGCTGCCTCCGGTTTATTCCATTTCCTGACACCCTTGCCAGCTTCAAATGCTTCCTCTCCAAAATAAAAGCCTGCCTCCTGGGCATCACTAAACCCAAGGAGATAGTTGATGGTACACTCAAAAGCAGCCAGCATATTCTACCTGTTGTATTTCATGAGTTGGGGTTCTAAAGCCGTATTTCTTCGTTTCCCAGCTCAGCAAGGGAAGGTCATTCTGGGTTTGGACTCTGTACAGAAAGTCTCAACCCAGGATCACAGTGGCCCTACACAGTGAAGTATGTAGGATGCAACAGGTTGATACCCCTGATCCACCTCAGAAGGCACAGAGGAAGTGGGTCATTGGGGGTTCAAAGGAGGAGAGGGCAGATCTTGTGACTGTTTAGCTGGGAGATGCCAGAGATGCCTAGGCGGGAGTGAAAGAGGAGGGGCAGGAGGCGAGGAGAGCAGGGATGTGGCCATGGTACAGCTGTGTTGAGCTATGAAGGGGAGGACGAGTATCTTGGATGTGATCTGAAAAGGAGTGTGGAAGCCAGCAATGGGACTGGAGAAAGGGAGATGAGGACAGACTGGCGCGTGAGGGAGATGGGCATTTGGGCAGCTGCATATAGCACGCACCAGAATTGTGGGCTTCTGTTTTCTAAAGAACAAAAATTGAAAGAATTCACAGCCTTGTTACCGTTTAAGATAGATTTCCAGAGGCCTTTGAAAACCTCAGCCTAGGAGTATTACTGTACAGACCTGGCACCTCTTGCTATGGACCCAGGGGATCTGCCTCGTCTCCTCACTGCATAGGGCCATAGTGGCCTGTAACAGCCCAGGCTGACCTGTGCCAGTCCCAGGCATTGTTCGTTAGCCCATGTGCTAAAGCAGGGGTCGGCAACCTTTCAGAAGTGGTGTGCCGAGTCTTCATTTATTCACTCTGATTTAAGGTTTTGCGTGCCAGTCATACATTTTAACATTTTTAGAAGGTCTCTTTCTATAAGTCTATAATATAGAACTAAACTATTGTTGTATGTAAAGTAAATAAGGTTTTTAAAATGTTTAAGAAGCTTCATTTAAAATTAAATTAAAATGCAGAGCCCCCCGGACCGGTGGCCAGGACCCAGGCAGTGTGAGTGCCGCTGAAAATCAGCTCGCGTGCCGCCTTCGGCACCCGTGCCATAGGTTGCCTACCCCTGTGCTAAAGAGACCATCCTAGCCCTGACAAACCTAGAGGTTATAGGAACCGGTCTCCTGAGAAAGATGGAGCAGATCCCCGCCTAGACATGGCAGGAGGGTTTGGAGGGACTATTAGGACAGGTTCCAGTAAAGCAGGGGTGGGCAAACTTTTTGGCCCAAGGGCCACATCGGGGTTGCAAAATTGTATGTAGGGCCAGGTAGGGAAGGCTGTGCCTCCCCAAACAGCCTGGCCCTGCCCCGCTCCAACTCCCTCCCACTTCCTGCCCCCCTCAGAATCCCCGACCCATCCAACCCCCCCTGCTCCTTGTTCCCTGACCGCCCCCTCCAGAGACCCCCCCCGCCCCTAACCGCTCCCCCCGGACCCCACCCCCTATCTAAGCCCCCCTGTTCCTTGTCCCCTGACTGCCCCGACCCCTATCCACACCCCCACCCCCTGACAGACCCCCTGGACTCCCACCCCCTATCCAACCCCCCCATTCCCCGTCCCGTGACTGCCCCTTCCCCAGAACCTCCGCCCCATCCAACCGTCCCCTGCTCCCTGTCCCCTGACTGCCTTCCAGGACCCACTGCCACTTATCCAACCCCCCAGCCCCGGTCCCCTTACCATGCCACTCAGAGCAGTGTGTCTGGCAGCGGCTCGGAGCCAGACACGCCGCCCCACAGGAGCGTGCAGCCCTGCCCCCCAGAGTGCTGCTCGCATGGTGAGCTGAGGCTCCGGGGCCAGGGGTAGCCTCCCCGGCCGGGAGCTCAGGGACCAGGCAGGACGGTCCTGCGGGCTGGATGTAGTTTGCCCACCCCTGATGTAAAGAAATATCCAACTCATGGGCCCATTTCCACTTTTAAATACAGTCCGTGGGCTGGAGTTTAGGACTCCAGCTTCCTTCAGTGCCTGTCGGATCTCCCTGCCAGCAGTCACTGGGAGGGTCTGGGTCCCCCCAGGGGTCACCAGGCAGCCTCACAGAGATCTGGGGAGAATCTGGCCATATGCAGTAAGTAACAGGGTGGTTTCTTTTCTGTTGTTTTTTACATTTGACACCACTCAGTGGGAATCTCCCCCTCTTAGGGCCACTGCTGCTGCTGCCCTTTGCCCTCTTTCCTCCCCTTCCCTAACTTTTGTTTCTCTCCCTCCTCCCCGTCTCCTGCTTCCTTCTCTCTTTACCCACATACATTCATGCTTCCCAACAGACAGAGCTGTGCCCTCCTCACACAACTGTGTGTAGGATCCATGGCAGGAGGCCACCAGCTTTCACACTCTACTTCTACACACATAAAACAATGGCCTGATTAGAGCAGGGGCTTGGTTCAAATGCTGGCTCCTCTACATTTCCCAGAGCTGCACAATTTTGATAGGGAAACCAGAGAACAAAGCAGCACTAGTTAGGCTTTAATGAGTTCCTTATCAAAGAAAGGCCAGGGAGGACTCTAGTGGCATGACAGCCTACATCTGACCCATCCACATTCTCTCTCTTTGCCCCAGAGACAGAGCTGCAGACGGGCTTTTAGGAGTTACTCGCTGGAGCTAAGTTAGCGCACGCACATGCACACCCCCACCCCCGCCCCCACCCACCAGAGGAGAGGCAGGTGCTCTTCCTCTTAACAGGATTAGGGTCACGTTCCTTCATGGAGTTTATTTTCATAATGTACAAAAAAAACTCGTCCAGTCAGTAGAGCTCAATTGATCTACTCCCCCCATAAATGGAGAGTCCTAATGTTCCAGCCTGTTCAGATTTCCCAGGGACAATTCTGAACTTTCAACAAAATAGGAGACAAAATAAGGAATTAAGGACAATACCTTCCTACAAGGACAATGCCACAGAACTCTACGAAACAAGGCTTTATTCAAGCAGAGTTTACTACAAGCAGTTTCTAGTATGCTGCAAGACAGCAGAGTGCAATATTGGATGGCAGACAAAAGCATTCAGCCATAAAAACAACAATGGGGAAGGGATCTTGAGAGGCACAGGAAAGGGCATAGGCCCCGTCCAGACTACCCGCCCGGATCGGCGGGTAGCCATCGAAGTATCGGGGATCGAATTATCGCGTCTTGTCTGGACGCGATAAATCGATCCCCGAACGCGCTACTTCGAACTCCGGTACTCCTGCAGGGCGAGCGGGGTACCGGAGTTCGAAGTGGGAGCCGCGAACTTCGATCGCGGCGCCGCGCGGCCGCGAGGTAAGTCGCGTTAGTTCGAACTAAGGTACTTCGACTTCAGCTACGCTATTCGCGTAGCTGAAGTCGAAGTACCTTAGTTCGATCCCGCCCCTAGTGTGGACCAGCCCATAGATACAATTTAACAAGGACAGAGATACAGGGGGGTTGAGATACAGAATCATAGAACCACAAGCGTCATCTAGTCTAACCCCCTGCCAAGATGCAGGATTTGTTGTGGCTAAACAGATGGCTATCTAGCCTCCTTTTGAAAGCCTCCAGTGAAGGCACTTCCATGACTTCCCTAAGCAGTTTGTTCCATTGTCCTACTGTTCTTACAGTTCAAGTTTTTCCTGAGATTTCATCTATATCTGCTGTGCTGTAGTTTGAACCCATTGCCTCTTGTCCTGCCCTCTGTGGCAAGACAGAACAATTTTTCTCCATCTTTTTATGGCGGCCTTTCAAATATTTGAAAACTGCTATCGTGTTCCCCCCTTAACCTCCATTTTTCCAAACTAAACATTGCCAGTTCTTTCAGCTTTTGCTCGTATGGCTTGTGTTCCATCCCTTTGGTCATCTTTGTCGCTCGCATCTGAATCCTTTCCAATTTCTCTCCTTTCTAAACAGCGGTGACCAAAATTGGACACAGTTCTCCAGCTGAGGCCTAACCAGTGCTAAGTAGAGCAGTACTTGCATGCTCTGTTAATGCAACCTAAAATTGCATTTGCTTTTGTTGCAACAGCATTACGTTGCTGACTCATGTTGAGGTTGTGATCCAGCACACCTCCCAGATCCTTCTCAGCAGTGCTGCTGCCAAGCCAGTTATCCCCCATTCTGTATTTGTGCATTTGGCTTTTCTTTCCTAAATGTAGCACCTTACATTTGTCTGTGGAATTTCATTTTGTTGTTGATAGCCCAGTTCTCCAATTTATCAAAATCCTTTTGAATTTTAGCTCTATCCTCCAAAGTGTTGGCAATCTCCCCTACCTTTGTGTCATCTGATTTGATCAGTATGCTCGCTATACCTACATCCAGGTCATTAATAAAGATTTTAAACAACACGGGATCCAGAAGAGATCCCTGTGGAACCCCACTTGAGACCTCCCTCCAATCCGACATCATTCCATTAATAGTTATTCATTGTGGTTGTTTAAACAATTATGTATCCATTTAATACACATTTCTCCAGATTACTAATGAGAATGTCATGTGGGACTGTGTCAAAAGCCTTTGCTAAAGTACAGATATAAATCCACCGCATTCCCCCCATCCACCAAGTCAGTTACCCTGTCAAAGAAGGAAATCAAGCTGGTTTGGCATGATTTGTTCTTGATAAATCCATGCTGGTTGCTAGTGATCACCCCTTCATCCTCCGGGTATTTGCAAATTGAATGTTTTATACATTGCTCTAGTAGCTTCCCAGTAGGGATGTAAAAGGTTAACTGGTTAACTGGTAAGCATTAGGCTTACCGTTAACTGGACCTTAATCGTTAACCCCGGTGGCCGCACGGGGCCAGGCAGCTGGAGCAGCCCTGGCCAGGCCGGCGGGACCCCAGCCCCAGCTGCGCCAGGACCTCAGCCCCGGCGGAACCCAAGCCCTGGCCGGTGGGACCTCAGCCCCTGACGCCTGGCACCGGCCCACTGGAGTGACCTCGGTTAATGGTTAAACGATATAATTTTAATCGTTTAACGGGTTAACTTTTTAAAATGATATTTACATCCCTACTTCCCAAGTATTGAAATCAGGCTGACTGGTCTATAGTTCCCTGGCTCCTCCTTTTACCCCCCTTTTAAAGATAGATGGAGTCTTCTCCAGACTGTGCAGCAAAGAATGTTCTTGTACCAACTTGTATTGAGACTACAAGAAGGGATGGAGAGGGGGAAGATGATAGATGGACAGAGGAATGAAACACGTGAGCAATGAAGCAGGATAGGGAAAGCCCATAGCATGATTTTCCATTTGTAACCCAGCCTACACTAGAGATCTCTGACATTTCTGCAGAAATTCAATGCTTGGGGTACAAGTGAGAACTTTGTGTCCACACAGAGTGATCCCCTAATGTCCGGGAGCACGGACCCCGCAGCTTGCCGCACCGGGGGGGGGGGGGGGGGGGGGGGGGGGGGGGGGGTTGCCGACCCCTGCTCTAGGCTATGGACACAAGAAGGGAAGCCATCAATAACAGCAAGTGGCATCTCTCCCCTCCTGACCCACCATACCTCAAAAGCCCACGTGTTCTCCCAAGGCTGCCAGGCCCAGAGTCTGGCCAGCTAGGGCTGCACGGCCTGTGGGAGCATCCCACAGTGGCATTTGCCTAGCGTTGAGAGGACATACCTGCCCCTCGGGACAGATGTGTAAGTCCTCAAGCGGGACAGAGTTATTGGAAACAGGCAACCGAGACAGATTTAGCAGCACGCACGTAACTTCGCAGTATATGGCATCTGTAACCGTACCTCTGTGGGTCACAACTGAGAATGCCAAATTGAGGACAAACTGCAGAGAAATACGGCAGATACACCCCAAGACTGGTGGCTAATCCCCCATAGGATATACCAAACAAGCAACAAAGTAAACTTCTGTTTCACCACACTGGCTAACAAGAAGTCATAAAAGCAGTTTCCTCAGACATTCCAGTCCTTGTATTACCACCGAAAACACTAGACTTAGAGATGAGTGATTCTTTAAAACCAGTCTCTTCAAATAAAAGGTTCTTCTGATCCCAAAGGACCAGCCACACACCCAGGTCAATATATAAACTGGATTTTACCCGAAAATCACTCTGATGCCAGTCCTTTAGTATCTAAAATCTAAAGGTTTATTCATAAAAAGAAAGAAAGGTGAGAGTTAAAATTGGTTAAAGGAATCAAATACATACAGTAATGGCAAAGTTCTTGGTTCAGGCTTGTAGCAGTGATGGAATAAACTGCTGGCTTGATAAGTGTCTAGTTGCTTTCAAATCATTGGAAGGTCCTCAGTCCATTGGTTAGAATGCTCCCATTCTTATAGCTCATAGTCCAGAGGTTTGGGCAAAGAAAGAGGCAAAATGGAGAAATTTCCAGGGCCTTTTATATCTTCTGCCATGTGGAGGGAAACCTATTGTTTCAAACAAAGCCCTCAGCACAGCCAGTGGAAAATTACTGTAACAAGATGGTGATTGGAGTCACATGGACAAGTCACATGTCCATGCATTTCGCCTAGTCCTTTTGAGTGCTGGGACGTGGGCGAACACTAGCTCGCCTACTGCTAAAAGCCCCTCCCCCAGCCCAGGGGGAGGAGCCGGAAGAGGGGCTGCAGCCTGATGCACTGAAGGTATGCATGCGCCAGGGTCTCCCTCACGCTACAGAGGGGACAGGCTTCAGGGACAGAGGTGAACCGCGCCAAGTACACGCCTGTGCTCACGGCTCCGTGAAGGATCCGCCAGCTGACGTCCCCGGCGGGCCTCAGGGTATAGCAGAGAAGTAAAAGGCAGATATACTGGCCACTGGATGAGCAGTTTTCTGTTCCCTGAGTGACAAGAGCAGGGGCTGCGCTAGAGCAATCAGGAACCTGCTAGAACCAATTAAGACAGGCAAGCTAATTAAGACACACAGAGCCAATTAAGAACATACTGGAATCAATTATGGCAGACAGACTAATCAGGACACCTGATTTAAAAAGGACCTCCCATCAGTTAGTGGAGGGCGTGCAAGGAGTGAGAAGGTGTGCTGCTGGAGGACTGAGGAGTATAAGTGTGATCAGGCTTCAGGAGGAAGATCCTGCAATGAGGATAAAGAAGGTGCTGGGGGGAGGCCATGGGGAAGTAGCCCAGGGAGTTGTAGCTGTCATGCTTTTGCGAACAGGAGCTGCTAACAGGGAGTTTCGCAAGGGAGTTTGGAAGGGGAGTGGGAAGGGAGCGAGGGTCCCTTGCTGGTTTTATCTATTTCCCTTTATTCCCCTTAAAACCTATAAACCAAACTGAAGTGTGACTTGGGAGTGCTTTGTTCCAGGTGGGCCTTGAGTGGGCCTGACTGTTATAAAAAGGCAGACAGCAGCGAACTGAGGAGGCTAACAGAGGGAGTTTGCCTGGGAGTTCGCAGAGAGCCCACTGAGGCTTACATCTCGCGGGCTTCTGTGAGTTGCTGCAACAGCTGAGGAAGCTCTTAGAAGGAAGGTGATATGGAAGGTGAGCGTTCAGTTGTTGTAACCTGCACAGGTTGTGCCATGTTTGTATTTCTTCCACAGGACAGAAGCGACTTTGTCTGTACAAAGTGCAAGCTGGTCTCCATATTGGAAGAGAAGGTTCGAGGTCTGGAGAAACAAGTATCGACCCTGCGTTGCATACGAGAAAATGAAGATTTCCTGGACAGACGTCAGGATATGCTTCTACGGGCACAACGTTCTGAAGAATCGGAGCAGGTTGCGCAGAGGGGACTGAGGGACGGTGAAGAAAATTGGCAGCATGTGACCTCCAGAAGAAGGAAGAGGAGCGTCCATGTACCAGCAATGGAGATACAGGTGAGCAACCGTTTTCATGTTCTCTCCACAGGTACTAATGCGGAGAGTGGAGTAGATGATACATCTGAGGGAAGGGAGCAGAAGGAGACTCCACCGATTGGAAGGCATGAGATGCACTGTCCTAGGGATGGGGGTTCCACGACCACCGCTCCCAAGAGAAGGAGGAGGGTGGTGGTGGTCGGGGACTCCCTCCTCAGGGGGACTGAGTCATCTATCTGCCGCCCCGACCGAGAAAACCGAGAGGTCTGCTGCTTGCCAGGAGCTAGGATTCACGATGTGACGGAGAGACTGCCGAGACTCATCAAGCCCTCGGATCGCTACCCCTTCCTGCTTCTCCACGTGGGCACCAATGATACTGCCAAGAATGACCTTGAGCGGATCACTGCAGACTACGTGGCTCTGGGAAGAAGGATAAAGGAGTTTGAGGCGCAAGTGGTGTTCTCGTCCATCCTCCCTGTGCAGGGAAAAGGCCTGGGTAGAGACCGTCGAATTGTGGAAGTCAACGAATGGCTACGCAGGTGGTGTCGGAGAGAAGGCTTTGGATTCTTCGACCATGGGATGGTGTTCCAAGAAGGAGGAGTGCTAGGCAGAGACGGGCTCCACCTAACGAAGAGAGGGAAGAACATCTTCGCAAGCAGGCTGGCTAACCTAGTGAGGAGGGCTTTAAACTAGGTTCACCGGGGGAAGGAGACCAAAGCCCTGAGGTAAGTGGGGAAATGGGATACCGGGAGGAAGCACGAGCAGGAGAGTGCAAGAGGGGAGGACTCCTGTCTCAGACTGAGAAAGCGGGACAATCAGCGAGTTATCTTAAGTGCCTATACACAAATGCAAGAAGCCTGGGAAACAAGCAGGGAGAACTGGAAGTCCTGGCACAGTCAAGGAACTATGATGTCATTGGAATAACAGAGACTTGGTGGGATAACTCACATGACTGGAGTACTGTCATGGATGGATATAAACTGTTCAGGAAGGACAGGCAGGGCAGAAAAGGTGGGGGAGTTGCATTGTATGTAAGAGAGGAGTATGACTGCTCAGAGCTCCGGTATGAAACTGCAGAAAAACCTGAGAGTCTCTGGATTAAGTTTAGAAGTGTGAACAACAAGGGTGATGTCGTGGTGGGAGTCTGCTATAGACCACCAGACCAGGGGGATGAGGTGGACGAGGCTTTCTTCCGGCAACTAGCACAAGTTACTAGATCGCAGGCCCTGGTTCTCATGGGAGACTTTAATCACCCTGATATCTGCTGGGAGAGCAATACAGCGGTGCACAGACAATCCAGGAAGTTTTTGGAAAGTGTAGGGGACAATTTCCTGGTGCAAGTGCTGGAGGAACCAACTAGGGGCAGAGCTCTTCTAGACCTGCTGCTCACAAACCGGGAAGAATTAGTAGGGGAAGCAAAAGTGGATGGGAACCTGGGAGGCAGTGACCATGAGATGGTCGAGTTCAGGATCCTGACACAAGGAAGAAAGGAAAGCAGCAGAATACGGACCCTGGACTTCAGAAAAGCAGACTTTGACTCCCTCAGGGAACTGATGGGCAGGATCCCCTGGGAGAATAACATGAGGGGGAAAGGAGTCCAGGAGAGCTGGCTGTATTTTAAAGAATCCTTATTGAGGTTGCAGGAACAAACCATCCCGATGTGTAGAAAGAATAGTAAATATGGCAGGCGACCAGCTTGGCTAAACAGTGAAATCCTTGCTGATCTTAAACGCAAAAAAGAAGCTTACAAGAAGTGGAAGATTGGACAAATGACCAGGGAGGAGTATAAAAATATTGCTCAGGCATGCAGGAGTGAAATCAGGAAGGCCAAATCACACTTGGAGTTGCAGCTAGCAAGAGATGTTAAGAGTAACAAGAAGGGTTTCTTCAGGTATGTTAGCAACAAGAAGAAAGTCAAGGAAAGTGTGGGCCCCTTACTGAATGAGGGAGGCAACCTAGTGACCGAGGATGTGGAAAAAGCTAATGTACTCAATGCTTTTTTTGCCTCTGTCTTCACGAACAAGGTCAGCTCCCAGACTGCTGCACTGGGCAGCACAGTATGGGGAGAAGGTGACCAGCCCTCTGTGGAGAAAGAAGTGGTTCGGGACTATTTAGAAAAACTGGACGAGCACAAGTCCATGGGGCCGGATGCGCTGCATCCGAGGGTGCTAAAGGAGTTGGCGGATGTGATTGCAGAGCCATTGGCCATTATCTTTGAAAACTCATGGCGATCGGGGGAGGTCCCGGATGACTGGAAAAAGGCTAATGTAGTGCCCATCTTTAAAAAAGGGAAGAAGGAGGATCCGGGGAACTACAGGCCAGTCAGCCTCACCTCAGTCCCTGGAAAAATCATGGAGCAGGTCCTCAAGGAATCAATTCTGAAGCACTTAGAGGAGAGGAAAGTGATCAGGAACAGTCAGCATGGATTCACCAAGGGCAAGTCATGCCTGACTAACCTAATTGCCTTCTATGAGGAGATAACTGGGTCTGTGGATGAGGGGAAAGCAGTGGATGTGTTATTCCTTGACTTTAGCAAAGCTTTTGATACGGTCTCCCACAGTATTCTTGCCGGCAAGTTAAAGAAGTATGGGCTGGATGAATGGACTATAAGGTGGATAGAAAGCTGGCTAGATCGTCGGGCTCAACGGGTAGTGATCAACGGCTCCATGTCTAGTTGGCAGCCGGTTTCAAGCGGAGTGCCCCAAGGGTCGGTCCTGGGGCCGGTTTTGTTCAATATCTTCATTAATGATCTGGAGGATGGCGTGGACTGCACTCTCAGCAAATTTGCAGATGACACTAAACTGGGAGGAGTGGTAGATACGCTGGAGGGTAGGGATAGGATACAGAGGGACCTAGACAAATTAGAGGATTGGGCCAAAAGAAACCTGATGAGGTTCAACAAGGACAAGTGCAGAGTCCTGCACTTAGGACGGAAGAATCCCATGCACTGTTACAGACTAGGGACCGAGTGGCTAGGCAGCAGTTCTGCAGAAAAGGACCTAGGGGTTACGGTGGACGAGAAGCTGGATATGAGTCAACAGTGTGCCCTTGTTGCCAAGAAGGCTAACGGCATTTTGGGCTGTATAAGTAGGGGCATTGCCAGCAGATCGAGGGACGTGATCGTTCCCCTCTATTCGACATTGGTGAGGCCTCACCTGGAGTACTGTGTCCAGTTTTGGGCCCCACACTACAAGAAGGATGTGGAAAAATTGGAAAGAGTCCAGCGGAGGGCAACAAAAATGATTAGGGGGCTGGAGCACATGAGTTATGAGGAGAGGCTGAGGGAACTGGGATTGTTTAGTCTGCAGAAGAGAAGAATGAGGGGGGATTTGATAGCTGCTTTCAACTACCTGAAAGGGGGTTCCAAAGAGGATGGATCTAGACTGTTCTCAGTGGTACCAGATGACAGAACAAGGAGTAATGGTCTCAAGTTGCAGTGGGGGAGGTTTAGATTGGATATTAGGAAAAACTTTTTCACTAGGAGGGTGGTGAAGCACTGGAATGGGTTACCTAGGGAGGTGGTGGAATCTCCTTCCTTAGAGGTTTTTAAGGTCAGGCTTGACAAAGCCCTGGCTGGGATGATTTAGTTGAGATTAGGTCCTGCTTTGAGCAGGGGGTTGGACTAGATGACCTCCTGAGGTCCCTTCCAACCCTGATATTCTATGATTGTAGACAGCTGCTGTCCACAGGGCCCTGGACTGGAACCCAGTGTAGAGGGCGGGCCCGGGTTCCTTCCCATATCCCCCAACTCCTGATCAGACACAGGAGAAGTTGACCTGGTCTGTGAGCAAAACCAGAAGGGAAGGTCTAATTTGGAAAGGGATCTGGCCTATCCCCAACCCAGTAGGTGGGACAACAGAGACTATGGAGATTGTTCTCCATTTCCCCCAGGCTGGCCAGTGATGAGGTGAGCTGAGCGAACAGCATGTTTGAGCCTCTAGCAGAAGCGGCCAAACTGAGGGCTGCAATGAACCTCTGAGGTGAGCAAAACTGCCAAAAGTGCAGGATCCACCAAGGCAGAGAAGGAACTTTCTGACATCAGATAATGTCGCAGCATCTATAAAAGGTGATCCGGGAGATGCCCTCATAGATAGGCAGTGTTTATACAGACATGCACTTTGTCACCAGACATGTACCTGTGCACTGCTGCAGTGTACTTGCTCTGGGAGCGTTTCTGGATGCATGAGCCAGGTGTCAAATGCAAAACTGTCAGCACTGGCTGCCAGGAGTGCTGTGTGGGTGCACTGCTCCAGCTTGCACAACATTGGCTAGAGTGAACAAACTGACCAGTGTCAGGGGAAAACTGTGTTAGAAACACTTCGCTGCAATGCTTGACCTTGAAGCACTTTGCTAATAAGTGATTGATCACAGGAAGATACAAGTATATTTCTCCCTAATGACACAGAATTGACTCTGGTAGAGTCTCCGGTAGAGGCTACAACAGACACTTTGCAGCACAGGCAGGGGCTCTCAAAGTAGGCAGGCACCTAACTCGCTGGGGCTCTCCTGACAAACCCAGCCAGAGGAACTACTGTTATAAACCAGGGGAGTCAAAAGTGCAGCATGAGGAGCAAAACGTGGCTCGTGGATGGCACGAGCAGGTTGACTGCATGTTGGTGGCTGTTTGTGCTGGTGAACTCCAGCAACGACCTGGGTCTAGTCACCACTCTGGGAAGGAGAGATGGGCAAGCAGACACTAGCTGAGCACACAGTGAAGTTTAGCAAACAATATGTCAGTAATGAGTAGTGTCAATTTAAATGCAAATTAGGTGCTGTTCTCAGGCTTCTGGCAAGCTGCTAATGCAGCCCTCAACATAAGATGTACCAAGTATCAGAGGGGTAGCCGTGTTAGTCTGTATCCACAAAAACAATGAGGAGTCCGGTGGCATCTTAAGGACTAATAGATTTATTTGGGCATAAGCATCTGAAGAAGTGGGTTTTTTACCCACAAAAGGTTATGCCCGAATAAATATGTTAGTCTTTAAGGTGCCACCAGACTCCTTGTTGTTTTCATAAGATGTAGGCACCCTATGAATCAATGTTCTGGTTCCAGCTGAATTGTGCCCATCAGTGGGGACCTCCTCTTACCAGAGTTAGACACACACTGCATTAGGAAACTGCAGAGGTGGTAACCGTCACAGTACCAGGAGATGGCACATGAACACACAGTGAAAGCGGGGGGAGGGAGGGCAATGGCAGGACCAAGGAGCCATCCTTTGTTTTTTCTGAATGACTGCCCAAGCTCAGTTTAACTTACAAATGCAGCCTCTACTACTTAGGCCCCTCAGTGACATACCAGGGTACAATCCAGGCTAATGAGTAGCTGTGTCACCCCTGCCTTCTGACCTGGGATGCCCTTTATATTGCTTTGCTGCTGTAGCCTCCAGTCTGGACTGCTCACAAACAGCCTCCAGCATGCAAGTCACTCCCAGCTACATCCGTCCGTGTGTACTGCAGCCAGCCAGCCACGCCTTGGCTCTTAGCAGCCTTGGTTCTGCTGAAGGTGCCTCTAACATACATTTCTGGGAGAAAATCTAAGACTGGAGGTATGTCCTGTACTGCCCAGCCCTCTCCTGGGCAATACAAGTTTATATAAAGTCTGTCATTGTTTTAATAGAAATAATATGCACATAACTTGCCACCCCAAATGGAGTTTTCCAGACACTTCAATTTAAACAATAAAACAAGTTTATTAACTACAAACAGAGAGATTTTAAGTGAGCACAAGTAACGAGGAATAAAATTCAGAAATGGTTACAAGAAAGATAAAACACAACTGGTGCCTAACTTACCAAACTATGTCAAACTCGAAGCAAAGGTTCTTTCACATGCTTTCAGCAGCTTTACTGACCAAATTTCTTAGGTCAGGACCCCTTCTCCCTAGAATCCAACGAGCGCTTCCTTTATCTTATTGCTTCAGGTGCCGTGAATGCTATGAGGGGGTGGACCTTCGGTTGTTTGTTCCTCCTTTTTATAGTATCAGTCCCCCTCTTGAAAAACCATTTCCAGCTGAGATTCAGGAGACAGAGTCTCAATAGGGAACGATGTTCCCTGCTGCTTTTTCCTCGCCTATTAGAGCGACCCTTTGTTTCTCTTCCTGCTTGATGATCCTGTTTATTGCTTAAATGCAAATTAAGCAGAGCACATGTTCCTTTGTTCAGGACAGCCCCGTATGCCAACTTCTGCTTGGGTAAGGCTGTGGTTTGGAACACGTTAACAACACCATACAGTGGAATCTTATAACGCAATGTTGTCATATACATTTTATCAGGATAAAAATGACCAGCAAATCATGAGTTTTCAAACAATATCTCACAAAGTGTACTTTGTACAAAGGTTATTATGACAGTGCGTAGGGTGTGGACACATGGTTACAGTCTGTCACACCCTCCCCCTCTTATTTTATCCCCACGCTCATTCCAGTATTGCTTCATTGTCTCTCCTTCCTCATTGATTCCATACACCACATTCAACATCTCCTCCCCACTGCTCCTCCGCATACCCCTCACCTTTCTCTGTGTGTACATATGACCATTTTTCCCTTCTTCCCCCCAGGCCTCCCCAAGACAGGTGGCAGGTGGTGCTAGAGGACGGGGGAGTCCAGGATGCCCCTTTCTTCCCAATTTCATCCCTTCATGCTATGTAAAAACTAGGAGAGAACCCAGATCCTGCTGCTATAGAACCACAAACCTGTATCACTTGAGCTAAAGAGAGTCTCCCATGAACATTACAGTACCTTTGACACAGATGAGGTCTGCTTCCATCCAACAGAGGGTAGTGACAGATACACCCTCCACAGGTCAGTACAATCATTATCAAGTCTCTAGACCAGTGGTTCTCAACCTTTTTGGGCTCAGGAGCCATCTGTAAATTTTTATGGCCTGTCATGACCCAGTAAATAGTCTGAAAGTGGGGGCCCTGGGGTGGTTTCAGTCAGGTCTTGCCCAGCCCTCACCGCACAGCGGAGGCTCCTGCGCTATGAGGCTGGCTGGGCTTGGTTCTCGGCTCTGGTTTAGCCCTACCCCCCTGACTGGACCAAATCTGTGAAAGCGGAGTTGTTAGCTGGTTCATGGGTTGCAGGGCCATTCACTCAAATTTGGCCTGCCTGGGCTCCCATCATCATGATGGCTGGGTCAAACCTGAGTGGCGCGGGTGGGACAGTACACCCCATAGGGCTTTATGGGGAGATGCTTATAAATGTATGTATGATATAACTGGAATATGTTTTTGCTACATATGCCATGTAACATATCTCTGTAAAGGTTATGATCTACTGGATATGTTCATCCTACTTGTATGTATGTGTCATTTTTGTACTCAAAGTTATGAATATTGGCGATGTACTTGGTTAATTTTAAACAGCCTCAGTGAAGCAGTTGGTCAGCTTTCTGAGAAAGAACTATTCTCAGTAAGTGCCCAATCAAGAACCAATCAAGCCAACAATGAACTTGGAGACGCCAATCCACATCTGAGCTTTCCCAGGAATGTGGCTTGACTGGTAAGGAACTCAGTCTTGCAGGGACATGTGACTTGCTCATGTGACTCTGAAACTCCATTTTGCAACTGGATTCTGCATAGGAGAGAGGAGTGGGTCTCCACCCACAAGAGAAAGTCTATTTGAGCCCCTGGGAGACCTCTCCATTTGGTCTTCAGCTGGCTCAAGGGGTAGCCTCTCCACCCCCAAGGATACCTGAAAGAAACTGGAACAAGAGACAGTACCTACAGGGGGTGAGAGTGATTGCTGGACCCAGGCTAGAGGGTGTCTGTTTTGTAAAAGGAAACTCACTGAACCAGCTGAGGGTGAGGTTTTTAACTGTATTCAGTTTTTATCACTGTATTAGAGATAGATTTGCATGTTTTATTTTATTTTATTTGGTAATTCACTTTGTTCTGTCTGTTTGAAACCACTTAAATCCTACTTTCTGTACGTAATAAAATCACTTTTTACTTATTAATTAACCTGGAGTACGTGTTAGTACCGGGGGGGGGGGGACAGCTGTGCATCTCTCTCTATCAGTGTTATAGAGGGCGAACAATCTATGAGTTTACCCTGTGTAAGCTTTATACAGGGTAAAACGGATTTATTTAGGGTTTGAATCCCATTGGGAGTTGAGCATCTGAGTGTTAAAGACAGGAACACTTCCTAAGCTGTTTCCAGGAAAGCCTACAGCTGTTAGGGGACGTGGTTCAGACCCTGGGTCTGGGTTTGCAGCAGGCTAGTGGGTCTGGCTCAAACCAGGCAGGGCACTGGAGTCCTAAGCTGGAAAGGGCAGGAAAGCAGGGGCAGAAGTAGTCTTGGCACATCAGTTGGCAGTTCCCACGGGGGTTTCTGTGATCCAACCCATTACAGTGGGGACCCCAGGGGTTGCAGTGCCTGGAGTGGGGAGGCAAGCCCAGCCAGCCCTGTGGGACAGGAGCCACAGTACATGCTATAAGAAACAGGAGTACTTGTGGCACCTTAGAGACTAACAAATTTACATGCTATGTGACCCTCTGAAACATTCTGGTGACCCAATTTTGGATCCCGACCCACAGGTTGAGAAACCCTGCTCTAGACCACAACTAACACATTTAAAGAGAAAATGTTTCCATAAGGAAATCACTTGCCACATCAGGAGGCTTCTGAAACTAATGATTTGGAGACACTCTTATCTAGATTCCCGGACTTTGAGAAGAATGTATCCCAAAAGATGCAGTGGGCACATAGCAGCCCTCCAGTGGGTACTGATCAGCAGCAAGGCTGGTCTTAATAATTTGTTATAGCAACCGTCATATTACTCAACTCTTGCGCTGCACGGTGCTTTGTCTTGGCAGGGTGAGGCACAGGGACAGCCTGATAAGATCTATTTACGCAAGAGTCTACCACTTGCCAGAGGGATCTTAAGCCTGGTATGGAGTTATAATTAGGAGCAGGTTGCTTATCAAAGTTGTCTGCTCAATAGCAGAGACCTTATTAATGCAATGAGCAGCCTGGTCATGATCAGATTGAAGCTTAGTCCCCCCATCTGGCCTGGGCACTCATGGAGAGGTCAGAAAAACAGTTGTGACAAGACAGCAGGTTTGAACTTCCTTCCAACTAGGGGCAGTTTGCCTACAACAGAATTACCTTCCCATATGTATCTGGGAGAAAAGACAAGACACGGGGTAAGCTGACTTAGAGAACCCACTGTCAACTCTGCCACTAATTTCTAAAGATATTTTAATGACCAAAGCGCCCGCATTAGAGCATGCCAGGCACCATACTTCCTAAACAAGCCATTTAAAGATACCTTCAGCAATAACATGCAATTAAAAGCAGATGTTAATGTGCTCCCAAAGAGGACTGATCCCAGGCACCAGGAGGCAACTTCAGAAGATCCTTCTGGATGGCCCCTGCGTGTGCAAAGGACACTTGTGAGAATCTCATCAGGACCATGCTGTTACAACTGCACCTCTGCTGTGTTCTGCCACATGCTATAAATGCAGAGAAAGCAGTACAGAGGAATGCAGTGAGCTCTGCTCCCACAGTATTGGTAACGCAGAGATGGGTGAGCCTAGCTAGAACTGCAAACAATGAGCACTCCGGAGAAAGGGCATCTGCATGATTCTGTGAAGGGCTAACAAAGGGCAAAAGAGGACATGCACAGGCCGACTGGCTCATTCTATACTTTTTCCTCTTCTGCTTCTGCTCACTGGCACTGCAGTGACTTTTAGTAGGCATCAGACTGGCTCTCTGGCTTCTCATGCTCCCATGTCAACGGTCTTCAAGCTTCTGCTTTCCTGTGACATGAAGAGGAGATGCTCTTCAGTGCAGGGAGAGTCTTCATTGTGTCCTGGACAGCACAGATGGTTATTTAAGCACTGACAGTCAGTCTAACCCTTGTGCCAAGTAAGTCTCTTCTGGGGATCTGACCATTTCATGGGATGCTTTTCACCCTACCCTTGCTTTGGCACGAGGAGCTCTGCTAAGCTTTGTGTTTTCCATGGCCATGATTTCTGTGGCAAAACCCAGGAATATTTCATGGTCTTTTCCCTCCAGCTGCATGCTACTGAGTAAGCCTGTTCTCACACACTTCACTCTTGTGCTGTTTTGATAACTGTCCCTAACAGTCTGAAAGCTTATAAAGATATTTTCCATTAGAAAAGGATTAAGCTAACAGTCACTAAAACAGCACGGGCCTGGACCTTCTGTAAACTAAAATTATGACCTTTGCACCGTTGTCATGACTTTCCATTTGTTGTCACTTCAATCAGCCCAAGCATGGCTTGTTAGGGGAGCTGGAGTTTGCAGTAGGGTCTTACATAAGAACTTAAGCCCTACCTCATCTCCAAGCCTCGTGCAGCCTGTACAAAAAGCCACCCCTCTACTTTTAGGACACATTTTTAGATGTTTAGTTGCTCAAACTACTGAATGAATTATTACTTGTACTTTACACTTCCACAGGGCCTCCCGCCCAAGTGTTTCAGAGGTGGCTCAGCATCATCCTCCCTATTTGACAGAGGGAAAGAGGGAAACTAGACAGAGGTCAAGCAGAGGAATCCAGATCCCATTCACTATCTGAGACATACCATCTGGCTATACCATCAGTGGCAGCCTATCCTTTCACCCTTCCTGGAAGGGACAAATGCAACATCTCAGGTTGAGTATCCGTCATCTTTGTTCATGAATAGCCAAATTCTGCCACCTTCCTCTCATTGCGTAGCACCTTATTCTTCAGGCAGCCTGTTGAAATTACTGGCCCTGAGATCCTAGAATGTTGGAGGGTATTTGGGCTTTTACTTGCAAGTTGGACCTGTGTCCTTCATGACTAGTTAAAAGGAAAAAAAAAGGGAAAAAAGTGCAGAGGGACTGGTTCGGTTGTTTCTGGAGATAATTAATGCTACTTAAAGACAGGGCAGGATACCAGCCTGCTTCAAATTAGTAGATGCTTGCTTAAGGAACTACTTTGTGATAATCTCACTAACTGTCCCATGCCTTTGTAGTCCAGTGAACAGAGCAGTGAAGTGGCATTCAAGAGATATGGGTGGGGCCAGGATAAGGGGTTTGGGGTGCAGGCTGCCCCAGGGCTGTGGCAGGGAAAGAGAATTCCCCTCAGCCCTCTCTAGCCGCAGTAGCCGGGGCGCCTCTCTCTGGCCGCAGCAGCTCCGAGGCTGAGGCAGGGGAAGAGGCGCTTCTACCCGGCCGTGGCAGCTCTGAGCCTGGGGCCGGGGGAGAGGCACCTCTCCCCAGCCCGCTCCGAGGTTGGAGCCGGGGGAGAGGCGCCTCTCTCCGCCTGCACAATCCTTAACAGCCTGTTGGGCAGCCATGCAGCTTAGAGGGAATTTAGCTCACAAGACATAATTTGTACAAATGTATCATAGTTTTGTAAAAAGGATGAACTTAGGGATACAGTCTGTCACACAAGTATAGTATTTGAAAGGCCTTTCTGGACCCCAACTAGATTTTGAGTTGACAGCATCCCTTTGACCCCCACAAACAAGCTCCAGATCATGATGGGTTCTCTGTTATACAGATCTTGTGAAGAGATTGTGCCATCAATCCTGAGGCTACTTTATACTATGAAGTCTACAGAGTGTCCACATTCATCGTTCACTAACGTCAGGAGGAGCCATTAGAAAATTGTGGCAGAGTCTGGCCAGTGTAGTTACTAGAAGCCCATATGTATGTTCAATATCAACTTCAAGATTTTGGCTAGCCACCTACCTAGAACAGGGGCCGGCAACCTATGGCCCGGGCGCCGCCTTCGGCACGCGAGCTGGTTTTCAGCAGCACTCACACTGCCCAGGTCCTGGCCACCGGTCCGGGGGCTCTGCATTTTAATTTAATTTTAAATGAAGCTTCTTAAACATTTAAAAAACCTTATTTACTTTACATACAACAATAGTTTAGTTCTATATTATAGACTTATAGAAAGAGACCTTCTAAAAACGTTAAAATGTATTACTGGCATGCAAAACCTTCGATTAGAGTGAATAAATGAAGACTCGGCACCCCACTTCTGAAAGGTTGCCGACCCCTGACCTAGAGCAATGCTACTCAGACCCACTGTAAGTGGATCCAACTCCATTACAGTTCAACCTGCTTAACATGGGTAAAAAGTGAGCCTATGATGTCTTAGGCTCAGTCTACACTAGGAGCACTTCACCAGTATAGGAATACCAGTCTATTATACCAGAGGCAAAGCACTTCTAGTGTGGCAGCTGTTATATCGGCAAAGCAGCACTCTGTACCGCTGCAGAAAAACCACCGTGCATGAGTGAAACAAGCTATACCAGTAAAAGTACAGTTCTGCAGCTGTGTCTACACTAGGGGCTTCTGTGGGTCAGGGCTCACCCCTCTTCAGACTCAACAGGAGACAGCTATGTCGGCAGAAGCCTCTAACATAGAGCTGGCCTGGAAGTCAGGTCAGATTCATGGAAAGCCACTTTGGCCCTAACAATGCTCATACTTCCTGGAACACGACTCAACATGCACATGAGCAACCCACGGCAGCAATGGTTCTTGGACTGCAGATCATCCTTTGGACTTTCACTCCCACTCCACCGGCTTGGTCTTGGGTCCAAGCTCATTAAAGCTAGTTTTGTTATTGGGCAAGAGTGCCCAAAGCTTCTAGTCAGAGGGATTCTCTGCACATAATTCAGCTCTGAGCCACAGAGCACTCACTGGTCAAGTGGGGAGGGTTGGCCAATCAAACATTACTGGCTCCCCTCCTGTCACCAGTGGAGAAGGACAGAACAGCCAGGAATGGAAGAGGCAATCTCCTCTTCCTCATATAATTAACTCTTCCCAAAAAAGACAAACCGCATTCAGTAACAGCACTTTCCTAACATTACTCAACCACAGCCACAACTGCTGCAAGTTGCCACAGAGGTGTTGTGTAATTGAGAGTGAGAATGTGACCATGAGATGGTTGAGTTCAGGATCCTCCCAAAAGGAAGAAATGAGAGTAACAAAATACAGACCGTGGACTTCAGAAAAGTCTCCCTTAGGGAACTGATGGGCAGAANGGGGGGGGGGGGGGGGGGGGGGGGGGGGGGGGGGGGGGGGGGGGGGGAAGGAGTCCAGGAAAGCTGGCTGTATTTTAAAGAAACCTTATGGAGGGTGCAGGAACAAACCATCCCAATGTGCAGAAAGAATAGCAAATTTGGCACACGACAAGCTTGGCTTAACAGTGAAACCTTCGGTGAGCTTAAACACAAAAAAGGAAGTTTACAAGAAGTGGAAACTTGGACAGATGACTAGGGAGGAGTATAAAAATATTGCTCGAGCATCAGGAAGGCCAAATCACAACTGGAGTTGCAGCTAGCAAGGGATGTGAAGGGTAACAAGAAGAGTTTCTACAGATATGTTAGCAACAAGAAAAAGGTCAGGGAAAGTGTGGGACCCTTAATGAATCGCGGAGGCAACCTAGTGACAGATGATGTGGAAAAAGCTGAAGTACTCAATGCTTTTTTTGCCTCGGTCTTACTGACAGGGTCAGCTCCCACACTGCTGATCTGGGTAATACAGTATGGGGAGGAGGTGAGCTGGACATGCACAAGTCCATGGGTCTAGATCTAATGTATCCAAGGGTGCTGAGGGAGTTGGCTGATGTGATTGTAGAGCCATTGGCCATTATCTTTGAAAACTTGTGGCGATCAGGGGACGTCCCAGACGATTGGAAAAAGGTAAATATAGTGCCCACCTTTAAAAAAGGGAAGGAGAACCCAGTGAACTACAGACTGGTCAGCCTCATCTCAGTTCCTGGAAAAATCATGGAGCAGGTCCTCAAGGAAACCATTTTGAAGCACTCGGAGGAGAGGAAGGTGATCATGAACAATCAACATGGATTCACCAAGTGCAAGTCGTGCCTGACCAACCTGATTGCCTTCTATGATGAGATAACTGTGTCTGTGGATATGGGGAAAGCAGTGGACATGATATATCTTAACTTTAGCAAAGCTTTTGATACTATCTCCCACAGTATTCTTGCCAACAAGTTAAAAAAGTATGGATTGGATGAATGGACTATAAGGTGGATAGAAAGCTGGCTAGATTGTCGGGCTCAACGGGTAGTGATCAACGGCTCCATGTCTAGTTGGCAGCCGGTATCAAGCGGAGTGCCCCAGGGGTTGGTCTTGGGGCTGGTTTTGATCAACATCTTTATTAATGATCTGGATGATGGGATTGATTGCACCCTCAGTAAATTTTTGCAGATTACACTAAGCGGGGGAGAGAGGTAGATATGCTGGAGGGTAGGGATAGGGTCCAGAGTGACCTAGACAAATGGAGGATTGGGCCAAAAGAAATCTGATGAGGTTCACCAAGGACAAGCGCAGAGTCCTGCACTTAGGACGGAAGAATCCCATGTACCGCTACAGGCGGGGGACTGACTGGCTAAACAGTAGTTCTGCAGAAAAGGACCTGGGGATTACAGTGGATGAGAAGCTGGATATGAGTCAGCAGTGTGCCCTTGTTGCCAAGAAGGCTAACAACATATTGGGCTGCATTGCTAGCATATCGAGGGAAGTGATTGTTCCCCTCTATTTGGCACTGGTGAGGCCACATTTGTAGTATTGCGTTCAGTTTTGGGCCCTTCACTGCAGAAAGGATGTGGGCAAATTGGAGAGAGTCCAGCAGAGGGCAGCGAAAATGACTAGGGGACTGGGGCACATGATTTATGAGGAGAGACTGAGAGAACTGGTCTTGTTTAGTCTGCAAAAGAGAAGAGTAAGGGGGGATTTGATAGCAGCCTTCAACTACCTGACAGGGTTCCAAGGAGGATGGAGCAAGGCTGTTCTCAGTGGTGACAGATGAAGGAGCAGTGGTCTCAAGTTGCAGTGGGGGAGGTTTAGGTTGGATATTAGGAAACACTATTTCACTAGGAGGGTGGTGAAGCACTGGAATGGGTTACCTAAGGTGGTGGTGGAATCTCCATCCTTAGAGGTGTTTAAGGCCCGGCTTGACAAAGCCCTGGCTGAGATAATTTAAGTGGTATTGGTCCTGCTTTGAGCAGGAGGTTGGACTAGATGACCTACTGAGGTCTCTTCCAACCCTAATCTTCTTTTTCTATGAATGTGAGTGCTCACAAGACACATTCCATTATGGAGTATAGGTCCATCTCTGGCTATTAGCCAGGATGATCAGGAATGCAACCCCATGCTCTGGCTGTCCCTAAACCTCTGACTGCCAGAACCTGGGAGCGGATGACATGGGATGGATCACTCAATAATTGCCCTGTTCCCTCTGAAGCCTCTGGCAGCAGCCACTGTCAGACAGGATACTGACCCAGTATGGCCGTTCTGTGATGCAAGCCACACTGCAAGAGTTTGAGAATCCCTGCTTAAGCTTTTACACAGGAACCAATGTGTGTGTGTGTGGTGGTGGTGGGAGGGGAGGGTGGAAGGGTTCCACTTTCAGGACTGCTACTGGTTTAGACCCTGGAATACTCTTCAATTGCTATTCAAGCCAAACCCAGCACTAAAAGCCCTATCCGGCATGTTACGCTAGGTGCCCTCAATCCCTCAGAGGACAGGTTCCTTAGAAAATGAATGTTTACCTCATTCTCTATAGAGATACTGTACTTTGCATGTACTTCAGGGCAGTTTCCACTAACATTTTTGTCCTGCCTACAATCATTTTACATTAGTTCAGGATTTTTGACTAACTGAAAATAAATCAGAAATGTGACCCCGTAATAAATACTTCATCAGGGAATATTTTCATCACACTTTGAGAAACAATCTTAAGTGGCACCCAAATGAAGTTAAAATTCAGCCAATGCATCCTCAAGATATCAGTGAGGAAAAAACTTCCTCCACTTGCAGAAAACTTAAGGTGACTCATCACATCCTACCGCATACACTAGCTGGCCTGAAATAGCTTGCTCCCTAGCAAGATAACAATATAACCAAGCTCTTAGAAAGATGAGCAAGTCTTACATAGAGACCATAAAATAAGACAGAGGACACTAAATGTGATGACAACATTAGTTTATCAGGGACCACACTGAGCAGGAAACAAAGGCTAACAAACACAGAACCTCTCCACAAACTGACCCTTGGGGAGTAGATGTAGGAATGGTTCTCTCCTAAGTGGTACATGAGAGAAGCAGGGGTCAAGATTTTCAGAAACAGTCTAAAAAAAGCACCTAAGCTGGTTATTGCTATTTCATCCCCTTCTGAGATCAATGGGAGCTGTTGAGTGCTCAGCACCTTTGAGAATCAGGCCACTTGGTTAGATACCAAAATATAGATTTAGGAGCCTACATTTAGGCTCCTACTTTTTAAAATCTCAGCCTGGGGTTTCTTGCCATAGAAATCCTCCTCACAGAAACTCAGTGTTACTCACTTACTTAGGGAGTTAGCACAGAAAGATGCACCACCTATGCTGCAGGAAGCATCTGAAGGTCAATTCAAAACATTTTGAGAATCTACACAACACAAACAGCATCCCACAGGAGTCAATACTCCTTCTGAATTAAGTATTAGAAAACCACTCAATTCCTTGTTTACACATATTGGTCTAGATGGTTCATATAAAATTCTATCTATCTCTGTGATTTCATATTCAACCATTTCAAACTATATTTCAAACATAAGCTTCCAAGCTCCTTTTTAGCATAGTATCCAAGGACTGGCTCACAGTCTCCTTTCCTTGTTGTATTTCCCTTAATCCAAAATAAACAAAATAAAATAATAAGCCATTTGATTGTACTTTGCTCCTTCACTTTTTTATCTCTTAATGTCTATTTAGCAAATGTTTCACAGGTGAGCCTCAGTTCACTGAGATGAGGTGCAGCTTCTGTACTGACACCATTGTGACTTTTGGGGATTACCCATGCAAGTAAGGGGTTCTGTCACCACCCACCCTGTAAACTTGGGGTGCCTTAATGCTATGCTGCTGTGGTTCAGATCTCTGACACCAGTAGCATGCCCATAAGCACAAGGTCTCCCGCTAGCTTTCATCAGCCTTGTTACTCCTTGAAGGGTTACAACCAACAGCTCTTCCAGTCCCAAGTCTCCCCAAATCTACCTACTCAGATTCTTAATTACCAGACAACTCTGACTGTTCCCCTCAGGTTAGTCACCCTAGAAGGTGTGAAATCAGCCTCTCCACCCCACCCCTCCAGTTATCAGTTCACTTCAGGCACACACTCCACACAGGGCTTGGCTACACTGGCAGATGTACAGCGCTGTGAGTTAAACCCGCCTTCGTACAGCTGAATAGGGAAAGCGCTGCAGTCTGTCCACACTGACAGCTGACAGCGCACTGTCATGGCCACATTGGCGGCACTTGCAGCGGCATTGGGAGCAGCGCATTATGGACAGCTATCCCACAGAGCACCTCTTCCCATTTTCGCGCCACTTTGGCGCCGTGGCTTGTGGGAAGGGGGCGGGGGGGGCGGGGCATTCTGGGTCCTGTCCCAACGCCCCGTGATGCATCGCTTCACATCCCAGCAATCCCTGTGTTTCCATCCACATTTGGCGCCATCTTTCAACGGTTTCTGTGCAGCGCGATGTGTGTGCTCCGTTTCGGTCTGCGGGAAATGGAGCCCGAACTGCTGAGGAGTATGCTGACGAGTCTCGCCTTCACGTCACGTTTAGCAGTCGAGCTATTCCTTAGGATCCGAAGTGACAGTGAGGAGTCCGACGAGGATTCCGATGATGATAGCGAGTCACGTAACGCGTACGACACGAAATTGCTTGTGGCATTCACGGACATGCTCAGCACCGTGGAACGCCGCTTCTGGGCTCGGGAAACAAGCACTGAGTGGTGGGATCACATCGTCCTGCAAGTCTGGGATGACGAGCAGTGGCTGCAGAACTTTCGGATGAGAAAAGCCACTTTCATGGGACTGTGTGAGGAGCTCGCCCCCACCCTGCGGCGCAAGGACACGAGATTGAGAGCTGCCATGCCGGTGGAGAAGCGGGTGGCTATTGCAATCTGGAAGCTGGCAACTCCAGACAGCTACCGATCGGTCGCGAACCAGTTTGGAGTGGGAAAGTCGACCGTTGGAATCGTGCTGATGCAAGTTTGCAGGGCCATTAATAAAATCCTGCTCAGAAGAACCGTGACTCCGGGTAACGTGCAGGACATTGTGGATGGCTTTGCACAAATGGGTTTCCCTAACTGTGGAGGGGCAATAGATGGGACGCATATTCCTATTCTGGCCCCGGAGCACCTAGCCTCCGAGTACGTTAATCGGAAGGGGTATTTCTCTATGGTACTCCAGGCGGTAGTGGATCACCGTGGGCGTTTCATTGACATTAATACAGGGTGGCCCGGAAAGGTGCATGATGCACGCATCTTTCGGAACACTGGCGTGTTCAGGAAGCTGGAGGCCGGGACTTTTTTCCCCGATAGGAAGATCACAGTAGGGGAAGTCGAAATGCCCATTGTGATCCTTGGAGACCCCGCTTACCCGCTAATGCCGTGGCTCATGAAACCCTACACAGGGTGCCTTGACAGTAGCAAGGAACGGTTCAACTACAGGCTGAGCCGGTGCCGAATGACTGTGGAGTGTGCTTTTGGCCGTTTAAAGGGCCGCTGGCGATCTCTGTATGGGAAGCTGGACTTGGCAGAAAACAGCATCCCCGCGGTTATATCCGCGTGCTGTACCCTCCATAATATTTGTGAAGGGAGGGGTGAAATATTCAGGCAGGCATGGACCTCCGATGTTCAACACCTGGAGGCTGAATTTGCACAGCCAGAGAGCAGGGCTACTAGACGGGACCAGCACGGGGCTGCTAGGATTAGGGATGCCTTGAGGGAGCAATTTGAGGCTGAAAGCCAGCAGTAATGTCTGGTGCCCTGTGGTTACAATGTTGGTAGGAATCTGTGTTTGCTTCACTGATTTGCAGTGCCTGGTTCCTGGCCTAATGGATCTTTTACTTTATGCAATAATAAAGAATGTTTTCAAAACCAAAATATCCATTTATTGAAAAGAAAATAAATTTATTGAAAGAAACAACTGTTTGGGAATCAAGAAAGGGCAATGGGGTGGGGTGGGGTTGGGATGGGGAATGGTACAATCAGAGATCTGCGTATGTCCTGTCTCCACTGCTTTGCATTGAGTGCTGCACTTCATGATGTCTATACTGCATGGTGATGGGGGTTGAGTGCAGGGGGTAAGGCTCGTAGTTTTCAGAGCTGGGTGGTGAAGATACCGGTGTTGGAGGCAGCAGTTGGCGGTAAGAACCCGCACGTTGGGGAAAGTGGGTTGGAGGGGACATGGGGGCACAAGGTAACGAGTTTTGGGGCAAGGGCTGCATGGGGGTGCGGGCGCGGTAGTGCTCCGCCTGCATGGCTACGAGCTCCTGGATAGAGTCTGCTTGGCGCTCCATGATGGTTATCAGCCTATCCGTGCTTTGCTGCCGGTGCTGCGTGGCCTGCCGCCGGTGCGATGAGTTTTCCTGGCGGATCCTGCTTTCTGTCTCCCTCCACTCCTGCGCTCTCTCCCTCCACTCCTGGGCTTTTTGATTTTCTTTAACAGACTGCTGCATGACTTGGTGCAGCATGTCTTCCTTGCTTTTCCGCGGTCTCCTCCGGAGTCTTTGCAGTCTTTGAGCAGGTGTAAACACGGACGGCTGAGGTCTCAAGGTTGCATCTGCAAAGGCAAAATGCAACACTTAACAGAGGCAGCATTGTTTAAACCAGACAGAGTAATCATTCCCCCGCACTTGAGGAGGGCACACACAGTGTACACAATAGCATAATTTTCCTGTCCCAAAGAGAGCGGACATAACCCACGGGAGCCCCAAAATGGTGAGTAAGGGGGACTGATTGTTTCTGGGCTGTACTGTCTTCTGGGTTTCTGTGCCTTGGGGAGAGCCAACAGCTGCAGGGGGCACCTACACTGAACACTGTCCCAAAATTTTCCACAGGAGTTCATCCTGGAAGATATCTCACTGCTGAGGGTGACCTGGGAAGCAAGGGAGGGTCTTCTACTGCAATGCGGCTTCCGCCCTGGCCCATATGCAGCTTCACTGTGTGCAGCAATGGTCCCCCCGCCCCTCGTGGCACAGTGGCGCGGACACGTTAGCCTGACTGGGACAAGGACCACGGTGGCTCTCCCAAGAAACCTGCGCAAGCGCATTGCCCACATTCTGGATGAGACTTTCGAAGAGATTACCGCAGCCGATTACCGCAATGTGATAGACCACATCAATGCACTATTCCACATCTAGGCATGCATGCATGCAGCCCTAACCCTCCTCTCCCGAAAAACTTCCTTCCCAAAAAATAAAGCCGCTTACCGGGAACACGCTCTTCAGTTTGTCCTCCACCAAGTACCGGCTGCTGCGACTGGCTAGCTTCCTCCTGGCTCGAGAAGAGCTCCTGGCTGCATGGACTCAGGTAGTCCGGGGTATCTCCCACCGCCTCAGCACCCTGACTCCCGGTTTCCTCCTCGTCCTCCTCCTCCACCACCCGCTCTGAAGTGTCCATGGTGGTGCTCGGCATGGAGGTGGGGTCACCCCCAAGTATCGCATCCAGCTCTTTATAGAATCTGCAGGTCGTGGGGGGAGCACCGGAGCGGCTGTTTGCCTCGCGGGCTTTGCGATAGGCATTCCGCAGCTCCTTCACCTTAATCCTGCACTGCAGAGCGTCCCGGTCATGGCCCCTTTCAATCATGGCCCTTGATATCTGCCCGTAGGTATCGTAATTCCTACGGCTGGAGCGCAGCTGGGACTGGACAGCTTCCTCCCCCCAAACACTGATGAGGTCCAGCAACTCGCCATTGCTCCATGCTGGGGCTCGCCTGGCGCGTGGAGGCATGGTCACCTGGAAAGATTCGCTGATAGCACTCCACACCTGGCTGGCTGAGCAAACAGGAAGGGGATTTTTAAAATTCCCGGGGAATATAAAGGGCGGGTCTGACGGTTGGTCACCTGAGGCCAGGGCAGTAGAGTTCGAACTGATGACCAGAGTGGCTAGAACAGGCATTGTGGGATACTGCCGAATAGTTCTGGAGGCCAATCAGTGCGCATTGGGCGGCTACACTGGCGCCGCAGCAGCAGCAGCAGCGCAATTCTCCTTATTCCTCTGGCGGAGGAGGAGTACAAGCAGCGCTGTATCTGCGGAGATATAGCGCTGTACGTGCCTTGCCAGTGTGGACGGGTAGTGAGTTACAGCGCTGTGAGCGGCTTTAGTGCGCTGTAACTTGCCAGTGTAGCCAAGCCCACAGTTTACACAACAGAGACCCGCTTGGGGTAAAAACAAAGAAGACGTTTATTTAATAGAAAAAACACGTATTAAAAGATGAAATAGTAAGGGAGGGCAAACATATACAAGTTACACAGAAAATAAACAAAGACCCAACCCCAGGCTTGACACTTCTATATTAGATAAATTCTAGGGCTCTCAAGCAATTAATAAAAATTAATCATGCGATTAAAAAAATTAATCGTGATTTAATCGTGCTGTTAAACAATAATAAAATACCATTTAAATATTTTTGGATGTTTTCTACATTTTCAAATATATTGATTTCAATTACAACACAAAATAAAAGTGTACAGTGCTCACTTTAAATTTATTTTTTATTACAAGTATTTGCACTGTAAAAAACCAAAAGAAATAGTATTTTTCAATTCACCTAATACAAGTACTGTAGGGCAATCTCTTTATCATGAAAGTTGAACTTACAAATGTAGAATTATGTACAAAAAGAACTGCATTCAAAAATAAAAATGTAAAATTTTAGAGCCTGCAAGTCCACTCAGTCCTACTTCTTATTCAGCCAATCGCAAAGACAAACACATTGTTTACATATGCAGGAGATAATGCTGCCCGCTTCTTGTTTACAATGTCACCTGAAAGTGAGAACAGGTGTTCGCATGGCACTGTTATAGCCGGCGTCACAAGATATTTACGTGCTAGACGCACTAAAGATTCATATGTCCCTTCATGCTTCAACCACTATTCCAGCGGACATGCGTCCATGCTGACGACTGGTTCTGCTCAATAACAATCCAAAGAAGTGCACGCCAATGCATGTTCATTTTCATCATCTGAGTCAGATCCCACCAGCAGATCCCACCAGCAGAAGGCTGATTTTCTTTTTTGGTGGTTTGGGTTCTGTAGTTTCTGCATCGGAGTTTTGCTCTTTTAAGACTTCTGAAAACATGCTCCACACCTCGTCCCTCTCAGATTTTGGAAGACACTTCAGATTCTTAATGTTGAGTCGGTGAGAAATCTCACATTAGTACCTTCTTTGTGTTTTGTGAAATCTACAGTGAAAGTGTTGAAACGAACACGTGCTGGGTCATCATCCAGGACTGCTATAACATGAAATATATGGCAGAATGCGGGTAAAACAGAGCAGGGGACATACAATTCTCCTCCAAAGCGTTCGGTCACAAATTTAATTAACACATTTTTTTAACAAGCGTCATCAGCATGGCAGCATGTCCTCTGGAGTGGTAGCCGAAGCATGATGGGCAATACGATTGTTTAGCATATCTGGCACATAAATACCTTGCAATGTCAGCTACAAAAGTGCAATGCAAATGCCTGTTCTCACTTTCTAGTGACATTGTAAATAAGAAGAGGGCAGCATTATCTCCCAGTGGGAGGAATAGCTCAGTGCTAAACCCAGGGTTGTGAGTTCAATCTTTGAGGGGGTCACTTAAGGATCTGGGGCAAAAATCAGTACTTGGTCCTGCTAGTGAAGGCAGGGGGCTGGACTCAATGACCTTTTGGGGTCCCTTCCAGTTCTACGAGATAGGTATATCTCCATATAGTATTATTATTTATCTGTAAATGTAAACAAACTTGTTTGTCTTAGCAATTGGCTGAACAAGAAGTAGGACTTAGTGGACTCTGAAGTTTTACACAGTTTTGTTTCTGAGTGCAGTTATGTAACAAACAAAAAAATCTACATTTGTAAGTTGCACTTTCACAACAAAGATTGCACTATAGTTCTTGTATGAGGTGAATTGAAAAATTTATCATTTTTATAGTGCAAATATTTGTAATCAAAAATAATATACACTTTGATTTCAATTACAACACAGAATACAATGTATATGAAAATGTAGAAAGACAACCAAAATATTTAATAAATTTCAATTGGTATTCTATTGTTTAACAGTGCAATTAGAACTGTGATTAATCGCAATTAATTTTTTTGAGTTAATCGTGAGAGTTAACTGCGATTAATCGACAGCCCTAAAAGATTCCTTTTTCTAATCCAAGTTACCTATTGCTTTTGAACAGTTCCCCAGCATACCCCCCTTCTTTCCCCCCACACCTAAATTTAGCAGGGATGCAGCATTCCACAGGGCTCATTTTCCAGATTTCTTTCACTTCAAACCCCTTCCACTTTAGGGTTTGAAGTTTATTTGTTTCTTCAGTAACTATAGATATTCAGAGTGGGGAAATCCCCAGTTGTCTCAATGTCTTTCCATTAACGTTAATGGCCCATCCCTGTGTCTTTCTGGGTTCTGCAATGGATTGTTACTTGGGAGGTGCCTCTCCCTGTCTGATCGCTCTGTCCTGCTGCGAGGTGGAGCCAAAGTTTTATGAACATCCCTCTCTATATACACAAGTACATACTGGTAATCCATAACAATAATCTGTACATCTCACAATGATTATTAAGTTTAGAACATTACGAGTTTTCATAAAAGTCCTTACTTGACATGTTTTTATAGTACAATAACACTATATATAGTCAATTGGATTCTTTGGGGTTCAAACACACTGTTGTCTCCTTGGGATATCTGGTCCCTGATTGTCAGAATCCCCAGTGTGTGTCGTGCAGCCGCCATCAAGTATTATTGGGTAACATTTTCAAAGCGCCCAAGTGACAGGCTCCTGAGAGTAAGACTTCAAAAAGTGCCCAAAAAGTGCCTAGCAACCTTAAAAAATAGTCCCAGGAGCTCATTTTACTACTCTCTCTTCTCCCCCCACCCCCAAATGTCATTTGGAAGAGACTGTTTGGGTTAATCTACAGATGTGGGAGCCATTCAACCCTTGGCCTCTCTACTGACAATGCCATGACATCTGGCATTAATTGGAACTTGGGAGTTTCTATGCCAAGGACACAGAGTCGTAAGGAACTGGATTGAGATCTTCAACCCACTCCATGCCTTTAGTACAACAGCTACTTTTGTTCACAACCTGGGTCACATTTTAAACTTCTAAACAACACCCCCCTCCCCCCGACTAATCACCACCTACAGGAGATTTTTAGAAAAAGATTTAGTTTTCCTAGTTTGCAGGAGAGTTAAAAATGCAGCCCTCTCCTTCCACTTGAGATCACTAGCTAGCTACAGATCTCTGGCAAAACCAAAGCTTGTCCCACTCCAGCCATGGAAAAATGGAGCAGTTCCTTGGTGCATCCATTGCCAGAAATAGCTTTGGCACTGGGAAGTTTGAATTTAGTCCCTTCTATGCGGAAATCACTCTAGTGTGTGCATGCCTGTCAGCCAAGTGCATGCCACAAAGTCTACTTTTAATTAAACCCAGAATGCATTACCCTGGTTTCAGGAGAGGACTAAGGCCAGACTAGCAAAGGCCCCAATCTCCAGAGGCACTCTCCTGCTCTCACCAGCTGACCTATAAAGCTCCCAGATCAGGAATGGACTCACCCATCTGTCCTTATTAAATGACATGAAAAAGGTCATGGAAAAAGACAGATGGAGGAAAAAAAAGACAAAGTACAACAAGCAAATTGTTTCCATCCATTCATCTAGGAATGGGTGAGAGCCAGGATGACACTCTGGGAGCACTTCCCCATCATCCAGTGCATTTGACAGTATCAAAACCATTAAGATATTTTTGCCTTTATGGAGTCAAAAACCCATCCCTCAAAAAACTACCAAAAACCCATCGCTCAAAAAACTACCATCTTTGTCACCTCACCAAGACAGCAGTTTTCTCCTCTGTGAGGATTGGGAGGGTGGGAAGAGAGATGAGAGAAGATGACAAACAAAATCCTCTGGAAGTGATAATGCTTTTAAAGAGTATTTTAGGTGAGCAAGACAGCTTGATCATTCTTACAGGTCACTTTTAAGGCTTGGCAAACACAGCACTGGATAGGGAACAATCAGGGACCAACAGAGTAGTTTGCTCCATGGTCTAAATGAAGATTATCCAGCACATAAAACACCCTAACACCCCCACACACCCTCCAAAGGAAGCCAGAGTCACAGCCAGAGAAGCTGTGCTGGGTACTTACTTTCCCAGAGCCAGTTTTCCCATCCACTGTCTCCAGGAGACCCAATACAGCAATCCTTAGATGGATCAAAGTTTTTAAAAGGGCAATTTCACATAATGCTGACAAGCAGAACCCAGATCCATTATCTCTACCCTGTGACTAATTATTAACTAGTGCTCAGATTTAACTAATACCTTTTCCTACTCTCAGCGCTTTTACTGCTGTCTTAGTCCTTTTGTTGCCAACCCCCCAGCCTATCCCAAATCAGGTCCATTTAGTCCCAGTAACCTCAGAGAGAATGAGTCACTCTTGGCATATTTTTGGGGGGGGGGGTCATGGTAGGGGCTGGAGGCAGGAAGGATTCAGCACCATTCCATCCTGAGTCAAATAATCTGTCCCCCAAAACACTGATGTTTTCAATTAACAAAGCCAAAGACTTTTGTACTGTATAAGACACGTAGTTATAACTGGCTCAGAAACAGTTCCAGGGAGGCAGCCTGCTGAAAGCCTAGCTGGCCGCATGAGAGCAGAATGTACATGGGCAATGAGGTGGGCTGGGTCACTGGAGTGAGGCTTCCCTTTCCCCATGGGGTGTCTATCACCTCTCTTACAGGTGGATACTATGTTTCCAGGAGAAGCACAGTTCATACTTTCATCCCAGCTGGCAGAACAAGGACATTAAAGTTCAGGCTTTTAAAATACAAAGCAGGGGTCTGACCTGTGGGGTGACCAGAGAGGAATGGTCACAAACTAAGGACTCCATTTCCCCCTCCACTTGTAGACCTGGTTGGCACTGAGGCAGGGAGCACAGAAGAGAGGGAGTAGGCAGCACATATGCAGCATGCTCCCATGCCCAAGTGCCCCTTTGTGCAGCATGCTCTCCCAGCAGGTTCCCAACTGGAAACCTTGTGGGACATAATGGTGCTTCTTGCACTGTGAACTCCCCTCTGTGCTCACCATCCCACCTGTGGGGAGCAGTGCTAGCACACAGCTGCAGAGGGAACCTTGCTGATGTGGGGGGACCCTTAGAAAGCAGAGTGGAGGGGAAGACTATTCCTAGCTACTGCTGGGGATCCATGCAGTTGGATTCTGCTTTCCACAACATCTGTGGAGTTCACATTCTGCAGCTCCTTCCTGCTGCCACAACCCCCTCTCCTTGGAAGGGAAGCTCCAGATTCTACTTGATGACAAGCTTTTGGAGTGGGATTTCCCACACCATGGGTTTCTTCCACAAGAGGGAGCATTGAGGTCCAGATCTAGTTTTCACACACATGATACACGCATACACGATCCTCTCCTACCCCATCTATATTACAAGCCCTGGAATACAATAGATTTCCAGCCATTATAAAAATTCACTTTAAGCTTTTGAAAATCAACAAGCTCCAGCTAGGCCAATGACAAAACTGATTCAATACTAACCTCTAGACTTGCAAAGGGGAAAAACTGCCCCAAAGCAAATATAAGATGCACAAACAAGATGGAAGGTGGGTTGAAAGATCTTTTAGTATCACTGGCTTGGGAAGCTCTGCATAACTCACTTATCAGTGCTGTGGGCACCTGAACACATGACAGAGACAGTAAGCCACCCCCATATCATCACGTGTTTTTATAACGCTTTTATTGCCATGAGTTTAGGATGACAGCATAACTCACTCATGGCTCTCCCACTTGTGAGTACTGATGGCTTTTGCAAACAGCAACTACAGTCTTTATAGCTCCCTCACTTCCCCTTGTGTGGCATAAACGTGAAACAGAGGTGGCTCTGAACACGTGTTACAAACATGTCAAAGGGAATTTGAAGGGTATTTGCTTTGGATGTTTCACAAAGTCAGTCAAATCTCATTGGGTATGGAAAAAGGTGTGTTAACAGACTTCATTTGCAAACTTCTTGAAATTCTTCAGCTATTCTTCTCCATGCATCTGAAGAAGTGGGTTTTTTACCCACGAAAGCTTATGCCCAAATAAATCTGTTAGTCTTTAAGGTGCCACCAGACTCCTCGTTGTTTTTGTGGATACAGACTAACACAGCTACCCCTCTGATACTCAGCTAGGCTGGTCTCTGTAAAGATGCCAAGGTCCAAGCAGCAATGCAGCTTCTGCCAGCTTGAGAACAGAGCACTTAAAGCAATTCCCTGCACACTGATACCCTATGGAGACATGGTGCTCCACTCCAAATCCCTTCAGAGCACGCTGCTCTCTGACCTTCCTAGGCAGAGACTGGTGTAGGCTGGCAGCTGCAAGGATGGAAAGGAGGGGTACTTTGAGGGGAAAAGCCAAACAGGAGGCAGAAAACAGAAAACCCAGAAGTACTATGCTCTGGAACATAAATGCTCTTGTCCTGGGGACTGAGGTTCCAGCCCTGATCAATGGCTGGTTAGGGTTCCAGCCCTAACCCTAACCCTCCAAAAGGGATCAAGCGTTAAGCTCACTAAGCAATTACCATGATTAAAGCACACACCTAGAGATGCTTTATTGTCTGTGCTATAACTGCAGAACAGTTCAAGCTTCCGCTGCAGTCTCCTCACATAAAACATGCAGTCTCCTTGCAAACAAAACAGAACTCTGATCCCAAGTTCTGATGCCGGTGTACTGCATAGAATCATAGAAGATTAGGGTTGGAATAGACCTCAGGAGGTCACCTAGTTCAACCCTCTGCTCAAAGCAGGACCAACACCAACTAAATCATCTCAGCCAGGGCTCTGTCAAGCCGGGCCTTAAAAACCTCTAAGGATGGAGATTCCACCACCTCCCTAGGAAACCCATTCCAGTGCTTCACCACCCTCCTAGTAAATAGTGTTTCCTAATATCCAACCTAGCCCTCCCCCACTGCAACTTGAGACTATTGCTTCTTGTTCTGTCATCTGCCACCACTGAGAACAGCCTAGCTTCATCCTCTTGGAACCCCCCTTCAGGTAGTTGAAGGCTGCTATCAAATCCCCCCTTACTTGTCTCTTCTGCAGACTAAACAAACCCAGTTCCCTCAGTCTCTCCTCATAAATCATGTGCCCCAGCCCCCTAGTCATTTTCGCTGCCCTCTGCTGGACTCTCTTCAATTTGTCCTCATCCTTTCTGTAGTGGGGGGCCCCCAAACTGGATGCAATACTCAAGATGTGGCCTCACCAGTGCCGAATAGAGGGGAATAATCACTTCCCTCGATCTGCTGGCAATGCTCCTACTAATACAGCCCAATAGGCCATTAGCCTTCTTGGCAAAAAGGGCACACTGCTGACTCATATCCAGCTTCTCATTCACTGTAATCCCCAGGTCCTTTTCTGCAGAACTGCTGTTTAGCCAGTCTGTCCCCAGTTTGTAGTGGTGCATGGGATTCTTCCATCCTAAGTGCAGGACTCTGCGCTTGTCCTTGGTGAACCTCATCAGATTTCTTTTGGCCCAATCCTCCAATTTGTCTAGGTCACTCTGGACCCTATCCCTACCCTCCAGCATATCTACCACTCCTCCCAGTTTAGTGTAATTTGCGAAGTTGCTGAGGGTTCATTAATAAGATATTGAACAAAACTGGCCCCATGACCAACCCCTGGGGAACTCCGCTTGATACCGGCTGACAACTTGACATTGAGCCGTTGATCACTACCCGTTGAGCCCGACAATCTAGCCAGCTTTCTATCCACCTTATAGTCCATTCATCCAGCCAATACTTCTTTAACTTGCTGCAAGAATACCGTGGGAGACCGTAACAAAAGCTTTGCTAAAGTCAAGAAATAACACGTCCACCGCTTTCCCCATATCCACAGAGCCAGTTATCTCATCATAGAAGGCAATCAGGTTGGTCAGGCATGACTTGCCTTGGTGAATCCATGTTGACTATTCCTGATCACCTTTCTCTCCTCCAAGTGCTTCAAAATGGATTCCTTGAGGACCTGCTCCATGATTTTGCCAGGGACTGAGGTGAGGCTGACCGGTCCGTAGTTCCCCGGGTTCTCCTTCTTCCCTTTTTTAATGATGGGCACCATATTTGCCCTTTTTCCAATCGTCCGTGACCTCCCCCAGTCACCACGAGTTTTCAAAGATAATGGCTAATAGCTCTGCAATCACATCAACCAATTCCCTCAGCACCCTCAGAGGCATTAGATCTGGACCCATAGACTTGTGCATGCCCAGCTTTTCTAAATAGTCCTGAACCTGTTCTTTCACCACTGAGGGCTGCTCACCTCCTCCCCATACTGTGTTGTCCAGTGCAGCAGTCTGTGAAGATCTAGGCAAAAAAAGCACTGACTACTTCAGCTTTTTCCACATCATCTGTCACTAGGTTGCCTCCCCCATTCAGTAAGGGTCCCACACTTTCCCTGACCTTGTTACTAACACACCTGTAGAAACCCGTCTTGTTACCCTTCACATCCCTGCAAGAACTTAACGTTCGAGAAACATTTCTCAGTTTCTCTAATGCTTATATTTGAAATGTTACCTTCTAGACATTTGTTCCCACTTTTCCTTATGCTATCTTTGGATTCCTTCTTCTCACCTTAAAAGCATCTGAATCATCCCCTCCAATTTCTGGCATTCCTCCTCTCACATCTGAATTCACTGTATCCTAGCCTCATTTGCAGACTGCACTAATTTTTCTTGCAATGAGAGCAAACTAAATCTGGAACTCAAAGTTATATTAATAGACTTTTCACACTGCGAGAGAACAGTCTTCTAGACTCCACTGCAGGAACACAAAACACGTCGTAGGTTCTTACCAAATTTTTGTTAAGAATATTCCTACAAAAACTGCATAAAATCCAGCTTTTAGGAGATATTGCCAAGATAGGTACAGAACCCAGAAGTCACCATAAACAGTCCCTTGGTTTAGCCCATAAGGGTATATCTACACTGCAATTAAAAATCCACAGTTGGCCTGTGCCAGCTGACTTGGGGGCTCGGGCTATGGGGCTGTTTGATTGCAATGTAAACATTCTGGCTCAGGCTGGAACCCAGGCTCTAGGATCCAGTGAGGAGGGAGGATCCCAGAGATCAAGCTGCAGCCTGAGCCCGAACATCTACACAGTAATACTCCTGGGGGAATTCTGCACCAAAAAATGTAAAATTCTGCACATGATATTTTAAAATTCTGCATATTTTGTTAATCAAAACAACACAATATAATCACACCAATTTCAATTATTATGGTAATTTATTTCAAAATACCTGTCAGCAAGTATGTCTGTAATAAAACAGACAAAAAATAAGATCCAAGAAATGTTTTTAATAAATAGATTCCTTCCTACACATATTAATACAGAACTTTGAATAATAATTCATTTAAACTACAATACAGAAATGTATTTCCCACCCCCCTCATAAGCAGTGAGAAGGCTTGGGGGAGTCTGGGGTAATGGAGGAGCGGAGGGAGAGCAAAGTAATTGCTCGGAAGCAGCCTGAGAGTGAACCTGGAGGATTGTTGGGTGTGACTGGGAGAAGTATGGAACAGGTTTTTTTGGAGAAGAGAGAAGGGATTGTTAGGGAGTTGGAGAGCATCCCCCATGCAGACCCTGGCTGATCTATAGCCTCTCCCATTCAGTCAGACACATCTGCCCCGTCCCTGTGTATCCCTGCACTCCCCTTCCCCTGTCCCTATGTGACCCTGCACCACCATTCCCATTCAGTCCCTGGCTCAATACTATCACCCCACTAGCTCCTGTGCCCCCACCCCAGTCTGTCCCACCCTCCACTAGCCCTTCTGAACGCCAGTCTGTGTGACTCCCCAGCAGCCCCATGTGCTCCACACTATCCCCCCATATCCCATGCCTCCTCACCTGGCTCTGCAGGCAGGGTGCTGTGAAGAATGCAGTCACTGCCCCCTCCCTATCCATGGCTGTCTACCCTCTGTTCTGGTACCACAGCAGCCCCTGGTGGGCAAAAGGTGTAATTGCAGCACCTTGCTGGTAGAATCTATTTTCTGTGGGGGGGGAGGAGGGGAATTCTGCAGGGAACATGAATTCTGCATGTGCACAGTGATACAGAATTACCCTAGGATTAAATTAAACAGCCCATTAGACCGAGCCCTGAATCAGCCAGCATGGGCTAGCCAGGAATGACTAATTGCAACGTAGACATACCCATAGACCACACTCTAAAGAAAAGTTACAATTTACTACTGGCTTAAGAAGATCAATATACTGGTATAGTACACGAGTCAAGTTTTTAAATACAACTAGCAGCAAAATCTCACTGTAAAATCTTTCTGACCCAGTAATCACAAGCTCAGTAGGAATTAAAGAATAAGAAAATCAGACTGGCGTAATAAAGTGCAATTAACTCCCTGATTTGCTGCTCCAGCCCTGGAAGTACTGTGCAGCAGCTCGCGGTCCTATTCCCACCCTTATTCTGATATGCAGTAGGGAAGGGCTCACCAAATATAAAGAGTGACATCTCACCCTGTCACCAGAACAGAGAACAGCACTAACAACAGTCCTTATCACTACACATTGGATTGAACTCCTGACAAACAGTCATCTGCTCACTGCCAACAAAGTAGGAGTGAGACTATTTACCTGATGGGAACACTGGCTCTGAGTCTTCTCTACATTTGCTAATATCTTTCAGTAAAGGACAGATAGTTATCCCAAACACAAACATGCAGTCAGGTTTAGACAATACTATGAAGCTTCCTTAGTACAATTCCTCTTTAGCCCTCTCTACAATTTTTAACTGAGTTTGTAATCAGCTAGTCACATGGCTGGCTTTAAGCACTGTTTCTGTCCACACAACGTTTAAACTTTGCTAGTAGTTGTGGCTACTAACCGTGCAGCTGGGGTCGCTCAGTTAATAGAGGACACACACACAATCCCCAGCTGAGACATCAGGAGACAACTGACAAGATTTCCCCAGAATGCACTGATACAAGACAGACCACGTGGTAGGTAGTGAGGTGCAGGCAGGGTTGAAATAACAGAAAAGCTGCTATGTGGACACAAATTGAGTCACACAACTTTTAACTGATTGATGTGGCCATGCCTATAACTAACTAGGAAAGTCACAGTTGTAACTTTAGTGTGAACAGGCCTTTCATGTCAAGGGATAATGCTCTTAACTATGATTCAGAGCAAGCTCTGTTCCAGCTTTCCGTCTCCAGACAGACAGCTGGCTGAGTTATGGAGGTAGACATCTCCCTTCAAAGAACGGAGGAGGACACTGCAGCTGGGAAGTCCTGACCTTTAAGTTATTTCTTTGACTCCTAAATTCCCTTGGCCTAATCCTATGAAGTGCTGAGTACCCTCAACTCCCACCAACTTCAATGGGAGTGGAAGGCCCTCTGCACTTTACGGAACTGGGCCCCTAATCTATAGGTCCCATGCTCTGTTGCCATTACATTAGAGGACTATCACAATGAGCAGATAAGGATTTCAAGAAAGAGCGTTTTATGGGAAGCACAGGCACACCTATGGTATCACATAAATAACAGTGACTAAAGTTCTCCAACTAACACCTTTAAGATGTTAAGAAGTCCTGCAGCAAGGTCTCCTTTGTTTCCAATTCCTAAAAACAGCATGAAAACAAACTACAAAAACATTAAATTATTTCCTAATATTTTTCCATATAAGCAAGTGCTGTAGTTGGCACAGAGAAGTTATTCAACTGCCAGTGAGAGCAGAGGGAAGCCAAACAATTATGAATGGAAGAGGTGGACACAGAAAAGACTCCAGCATTTCTGTAGTGATGGCCTTATTCCTGATCTCAGAGAAAGACACAGAAAATGATACTCACAGGGAGGCACAGAGAAAAGGTGGTGGATTATGGAGTTTTTTTCCCTGACTCAAGTGCACTTATATCCTCAATTCCACACTCACTTCCAAGTGGGGCAGCTCAGTTCTAAGGACCAATGAGTTAAAGGCTTTTACAATTAATCTGCAGTGTAAAAAAAAAATAGAGCTATATCCCTTTAGTATAACTAGTTTCATTATCCTCTGCACAGGCAGATTCTGGCTTTCAGCTAAGCAAGAGGGTAATGAAGCATCAGTGGATTAAAGGAGAGAAATTGGAAAAGCTCCATTTCTGGGAAATCAAGGCAAGAAATGGTGGAGTAGGTTTGATTTTTCACAGAGAAGCAGCATAAACTGGCTCTGCTTACCAGCCCCTGAAAAACCAGCTGAGGTGGCTTCCGGGAGCTTCTCCCTAGCAGATAATCAAGTCATCCGCATGGAGCAGCTTGCTGGGAAGCATCACCTGGGCAGCTCGACTCCAGGTCTGTAAGCAGGTTCCTGACAAGCTTTGAATTGACCAGGGAGGTGTAAAGGTGTGTGATACTTCTCTTTTTGGGGTGGGGTCTTTATGCAGAATAAGAAAAGCCTGAAACAGGGAAGATTTTGTTTGATTTTACTTTCAGAATATCAAGTCGTCTTCCTTCTCCTCTTTTGCTGAAGGTCTGCTCGGAAGAAAATCTAACCGGCCTGGGGGTTCTCTTGGCCTCAGTCCTGAAGGTGCCTCTGCATGGACACAGGTATGGTATACTGCAGAAGGGATCTACCCACTCACATAATTGGGCCCTTCACCCTTAATTGAAGATGCTGAGAAGAGGGGTTAAAGATCTTTAACAGAGATCTGCACTAGATAGAAGTTAAAGAACAAGTTTACAAGTTTCTTCCCCTCTCAAGTGTTCCAGTTTCACTTGTTTGGTAACTGTGAAGCCATATGTCAGTTTTCCAGGTGTCCATAGAGTCTACTAGTAAGAACAGGCTTAAGTCAGCACTAAGGAAGGATTCTAAGGGAATTCCTTTCACTAATCAGAACTGTCTTGCAGATACCTTTTATTACTGTAAGTCTGCGCTCTGGCCTGGGGAAACATTTCTACTTTCTAGCCCACTTAACAAGTTGCTCTAGCCACAAACCTGACAGGAGAAACATTTGATGAGCTTCCAATAAGCAGCAAAACCATGTGGCCCTCACAAATAGTTGAACTCCAAAGGAGACTAAAATATAATCAGGAGGCTACAACAGTCAGTGGTTTTATTGTCCTTAATCTTCCTATTTTACTCCTGGGGGGATTCTGCGCCTCTGTCCCCTGCAGAATTTTTTTTCTCCACAGAAAATACATTCTGCTGGAGAGGTGCTGCAGTTATGCATTTCGCCCACCAGGGGTGCTGTGGCCCCAGAACAGAGACCAGCCACTCCCAGGCGGGAGCAGCCAGCTGCAGATAGGGAGAAGAGGCTGCATTCCTCACAGCACCCTGCCAATGAGAGCAGGTGAGGAGAAATGGAATATGGGGAGGGGGGGAGGGATAGACAGCATGTGGCACATGGGGTGGCTGGGGAGGGTCACGGACCGGGGTTCAGAAAAGCTAGTGGAGGGGGACAGACTGGGACAGGGACTGAATGGGAGTGGGGGTGCAGGGCCAGATGGGGATGGAAGGTACAGGGACACATGGGGAGGGCTGGCTGATTGAGGGTGCAGGGACACATGGGGATGGGGTGTAGGGACATGAGAACGGGGGGAGGGACGGTAGCAGAGTGGGAGTGCAGGGACACATGGGGACAGGACCAGATGTGCCTGACTGAATGGGAAAGGCTGTGTCAGCCAGGGTCTGCATGGGGGATACTTCCGAATAATCCCCTCCTTCCCCCCAAAAAAGTTCCATGCTTCTCCCACCCACACCCAACAACCCTGTAGTTTCACTCCCAGGTTTTTTCCCAGCAATTACTTCCCTCTCCCTCAGCTCCTCGTTACCCCTGACTCCCCCAAGTCTTTGCACTGCTTCTAAAGGGGGTAGAAAATACATTTCTGTATTGTAGTTTAAACTCAAAGTTCTGTATTAATATACCTAGGAAGGAACCTATTGTCAATAAACATTTCCTGAATCTTTTTTGTTGTCTGTATTGTTACAGACATTCTTGCTGACAGGTATTTTGAAATAAATTTCCAAAATAACTGAAACTAGCATGCTTATATTGTGGTATTTTGACTAATAAAATATGCAGAATTTTTAAAATATTGTGCACAGAATTCTTAATTTTTTGGCACAGAATTCCCCCAGGAGTACTATTTGTTGGGGCAAGGGGAAGAGAGATATCTGTTTGTTCCGAACATCTGTGTGTTTATCACATGAAGTATCATTTTATCCTAGGTTTGCGCAGAAAGGTGGTAACAGCCAGCTATGTGAAATACGCAGATATGGAGGCAGTGAACGTTTAGAGGTAGAGTTTGCACATCAACTCCAGTGTCCCCTTAATATTTTTCTATTACATTAATTTTTAAAGTCTAATTTAAACCTCAAAGAGTTTCAGAAGATAATTCACCACAAACAGGATTACAGGCATGCTAATATGGCTTTAAAGATACATACATAATTTTGAATGAAAAAATAATTATAATGGCTTGCTCAGTTGCCTCTGGGCCGGAAGTAAATTAAAACCAAATTGTTTCAAAGTGAATGTAACAAATGCTTCTGAATAGACTTTAATCTGTCTCAAGCCACCAAGTTATAGTGCTCCCATAAAGTTCATTGTTTGGGGATTATTCATGTTAGAGAAAGCATGACATAATAGCTATAGCATGGGACTGCAGCATGAATCTGAATGTGTCACTTAGCCTATCTGTAAAAAGGGGATAATACTTGTGTGTGCTGACTTTCAAAGTTTATGAAGTGTTTTAATCCTCAAATGAAAGGTGTCCTAGGAGGACATGCTTTATTAGTAGTACTAAAGATGCTGTGCTTTATCTCCCTACATTGCTTCGTAAATAACTCATATATAGGAACTCCTCACTTAAAGTCGTCCCAGTTAACGTCGTTTCGTCCATTGTTACGTTGCTGATCAATTAGGGATCATGCTCGTTTAAAGTTGTGCATTGCTCCCTTCTAACGTCGTTTGTCAGCTGCCTGCTTTGTCCACGGCTTGCAGGAAGAGCAGCTCGTTGCAGCTAGCTGGTGGGTGGTTGGAACCAGGGTGGACCTGCAGCCCCCCTATCAGCTCCCCGCTCCCCTAAGTTCCCTGTGCAGCAGCTGCCCAGCAGGCTAGCAATTGCTGGCAGTTCAGCTGTCCCTCCCCACACTGCCATGTGCTGCTCCTGCCCTCTGCCTTGGAGCTGCTCCCAGAGACTCCTGCTTGCTGGGGGGGGAGGGAGAGGAAGAGGGGGGCTAACATCAGGGTGTCCCGCTCCTGCACCCTGCTTACCCCATCTTCCATAGAGCAGGGACACAGGAGGGAGGGAGCTTCCAGGCAGCAGCTGCCGCTCAGCTTGCTGATCTAATTAACAAGGCAGTGTACTTAAAGGGGAAATGTGCATCTGCCCTCCCTCCTTTCCTGCTGCCTTGTAGAGTGTGAGTTAACCCTTGAGGGATCAGCCAATTGCTAGTTCATCACTTAGCAGTAAGGCATTCCCTGGGAAATATCCCACCCTCTGACTCCTCCATCTCAACCAAGCTTTACAATCATCATCACTGTGTACCAGTATTAAATTGTTTGTTTAAAACTTATACTGTGTGTGTGTATATAATATAATATAGTCTTTTGTCTGGTGAAAAAAATTTCCCTAGAACCTAACCCCCTCATTTACATTAATTCTTAAGGGGAAATTGGATTCGCTTAACATCGTTTCACTTAAAGTAGCATTTTTCAGGAACATAACTACAACCTTAAGTGAGGAGTTCCTGTACAAATGAAATTGGATAGAGAGGGTAAGATTTCCAAAAGCATCTAAGTGACTTAGGAGCCTAAATCCTATTTTCAAAAGTGACTAAATCGGAGCCTAAGGAGTTAGGCTTGTGAAGAGGTGTGATTTCTGATTGACAGCGCTGTTCCCCTAGTGTAGACACAAAAGCCCCTAGCATAGACACACTTATACTGGCAAAACTGTGTCTTTGTTGATATAGCTTATTTTGCTTGGAAGAGAGAGCGGGGGGAGGGGGGGAGCCATTGGAATAAACTATACTGGCAAAAGCACAATTTTGCCAGTATAAACTGCATTCACACTAGCAGCCACAGGCACTGACTTTTGTTGGTGCTGGTGGGTTCTCGCACTCCCCCCGCCCCAACTCAACTCCACCCCTGCCCCAAAGTCCCCGCCCAAACTCCGCTCCTCCCTGCCCCTATTGGACCCCTCCCCAAATCCCCGCCCTGGCCCCGCCTCCTCCCCTGAACACACCGCGTTCCCCCTCTTCCCCCCTCCCTCCCNGCTGGGGGGGGGGGGGGGGGGGGGAGAAGCAGGAGGTGGCGGCGCGCTCAGGGGAGGAGGCGGAGCGGAGGTGAGCTGGCACAGTGGGGGGGCACGTCGGGGAGCTGCCAGTGGGTGCTCTGCACCCACCAATTTTTCCCCATGGGTGCTCCCGCCCTGGAGCACCCAGAGAGTCGGCGCCTATGCTAGCTGCACTTTGCCAGTATAGTACACCAGTACAGGGATACCAGAAGCACGCTTCTAGTGTAGACGTGGTCTCAGTTTCACTGAAAGTCAATGGAACTTAGCTTAAGAGGCTGCACTGCAAAAGAGGTGTGTTTTTACTAACTCTATATAGAATCCTAGCAGAGGCAAGACTGTAGTTTTTACCTCAATGTAGCTGGGTGCGGGGGTACATTGTTGACCTTCAAAATAAAATCTGCCTGTTGCCTTGTCTCCACTAGGATTTTTCACTGAGATAGGGGTTGTGGTATGTGTTTTGTTTGCAGTGAAGTTACAGCTTTTATTTGTCTGTAAAAGATTCAAATACAATATTATCCAGGGAAACCAGATTACCGCTCAGCATTTCTCCCTGCCCCTAATCTCATAGGAACCTACAATTACACTGGCCTACTGTCTGGATCTTCTTCATCTCTAGTTCTGGATCACTAAAAAAAGAAACTCTAATCCAATGTCAGTTCAGGCCCACACGTTTGATGATTAAAAAGGATGAATATAAACAAATAAGTATGTAGGGACAAAGGATGAATATAAACAAACAACACAAGTATGTAGGGACAAAATTAGAAAAGCCAAGGCACAAAATGAGATCAAACTAGCTAGGGCCATAAAAGGAAACAAGAAAACATTCTACAAATACATTAGAAACAAGAGGAAGACCAAGGACAAAGTAGGCCCCTTACTCAATGAGGAAGGAAAGACAATAACAGAAAATGTGGAAATAGCAGAGGTGCTTAGTCAAGGAGACTGGTGGCGATTGGATGTCTAACATAGTGAATACCAGTGAAAATGAGGTAGGATCAGAGTCTAAAATAGGGAAAGAACAAGTCAAAAATTACTTAGACAAGTTAGATGTCTGCAAATCACCAGGGCCTGATGAAATGCATCCTAGAACACTCAAGGAGGTGACTGAGGAGATATCTGAGCCATTAGCGATTATCTTTGAAAAGTCATGAAAGACAGGAGACATTCCAGAAGACTGGAAAAGGGCAAATACAGTGCCCATCTATAAAAAGGGAAATAAGGAAAATCTGGGGAATTACAGACCAGTTAGCTTAACTTCTGTACCTGGAAAAATAATAGAGCAAATAATTAAGCAATCATTTTGCAAACACCTAGAAGATAATGTGATAAATAACAGTCAGCATGGATTTGTCAAGAACAAATGGTGTCATACCAACCTGATAGCTTCCTTTGACCAGGGTAACAAGCCTTGTGGATATGGGGGAAGCAGTAGATATGGTATATCTTGACTTTAGTAAGGCTTTTGATACTGTCTCTCATGACCTTCTCATAAACAAACTAGGGAAATACAACCTAGATGGAGCTACTATAAGGTGAGTACATAACTGGTTGGAAAATTGTTCCCAGAAAGTAGTTATCAATGGTTCACAGTCATGCTCGAAGGGCATAACAAGTGGGGTCCCTCAGGGATTGGTTCTGGGTCCGGTTCTGTTCAATATCTTCATCAATGATTTAGATAATGGCACAGAGAGTACACTTATAAAGTTTGTGGACGATACCAAGCTGGGAGGGGTTGCAAGTGCTTTGGAGGATAGGATTAAAATTCAAAATGTTCTGGACAACCTGGAGAAGTGGTCTGAAGTAAATAGGATGAAATTCAATGAGGACAAATGCAGAGTACTCCATTTAGGAAGGAACAATCAGTTGCACACATACAAAATGGGAAAGGACTGCCTAGGAAGCAGTACTGCAGAAAGGGATCTGGGGTTCATAGTGGATCACAAGCTAAATATGAGTCAACAGTGTAACGCTGTTGCAAAAAAAGTAAACATCATTTTGGAATGTATTAGCAGGAGTGTTGTAAGCAAGACATAAGAAGTAATTCTTCCGCTCTACTCCATGCTGATTAGGCCTCAACTGGAGTATTGTGTCCAGTTCTGGGTGCCACATTTCAGGAAAGACGTGGACAAATTGGAGAAAGTCCAGAGAAGAGCAACAAAAATGATTAAAGGTTTAGAAAACATGACCAATGAGGGAAGATTGGGTTTGTTTAGTTTGGAGAAGAGAAGACTGAGGGGGGGACACGATAACAGTTTTCAAGTACATAAAAGGTTGTTACAAGGAGGAGGGAGAAAAATTGTTCTTCTTAACCTCTGAGGATAGGACAAGAAGCAATGGGCTTAAATTGCAGCAAGGGCGGTTTAGGTTGGACATTAGGAAACACTTCCTAACTGTCAGAGTGGTTAAGCACTGGAATAAATTGCTTAGGAAGGTGATGGAATCTCCATCATTGGGAATTTTTAAGAGCAGGTTGGACAAACACCGTCAGGGATGGTCTAGATAATACTTAGTCCTGCCTTGAGTGCAGGGGACTGGATTAGATGACCTCTCAAGTTCCCTTCCAGTTCTATGATCTGATCGATCATAAACTGCAAAGAGTAAAAACTAGAATGGGGTGGGCAAACTTTTTGGCCCAAGGGCCACATCGGCGTTGCGAAACTATGGAGGGCTCAGTAGGGAAGGCTGTGCCTCCCAAAACAGCCTGGCCCCGTCCCCTATCTGCCCCCTCCCACTTCCCACCGCCTCACTGCCCCCCTCAGAAGCCCCGACCCAACCCCCCCCCCGCTCTTTGTCCCCTGACCACCCCTCCTTGGGACCCCCGCCCCTAACCACCTCCCAGGATCCCACCCCCTATCCAACCTCCCCCCCCCTTCTCCCTGTCTGCCCTGACCCCTATCCACCCCCCACCCCCAGACAGTCCCCCGGGGACTCCCACACCTATCCAACGCCCCCATGTTCCCCGTACCTGACTGCCCCACCAGAATCTTCGCACCATCCAACCACCCCCTGCTCCCTGCCCCCTGGGACCCCCTGCCCCTTATCCACCCCCACCCCATGCTGTTCAGAGCAGCAGGAGCTCACAGCCCTGCTGCCCGGCCAGAGCCAGCCATGCGCTTGTGCTGCCCAGCAGGAGCGGCAGCCCAGAGCGCTGGTGGCATGGCACACTGAGGCTGCAGGGGATGGTAACAGCAGAGGAGAGGCCGGGGTCTAGCCTCCCTGGCTGGGAGCTCAGGGGCCGGGTAGGATGGTTCCACGGGCCGGATGTGGCCCACAGGCCATAGTTTGACCACCTCTGAACTAGAACTACTAGTATAAAGCATTTGACACTAAGTCCAGCAACTTACAAGTTATCAGGCCTTAGACTCACACTATTCTAATTTTTCTTATTATTTTTCTTTCCCTCATACTTCAGTTCCGTTGCAGTTTCAATGTCACCTAAGCTCTGGTCTGCTACAGCTAAGAGCCAAGACTACAGCCACTTAAATGCAGACAAGAATCTCTACTTTCCAAGGGTAAAAAAGCATTCTTTTCAGAGGCGGCATCTGCTAAAATCATCACGAAAAGTCTTGCAACAACTTCCTTGCTGTCAGGGCCAGTACAAATCTTTTCAGGATCAGTAGACTTTTTCAAGTATTGGCCATGAACAGGGTGGGAAAAATAGCAATTTTGGGTTCCATTTTCCTTGAAATATTTACTTTTGCAAAACTTCATCACAGAGTTGTGTATTGTACAACACTTCCTGCACTCCAGGCCACTTCTCAGAAGCCAAACCAAGTCCGGAGCATGGAGGACTGTCTACATCTTTTATTATCTCTCCGACAACACAGCAAATTGTAGATTTACATGGTCACTGCTCAGATCCATAAGCAAAGCTGTAATGCCCCATGCTTGGCAAAAGCAGTATTGTGCTCCTGTAAACAGTAAAGTCTTGACACGCTGTTGGTGCCTGACCCTCCTGCTGCACTTGCACCTCTATCACTGAAATAGTGAGGGTATGTTAAAAATGGTATGTGGAGATTTTCTCATGGGCAGTTCTAGCTCTCCCCTTCAAAATCAATGCTCTTGTGTTAGTGGAGTAAACAGAACAGATCTGCTTAACCTTCCCACCCACACCAGACTAACTCCATAGACTTACCAACCAGAACCATCCTCCTACCCACTCACCTCACCACAACTTAATGAGTTCAGGGATGTGCCCCTGGGTCAGGACCTGGTGCATCACTGCTATCTAACTCCTATTTGTTTGTGCACAGTGTAAGCCACATATGAACCTGGAGCACCTCAAGTCTCAGAATCATACCAGATTTCTTCAGTTTGGGGTTCTGATCAGGCATCTGATCNACCTAGAGAGGTTTTTAAGGTCAGGCTTGACAAAGCCCTGGCTGTGATGATTTAGTTGGGATTAGGTCCTGCTTTGAGCAGGGGGTTGGACTAGATGACCTCCTGAGGTCCCTTCCAACCCTGATATTCTATGATCGTTCCATAGAGGGTTAAAGGATAGACAACTCAGCAGGAAGTGGGAGGTAATGGAACACATGGCCCAGAATACTTTAATGACTTTCTCCCCTCAACACACCGTCCCTACAACTTTGTTCACAGAGGGGTTGCATTGAGAAATGCTAACCAAGTATCAGTGGCAAAGCTTTAAATGCAAATACTATTACATCTGCCAGTAGTCAGGTTCAAATCAGCAACAGTTTAAGTGTTGTATAGTCAGAATTCAAGTACAAGGCACTTTACGCAAAAACCCTATAGCCATGCTACATCTTGTGCTGTGATCATGCGAGAATTCATAAGCTAAGGAGGACTGGGACAGTCAAAACAGATACAAAATCCTCAATGAAAGCGTGCAGTGCTGCAGAAAATGGTGCTGGTGGCTAAACTGGGGTACCTCTCCCTCTGAGTCTATAATGACCAATGCCCGTGTGGGTCCACTGATTATAAGAGGGGTCATTTTGGCTGGGATGCAAGACCCAGGGCTTAATCACCTGTGACATTTCTCATAAGAACATGGAGCAATCTCTAGGTTCCTGGCCAAACTCCAATTGAGTACGTAAAATCTGACTCCTTAAACGCCCTTTACAGAGTCATTCTCTTCGGTTACTCTGCACTTTTACTTCCTGTCCTAAACTGCTGCCCAGGGCTGGCATGCAAAGTTAAGCAGCTGCTGTGCTCCACATCTGCCCCCAGGGGAATCGAACGCCCGGGACTCCCAGCGGAAACGTGCTCTCGGGGGGCATCGTGCAACCGCGAACTTCCGCTCCCCCCGGAGGCAACAAGGGGTTAAACCCTCTGCCTCCAGCGCTGCACAGACGTCAGTGACCCAGGCCTCGCCCGGCGGGCACGTGTCCCCGCCCCAGCCCCCCAGGATCCGAGCCATCCCCCGCTAACGGGCTCAGCCGCATCCCCCGGCCGGCTGGGTCGTCGCCGCCACACGGAGGGGGAGCGGCTGAGAGGAAGGGCCCGGGCGAGCCGCTGGGAACGGAACCCAGACTGCCGGGCCCAGGGCGCGTGGCTGGGGTCCGGCCCGGCTAGGAGGCGCGAGCAGGGCGACCCCTCCCAGGGACCGGCCCCCATGGCAGGGACAAGCCGGTTCCGCGCCACTCACCGCTCCGGACCAGACACCGGCACAAGACTCCTCCGCCGCCCCGGATCCACTCAAGGGCTGCAGACCCCGCCCCCTCGGACGTGGCCTCGGAGCCTGGACCTGCCCCTGGAAGGCGGAATGTCGCTCCATTGGGCAACGCGATCCGCTCCCGGGACGGGATGGGCGCTATTGGTCAGTGTGGCAAAGCCCCGCCCCCAGGCCCAGCTGGAAAGCAAGTGAGTTCTTAGGTGCTGCCGGGCGACGGTTTTGCGACACGCGCTGGAGCTGTCTTGGCTGTTGTCCCGCTTCCGAGTGCAACCGGGCTGCCGAGATCGACCGTCCTGAGTCAGCATGTTCGGGGCCGCGGAGGAGGATGACGCGGACTTTTTGTCCCCTACAGGCGGGTGAGCGCCCCTGGGTGGGTCTGTCCACCCTTCCCCCCGCGGGGCGCCAGCAGCTCTCCCTGCCCGCTCGCGCTGGCTCCCTGGCCTCGGCCCCCGACGGGCCTGCCTGAGGTGACCCGCGAGCCACAGGCCTAGGGGCTCCTGCTGCCCGCGACCGGTACTCGCCGCATGGGGTTGTTGCAGTCACCCCCGTTGCCCTGCTTCGCTTCCTGTGGTCGTGGGGCTGGCCCTTCCCCCGACGAGCGACTGACAGCGTGGGCCGGGCCGCCGCCTCCTCCCTTCGTGCATGGCCCTTGGCGACAGGCCCCCGGCTGGCGGGGCTGGCCGCTCCGGGACAGCTCGGTGGCACAGCCGGCTCCGGCGTGGGGCTGTTGGCCGGGCCTCTTAACAGCGGAGTTGTATCGAGGTCGTCCTGGCGCCAGCCGTAGTGTCGCAGCCTCGCCGCAGCGCTAGTAATCCTTCGCGAGGGGCTGCCGCGTTAGCATTGTCCTTTCGCTACTGTTTATAAAAACAGCCCGTTAGCAACTTGAAACTGGAATCTTAACGCTCTTTGCCTTCATTTTGGCTGACTTGCTTTTCTGCTCTCCGATCTTAGTTGTTGGTGTAAGTCTGGTGGGTGGCCAGAAGGACCCATATAATGCCTTTGTGGATTCCTGAAATTCGGGCAAAGGAAGGAGTGAATTTGGCGGCCAGTTACTTTGACAACGTGCTTTGTAGGGTGGTGGAGATCCTTTTTATAATGAAGTAACTTCTCTCAAAGCTTCACTCTCTAGTCCAGTGTCTATTACAAATACAGTATTTATCTGGAGATGGCAACAGTCCATTTGAAATGACTAGTCTAGGCAGGCCATAAGTGTAAGCTTGCTATAAATGGAATTGCAAAATGCACACTGCTTCAGTGCATTGAAATGGTAGGACACTTTCATTCAACTTCACTGTAAATGTTTGATATCAGAGTAAAGTCTGTAGGCCTGTTCCACTGTGTTTCCAAGGGCTGCATTAGATACTGTAATCAGAGGAGTATTTTGAACAGTTGTCTTTCAACATTCCTGACTCTGGGGAAGGAAATGACAGCTCATGCTGGCTTTGATAAAGTAGTTTAGAATTGAAACTACAGCTAATCAGGTGACTTAGAAGAATTCTTGTTTAAATGACTAAGAAGTCCATAATGTTGACTCTTTCCTTAAGTGATAAAGGAATGTATTTCAGCCTCATGTTTAAGGCTGCTTTTGTGTAGAAATCTCTTAAAATATGCTAAGGAAAAACATTCATCTGAGTGGCAGGATGCTGTTTTTAGAAATTATACAATTCTAAGATTATATAGGCTTTTTCATATGATGCAGCTTAATAATAGTTCTAGCAGTTGCTCTGGGATCACTGATCTTTACTTGAAAAAGTCCATGACTTTCACTATTGCTTCATGCTGTATGCATTATATCCATTCAGAGCTAACTAAAAGTGGTAGTGAAGACCTGCTCTTTAAACTCTGCAGGGAGAATTAGGGCCCTATGTCTTTGAGTTCAGACTATTGTGAATTGCTGTTGCAAGGTTGTCATGAAATAAGAAACTACAGGTCAAATTTTGCAAGTGGAAAAGTACTCTTCAAAGAGAGAGTGTGTTAATAAATAAAAACTGCGTTCTCAACCTGGCTCATTATTAAATGTGGCCTTTCAGTAAGTTGGGCTACAAAGGAAGCAAAGAGCTCATGCTGCCAGTCCTCATACAGCAGCAGGACTTCTGTCTAACCACTAACCAGGAGAAGGCAGCTCTGGTGCAGTCAGAGAGCAGTATCATTTAAGTACTCCTCCAGGGCAGACAGAACTATTTGAGAATATAATGTTGTGAAATACCCTCCTCATTTTAAATCCCATACTAGGGAAATCTTGTTGGTACCTACAGTGACCCTTTGTGTTAGAGATGGGAAATGATCCAGAATAATTGTCAACTGAAAGGTAGAGAGACAAGGTAGTTGGTTTGGCAGTGCCAGTGCTGGTCACTGGCTCCCAATGGAAAACAATTGTCTTCCCCCCGAGGAGAAAATTCTTAGAGGACCCCCTTGTTGTATGAGGAAATATGGTCCAAGGGCCTGTGACTTGGGTGATCTAAGAATGCCTTGTGTGTGCCCCCAACCCAGGTAGTCAGACTTCCACTAGCTCTGCTCCAGCTAGCTCACTAAAAATAGCAGTGTGGGCGGTGGAGCACAGGTGGTGGCTTGGGATAGCTACCTGAGCTCAGTTGGTGGGGTGGGGTGTGTGCACTTGGACTTAGGTGGCTAGCCTGAGCCATTGCCCGTGCCGTAATATCCACTGCACTATTTTTAGCACACTAGCTCGAGAGGAGCTAGCGCAAGTCTGTCTACCTGGTCTGGACGCATGCTCCCAACTACGGTGTAGTCATACCCTCAGTTTCTCTGTGCCTCCATTCCTAATCTGTCCAATGGGGATAATAGCACTCTCTCTCCTATCTCACAGGCGTGGGTACATGTAAGGATAATGCACTGAAAGACTGAGGTGCTCAGTTACTACAGAGATGGGAGCCACACAAGTACGATAGATACATGCTAGATTGAGAAAGGAAAGTTCCATCTATCATGACATCTGGTTTTTGGCTTGGCAGTTCCAGTGCTGCTCACTGGCTCCCAATGGAAAAAAGACTAGTACTAGATCCCTCTAAAGAAAATCCAGTATGGTTGATGCCCTTATTTTCCAAAGTGTATCTACTCACAAATGTCTCTTTATTCTAAAGGTCATTTGACTTTATTTTATAATTCACTTTTATTTAGGGTATCTATCTTCTCCCTGTGTCCTGTAGCCACCCTTACATGCAGAAGTGGATCTGTGGTGCTCGCAGTTTTCTCACGGAAAAACACTATGGGGTTAAGTCGACCTAAGTTACGCAATGCCAGCTACGTGAATAACGTAGCTGGAGTTGCTGTAGCTTAGGTCGACTTATAGCGGTGTCTACACTGCGCTGGGTTGACTGGAGAAACTCTCCCATCAACTTATCTTGTGCTTCTCCTTCAGTGGAGTACCAGAGTCGATGGGAGAGTGATTGGTGGTCGATTTAGTGGGTCTAAGACCCACTAAATCGATCCCCAATGGATCAATCGCTGTAGTGTACAGCAAGTGTAGACAAGCCCATATATTAGAAGACCTGCTGCTGCTTCCTTATTTTCAAAAGGAAGTGGAGTCAGGCGGGTGTGATGGTCTTGTGATGAGGTTAATTGTGAGTTTGCAAACAAAGTTAACTTGTGACCCATCTAAGTTTCTCTTCCATTTTTAGTTTTTGTAGATTTAAAACAAACAAACAAAAAAAGCTGAACACTAATCCTCTTTTCCCACAAACTTCTCAAGTACAAATAGCAATCAGATGTTTGTAATATTCTACTTAGAAGATCACATGTGCTTTCAGAAAATCACTGCTGTGGAAAAAAAAATGCTGTTTAAAATCAGTTTCTACTACTGCTGTTCCTGTGGGGAAATATGCTGAGGTGCTGCATTTCACAGAGAGCCGCAATAAAGCTTGGGCTCACCCCAGAATTTGTAATAGTGTTAGAAAAACAGTGTACAGAAAATGACCTTTCAGAGCATACTGTCGGGAACATGGAGCCTGGAATATCTTTATCAGGAAATCTGTGAGTTTGTTTCCATAGAGGTAGTTTGATTTTATAGACATTCTCTTGGTGGTAGCTGAAACTTCACAATCTGTACTTAAAACTGAACCTCAGCCATAATACCCCACACTCAGTTGCAGTTCAGAACAAGCCTTTTGAGTTTCTGATCTCATAATGAACTAATAGCTCTTTTTTTCTATTATCCATTTAATATGGAAGTTCACTAAAATGAAGGAAGTCTAGCAATGTTTTCTCTCTAAAATGCAGTATGAAATAAAGTTACAGTATAAGCTGAATCTTCTTGACCTTAGTAATAGACTCAAGTTCTCAATCTGTTCATCTTAATAAATAGAAGGTTGGTTGCAGTCTATAAGTCTCTGTGTGGGGAACAAATATTTGATAATGAGCTCTTTAATACAGCAGACAAAGTTATAAAGATCCAGTGGCTGGAAGTAGAAACTAGACAAATTCAAACAGGAAATAAGGTGGCAGTTTTTAAATCAAGATTGGGTGCTTTTCTAGAAGATATGCTCTGGTTCAAAATTATTTTGAGGGAACTTCTCTGGCCTATGCTATGCAGGTCAGATTAGATTATCACAATGGTTCCTTTTGCCCTTAGAATCAAAGAATATGAATGTGATAAAAACAAAAAGAAAAGAATTGAACTTTTAGGGCAGGAGTGGTGTCGAAGAATTCATTAAAATTCTAATCTTATTGCTGGATGATACTTGGGCAGGAACAAATATCTTTTTGCCTTTTCTCTGATGTAAAAAGTTATCCAGGCTGTAAATTTTATAGTTTGCTTGACTGTGCTCCTAAACACCCTTTTTTCCTATGTTTCTTAAACTGTGCATCACAATACCAAAGTACACATTAAAAATACATTAAATCATGACGTTTCCTTGCTTTGATAGATTTTTTATTTATTTATTTATTTTTCCCCAAGAAGCAGGAAACAGACTTAAAGTATGTAGGGCTTTCATTCATACAATTGAGATGTCAGATGTTAAACTCTAAATGAAATGTGCTGGAGGAGGGAAGCATTGCAAGCCTAGACCACAGCAGCATTGTGGAAGAGTAGTAGTGAAACTGACTAGAGTAGTTCAATTGTGAAACTTCAAAGTAAACCTGTAGTATGAAAGATGCAAAGTAAATTAGATCCACACTCTTCCACCCTTAGTTCCCTAAGGTGGTGGTGGTAATGCAGTCAAGAAAAAACAAGATTTTTAATATTAATTAAATCTAATTTTTAAAGAGGTATTTCTTGCACACCAGTTTTGTTTGGAAATAGGTGTACATTAACTTCTGAAAATGAGGCTGTCTTCAAAGACTGAAAGCAGCTATGTGTTAAATTCTTGATGCAGTAATAAGTATGCTCTTACAGTTTTTTAGGGATGAACACTACGAATAATAGGGGTTGCTCACATTACATCATACTAATATTTACTTAACCATAAAAATAAAATCATATCCATTCGATAGTAAGCAGTCTATAGCCATTAGCCAGTGAACTCATAGGAAGGAAGAATCCCATGCATCGCTACAGGCTGGGAACCGACTGGCTAAGCAGCAGTTTTGCCGAAAAGGACCTGGAGATTACAGTGGACGAGAAGCTGGATATGAGTCAGCAGTGTGCCCTTGTGGCTAAGAAGGCCAACGGCATATTGGGCTGTATTAGTAGGAGCATTGCCAGCAGATTGAGGGAAGTGATTATTCCCCTCTATTCGGCACTGGTGAGGCCACACCTGGAGTATAGCATCCAGTTTTGGTCCCCCCACTACAGAAGGGATGTGAACAAATTGGAGAGAGTCCAGCGGAGGGCAACGAAAATGATAAGGGGGCTAGGGCACATGACTTACGAGGAGAGGCTGAGGGAACTGAGGTTATTTAATCTGCAAAAAGACGAGTGAGGGGGGATTTGATAGCAGCCTTCAACTACCTGAAGGGGGGTTCCAAAGTGGTGGCAGATGACAGAACAAGGAGCAATGGGGGAGGTCTAGATTGGATATTAGGAAAAACTATTTCACTAGCAGGGTGGTGAAGCACTGGAATGGGTTCCCTAGANGACCTCCTGAGGTCCCTTCCAACCCTGATATTCTATGATCGTTCCATAGAGGGTTAAAGGATAGACAACTCAGCAGGAAGTGGGAGGTAATGGAACACATGGCCCAGAATACTTTAATGACTTTCTCCCCTCAACACACCGTCCCTACAACTTTGTTCACAGAGGGGTTGCATTGAGAAATGCTAACCAAGTATCAGTGGCAAAGCTTTAAATGCAAATACTATTACATCTGCCAGTAGTCAGGTTCAAATCAGCAACAGTTTAAGTGTTGTATAGTCAGAATTCAAGTACAAGGCACTTTACGCAAAAACCCTATAGCCATGCTACATCTTGTGCTGTGATCATGCGAGAATTCATAAGCTAAGGAGGACTGGGACAGTCAAAACAGATACAAAATCCTCAATGAAAGCGTGCAGTGCTGCAGAAAATGGTGCTGGTGGCTAAACTGGGGTACCTCTCCCTCTGAGTCTATAATGACCAATGCCCGTGTGGGTCCACTGATTATAAGAGGGGTCATTTTGGCTGGGATGCAAGACCCAGGGCTTAATCACCTGTGACATTTCTCATAAGAACATGGAGCAATCTCTAGGTTCCTGGCCAAACTCCAATTGAGTACGTAAAATCTGACTCCTTAAACGCCCTTTACAGAGTCATTCTCTTCGGTTACTCTGCACTTTTACTTCCTGTCCTAAACTGCTGCCCAGGGCTGGCATGCAAAGTTAAGCAGCTGCTGTGCTCCACATCTGCCCCCAGGGGAAGCGAACGCCCGGGACTCCCAGCGGAAACGTGCTCTCGGGGGGCATCGTGCAACCGCGAACTTCCGCTCCCCCCGGAGGCAACAAGGGGTTAAACCCTCTGCCTCCAGCGCTGCACAGACGTCAGTGACCCAGGCCTCGCCCGGCGGGCACGTGTCCCCGCCCCAGCCCCCCAGGATCCGAGCCATCCCCCGCTAACGGGCTCAGCCGCATCCCCCGGCCGGCTGGGTCGTCGCCGCCACACGGAGGGGGAGCGGCTGAGAGGAAGGGCCCGGGCGAGCCGCTGGGAACGGAACCCAGACTGCCGGGCCCAGGGCGCGTGGCTGGGGTCCGGCCCGGCTAGGAGGCGCGAGCAGGGCGACCCCTCCCAGGGACCGGCCCCCATGGCAGGGACAAGCCGGTTCCGCGCCACTCACCGCTCCGGACCAGACACCGGCACAAGACTCCTCCGCCGCCCCGGATCCACTCAAGGGCTGCAGACCCCGCCCCCTCGGACGTGGCCTCGGAGCCTGGACCTGCCCCTGGAAGGCGGAATGTCGCTCCATTGGGCAACGCGATCCGCTCCCGGGACGGGATGGGCGCTATTGGTCAGTGTGGCAAAGCCCCGCCCCCAGGCCCAGCTGGAAAGCAAGTGAGTTCTTAGGTGCTGCCGGGCGACGGTTTTGCGACACGCGCTGGAGCTGTCTTGGCTGTTGTCCCGCTTCCGAGTGCAACCGGGCTGCCGAGATCGACCGTCCTGAGTCAGCATGTTCGGGGCCGCGGAGGAGGATGACGCGGACTTTTTGTCCCCTACAGGCGGGTGAGCGCCCCTGGGTGGGTCTGTCCACCCTTCCCCCCGCGGGGCGCCAGCAGCTCTCCCTGCCCGCTCGCGCTGGCTCCCTGGCCTCGGCCCCCGACGGGCCTGCCTGAGGTGACCCGCGAGCCACAGGCCTAGGGGCTCCTGCTGCCCGCGACCGGTACTCGCCGCATGGGGTTGTTGCAGTCACCCCCGTTGCCCTGCTTCGCTTCCTGTGGTCGTGGGGCTGGCCCTTCCCCCGACGAGCGACTGACAGCGTGGGCCGGGCCGCCGCCTCCTCCCTTCGTGCATGGCCCTTGGCGACAGGCCCCCGGCTGGCGGGGCTGGCCGCTCCGGGACAGCTCGGTGGCACAGCCGGCTCCGGCGTGGGGCTGTTGGCCGGGCCTCTTAACAGCGGAGTTGTATCGAGGTCGTCCTGGCGCCAGCCGTAGTGTCGCAGCCTCGCCGCAGCGCTAGTAATCCTTCGCGAGGGGCTGCCGCGTTAGCATTGTCCTTTCGCTACTGTTTATAAAAACAGCCCGTTAGCAACTTGAAACTGGAATCTTAACGCTCTTTGCCTTCATTTTGGCTGACTTGCTTTTCTGCTCTCCGATCTTAGTTGTTGGTGTAAGTCTGGTGGGTGGCCAGAAGGACCCATATAATGCCTTTGTGGATTCCTGAAATTCGGGCAAAGGAAGGAGTGAATTTGGCGGCCAGTTACTTTGACAACGTGCTTTGTAGGGTGGTGGAGATCCTTTTTATAATGAAGTAACTTCTCTCAAAGCTTCACTCTCTAGTCCAGTGTCTATTACAAATACAGTATTTATCTGGAGATGGCAACAGTCCATTTGAAATGACTAGTCTAGGCAGGCCATAAGTGTAAGCTTGCTATAAATGGAATTGCAAAATGCACACTGCTTCAGTGCATTGAAATGGTAGGACACTTTCATTCAACTTCACTGTAAATGTTTGATATCAGAGTAAAGTCTGTAGGCCTGTTCCACTGTGTTTCCAAGGGCTGCATTAGATACTGTAATCAGAGGAGTATTTTGAACAGTTGTCTTTCAACATTCCTGACTCTGGGGAAGGAAATGACAGCTCATGCTGGCTTTGATAAAGTAGTTTAGAATTGAAACTACAGCTAATCAGGTGACTTAGAAGAATTCTTGTTTAAATGACTAAGAAGTCCATAATGTTGACTCTTTCCTTAAGTGATAAAGGAATGTATTTCAGCCTCATGTTTAAGGCTGCTTTTGTGTAGAAATCTCTTAAAATATGCTAAGGAAAAACATTCATCTGAGTGGCAGGATGCTGTTTTTAGAAATTATACAATTCTAAGATTATATAGGCTTTTTCATATGATGCAGCTTAATAATAGTTCTAGCAGTTGCTCTGGGATCACTGATCTTTACTTGAAAAAGTCCATGACTTTCACTATTGCTTCATGCTGTATGCATTATATCCATTCAGAGCTAACTAAAAGTGGTAGTGAAGACCTGCTCTTTAAACTCTGCAGGGAGAATTAGGGCCCTATGTCTTTGAGTTCAGACTATTGTGAATTGCTGTTGCAAGGTTGTCATGAAATAAGAAACTACAGGTCAAATTTTGCAAGTGGAAAAGTACTCTTCAAAGAGAGAGTGTGTTAATAAATAAAAACTGCGTTCTCAACCTGGCTCATTATTAAATGTGGCCTTTCAGTAAGTTGGGCTACAAAGGAAGCAAAGAGCTCATGCTGCCAGTCCTCATACAGCAGCAGGACTTCTGTCTAACCACTAACCAGGAGAAGGCAGCTCTGGTGCAGTCAGAGAGCAGTATCATTTAAGTACTCCTCCAGGGCAGACAGAACTATTTGAGAATATAATGTTGTGAAATACCCTCCTCATTTTAAATCCCATACTAGGGAAATCTTGTTGGTACCTACAGTGACCCTTTGTGTTAGAGATGGGAAATGATCCAGAATAATTGTCAACTGAAAGGTAGAGAGACAAGGTAGTTGGTTTGGCAGTGCCAGTGCTGGTCACTGGCTCCCAATGGAAAACAATTGTCTTCCCCCCGAGGAGAAAATTCTTAGAGGACCCCCTTGTTGTATGAGGAAATATGGTCCAAGGGCCTGTGACTTGGGTGATCTAAGAATGCCTTGTGTGTGCCCCCAACCCAGGTAGTCAGACTTCCACTAGCTCTGCTCCAGCTAGCTCACTAAAAATAGCAGTGTGGGCGGTGGAGCACAGGTGGTGGCTTGGGATAGCTACCTGAGCTCAGTTGGTGGGGTGGGGTGTGTGCACTTGGACTTAGGTGGCTAGCCTGAGCCATTGCCCGTGCCGTAATATCCACTGCACTATTTTTAGCACACTAGCTCGAGAGGAGCTAGCGCAAGTCTGTCTACCTGGTCTGGACGCATGCTCCCAACTACGGTGTAGTCATACCCTCAGTTTCTCTGTGCCTCCATTCCTAATCTGTCCAATGGGGATAATAGCACTCTCTCTCCTATCTCACAGGCGTGGGTACATGTAAGGATAATGCACTGAAAGACTGAGGTGCTCAGTTACTACAGAGATGGGAGCCACACAAGTACGATAGATACATGCTAGATTGAGAAAGGAAAGTTCCATCTATCATGACATCTGGTTTTTGGCTTGGCAGTTCCAGTGCTGCTCACTGGCTCCCAATGGAAAAAAGACTAGTACTAGATCCCTCTAAAGAAAATCCAGTATGGTTGATGCCCTTATTTTCCAAAGTGTATCTACTCACAAATGTCTCTTTATTCTAAAGGTCATTTGACTTTATTTTATAATTCACTTTTATTTAGGGTATCTATCTTCTCCCTGTGTCCTGTAGCCACCCTTACATGCAGAAGTGGATCTGTGGTGCTCGCAGTTTTCTCACGGAAAAACACTATGGGGTTAAGTCGACCTAAGTTACGCAATGCCAGCTACGTGAATAACGTAGCTGGAGTTGCTGTAGCTTAGGTCGACTTATAGCGGTGTCTACACTGCGCTGGGTTGACTGGAGAAACTCTCCCATCAACTTATCTTGTGCTTCTCCTTCAGTGGAGTACCAGAGTCGATGCGAGAGTGATTGGTGGTCGATTTAGTGGGTCTAAGACCCACTAAATCGATCCCCAATGGATCAATCGCTGTAGTGTACAGCAAGTGTAGACAAGCCCATATATTAGAAGACCTGCTGCTGCTTCCTTATTTTCAAAAGGAAGTGGAGTCAGGCGGGTGTGATGGTCTTGTGATGAGGTTAATTGTGAGTTTGCAAACAAAGTTAACTTGTGACCCATCTAAGTTTCTCTTCCATTTTTAGTTTTTGTAGATTTAAAACAAACAAACAAAAAAAGCTGAACACTAATCCTCTTTTCCCACAAACTTCTCAAGTACAAATAGCAATCAGATGTTTGTAATATTCTACTTAGAAGATCACATGTGCTTTCAGAAAATCACTGCTGTGGAAAAAAAAATGCTGTTTAAAATCAGTTTCTACTACTGCTGTTCCTGTGGGGAAATATGCTGAGGTGCTGCATTTCACAGAGAGCCGCAATAAAGCTTGGGCTCACCCCAGAATTTGTAATAGTGTTAGAAAAACAGTGTACAGAAAATGACCTTTCAGAGCATACTGTCGGGAACATGGAGCCTGGAATATCTTTATCAGGAAATCTGTGAGTTTGTTTCCATAGAGGTAGTTTGATTTTATAGACATTCTCTTGGTGGTAGCTGAAACTTCACAATCTGTACTTAAAACTGAACCTCAGCCATAATACCCCACACTCAGTTGCAGTTCAGAACAAGCCTTTTGAGTTTCTGATCTCATAATGAACTAATAGCTCTTTTTTTCTATTATCCATTTAATATGGAAGTTCACTAAAATGAAGGAAGTCTAGCAATGTTTTCTCTCTAAAATGCAGTATGAAATAAAGTTACAGTATAAGCTGAATCTTCTTGACCTTAGTAATAGACTCAAGTTCTCAATCTGTTCATCTTAATAAATAGAAGGTTGGTTGCAGTCTATAAGTCTCTGTGTGGGGAACAAATATTTGATAATGAGCTCTTTAATACAGCAGACAAAGTTATAAAGATCCAGTGGCTGGAAGTAGAAACTAGACAAATTCAAACAGGAAATAAGGTGGCAGTTTTTAAATCAAGATTGGGTGCTTTTCTAGAAGATATGCTCTGGTTCAAAATTATTTTGAGGGAACTTCTCTGGCCTATGCTATGCAGGTCAGATTAGATTATCACAATGGTTCCTTTTGCCCTTAGAATCAAAGAATATGAATGTGATAAAAACAAAAAGAAAAGAATTGAACTTTTAGGGCAGGAGTGGTGTCGAAGAATTCATTAAAATTCTAATCTTATTGCTGGATGATACTTGGGCAGGAACAAATATCTTTTTGCCTTTTCTCTGATGTAAAAAGTTATCCAGGCTGTAAATTTTATAGTTTGCTTGACTGTGCTCCTAAACACCCTTTTTTCCTATGTTTCTTAAACTGTGCATCACAATACCAAAGTACACATTAAAAATACATTAAATCATGACGTTTCCTTGCTTTGATAGATTTTTTATTTATTTATTTATTTTTCCCCAAGAAGCAGGAAACAGACTTAAAGTATGTAGGGCTTTCATTCATACAATTGAGATGTCAGATGTTAAACTCTAAATGAAATGTGCTGGAGGAGGGAAGCATTGCAAGCCTAGACCACAGCAGCATTGTGGAAGAGTAGTAGTGAAACTGACTAGAGTAGTTCAATTGTGAAACTTCAAAGTAAACCTGTAGTATGAAAGATGCAAAGTAAATTAGATCCACACTCTTCCACCCTTAGTTCCCTAAGGTGGTGGTGGTAATGCAGTCAAGAAAAAACAAGATTTTTAATATTAATTAAATCTAATTTTTAAAGAGGTATTTCTTGCACACCAGTTTTGTTTGGAAATAGGTGTACATTAACTTCTGAAAATGAGGCTGTCTTCAAAGACTGAAAGCAGCTATGTGTTAAATTCTTGATGCAGTAATAAGTATGCTCTTACAGTTTTTTAGGGATGAACACTACGAATAATAGGGGTTGCTCACATTACATCATACTAATATTTACTTAACCATAAAAATAAAATCATATCCATTCGATAGTAAGCAGTCTATAGCCATTAGCCAGTGAACTCATAGGAAGGAAGAATCCCATGCATCGCTACAGGCTGGGAACCGACTGGCTAAGCAGCAGTTTTGCCGAAAAGGACCTGGAGATTACAGTGGACGAGAAGCTGGATATGAGTCAGCAGTGTGCCCTTGTGGCTAAGAAGGCCAACGGCATATTGGGCTGTATTAGTAGGAGCATTGCCAGCAGATTGAGGGAAGTGATTATTCCCCTCTATTCGGCACTGGTGAGGCCACACCTGGAGTATAGCATCCAGTTTTGGTCCCCCCACTACAGAAGGGATGTGAACAAATTGGAGAGAGTCCAGCGGAGGGCAACGAAAATGATAAGGGGGCTAGGGCACATGACTTACGAGGAGAGGCTGAGGGAACTGAGGTTATTTAATCTGCAAAAAGACGAGTGAGGGGGGATTTGATAGCAGCCTTCAACTACCTGAAGGGGGGTTCCAAAGTGGTGGCAGATGACAGAACAAGGAGCAATGGGGGAGGTCTAGATTGGATATTAGGAAAAACTATTTCACTAGCAGGGTGGTGAAGCACTGGAATGGGTTCCCTAGAGAAGTGGTGGAATCTCCATCCTTAGAGGTTTTTAAGGCCCGGCTTGACAAAGCCCTGGCTGGGATGATTTAATTGGTGTTGGTCCTGCTTTGAGCAGAGGGTTGGACTAGATGACCTCCTGAGGTCTCTTCCAACCCTAATATTCTATGATTCTATGATTCATTCTGATTCTCTTTATCTAGATTGCTGCTCTTTGGGTTTATAGCACTCAAAGGGAATGCTCTTAATCTCTTCTCTGCTTTCTTAAAAAAACGTGTTTAAAAAATGCTTTACATCCTTAACTCCTATATCTCCATTGTCTATAAATGTCTGCAGTTGAGGGCCCTGGGGTTTACCAGTGTGCATCCTTGCTAATATGGAGCAATTCAGTTTTGTTGTTCTCTCAATCTTGAGTACTTGTGGCACCTTAGAGACTAACAAATTATATATATATATATATCTTCCTACTGTATGTTCCACTCTATACATCTGATGAAGTGGGTTTTAGCCCACAAAAGCTTATGCCCAAATAAATTTGTTAGTCTCTAAAGTGCCACAAGTACTCCTTGTTCTTTTTGCGGATACAGACTAACATAGCTACCACTCTGAAATCAATCTTGAGTGTGTATTAGGTTTGGGGAAGCATAATAAAATGGATGTTCTCTATAATCCCCACTACAAATAGTTGAAGTGATTTGTGCATCTAAAACTCCAGCTTTTTCCAAATTTAGTGATCAATTAGTCAGTACTAAGCTATTTTATTTCAATCCAACTGCGGGTCTCTAAAACAGCAAATGACATTTTTATCTTGGTATAATTTAAAGTTAGCAACTTCCCTGTTCTTTAAAAAAATCAAGAAAGAACTGTCCCATAAACAAAATGAATGATTTCTTTTCTCTTAGCAGCGCCAGATTGGCCTCTCTCTTTGGATTGGATCAGACAGTATCAGTCCATGGAAATGAATTCTTCCAATATACAGCACCAAAACAGCCTAAAAAAGGCCAAGCAGCAGCGAGTAAGTACTTGGTGTGATGAATATGTGAATTTTAGCAATTTTTATTATTCTGATGCATGCCTCAGTTTCCCTCTGGGCTTTGCAGCACTATGCACTGAGTGTGAAGAGAAGGGATGGGACAGAGTGTTAACAAACTGAACAAAGTCTACACATGTGACAGGAAAATCTAGAATATACAATGGAAACCCCAGTGCCTGGAACATTCATGCTTCGCAACCAACACCTTAGAGGAAGGAGATTCACCATCTTACTCTGCTCTCAGGGAAGCAGAGCAAAGGACCTGAGCTTGAGACAATGCTGTTAGGTGGCTGTGGTAAGAGCTAAACTCTCAGACACAGGGCTCTCATGTGGGGCTAAGACAAAGGAATAGAGACTTGTCCTCCAGTCTATATTTGGGAAGTTAAAGTCTCCCATGATCACACAATTCCCATTAGTATTTACTTCATTAAAAACATTCAAGAGGTCTCTATCCATATCCAAATCAGATCCCGGTGGTCTATAGCACACCCCAAGCACTATCCCAGGGGAGGCTCTAGTAGCTTTCTTCCCCAATGTCATTTTTGCCCAGACAGACTCTGTCTTATCCATTCCATCACTTCTTTACAGTCTACTGCATCATTGCTATACAATGCTACTCTACCACCTTTACCTTTATTTCTGTCTTTCCTAAACAGCACCTACCCTTCAATACCTGTACTCTAGTCATGACTACTATTCCACCATGTTTCTGTTATCCCTACAATATCTGGTTTCACTTCCTGCACCAGTAGCTCTAGTTCCTCCATTTTGTTACCTAGGTTCCTCGCATTGGTGTACAAATATCTTAATTTTTGCTGTTCAGCCTCGCTCACATTCTTTACCCGATTAGGCACGGACATTCTACCACCAGTATTACCTATTAGACTAGTATCTACAGTACCCTTTCTCCTTTTGTCCATTCTCATACCCACGGCTGTATCCTTTCTTACGTTGTTTTCTTCCCTCTCAATGTTAAAATCCGGCATGGGGATTACCTGGACATCTCCCAACCATCTCTCCCAAATTCCTAGTTTAAAGCTCTCTTAATCAGTTGTGCCAGCCCATCCTAGAAGTTTATTTCCCTCCCTACTCAGGTTAAGTCCATCCCGAGAGAACAATCCTCTGTCCAAGAATGCCTCCCAGTGGCCATACATTCCAACGCCCTCCTTATAGCACTACTGCCTGAGCCATCTGTTGATCATCATCTTGTCACACCTTTGTTGCCCTTCTCTAGGAACAGGTAGAATCCCACTGAAGATCACCTGAGCCTCGATTTCCTTAAACGTCTTCTCCAGCCTGGCATAGTCTCTCCCATGATACGTTCCAGCGAGAATCTAGCCGTATCATTTGTTCCTACATGAAGGACAGTCAGTGGATTCTTTCCCGCTCCCGTTAGGATCCTCTTCAGCCTCAGGTCCACATCCCGTATCTTAGCACCCAGCAGACAGCACACTCTTCTGTTCTCTGGATCTGCTGTGGTTACAGGCCTGTCTATTTTTCCCAGTAAGGAGTCCCCAATCATGTAGACCTGCCTTTTCCTGGTGATGGTGCGATTCTCCAGTCTATCCCCTGTTCCCTCTGGCTGCAAGTCCTCTCGATTCCTATTCTCCCTTGCAATCCTCTGCACCCCATCCTGTATCCTCCCGGGGCTCATATTTGGTGTTATCCCCATTGACTCTTCCCCTTTTCCTATAGGACTAGCAGCTCTTCTCTTCTTCCTTGCCCTCCCACCTTCAGTGATCACCTGCTGTACCCCTTCTTCATTTTCCAACTCTGCAAACCTGTTCCTGAGCTCTATTTCTCCTTCACTAGCCCGTCTTTTCCTCTGCCTGGTTCTTTTAGTCACATGCTTCCACTGTCCATTTTCTTCACCCAGCAGTCTCCCCTCAGAGTTCTTTGGTCCTGCTTCCATCTGCAAGTCTGAGCTTTTCCCTTCAGACTCCTCATGTCTTTGCTCCATCATCTGCTTGAACCCCCTTCTAAACTCAACCAGAGTTTCCACCTGCATCTCCAATCCTCGGATCTTTTCTTCCATCAGCTTAATCAGGTGGCACTTCTTGCAGATGAAACTCTCTTTTCAGGTACCCCCTCCAAGTTCATGTACATACCGCAACTTCCACATCCAGTCATCTTCATTGTGTCCTCCACTGCTTGGGTCACTACCACTGCTGCCTCTGTATCGGTCATAGCCTTCCCACCTAAGTCCTGTTAGTCCGGGAAACACAAACCAAACCAAAACACCACCACCCACAGCAAAACAAACCCGCAACGAGCACCACAACACTGCCAGAACACCACACACTCCCTTCACTAGCCTATCTGTTCCTCTGCCTAGTTCTCCTAGTCTTCTCCCCAAAACTCCCTCTCAAACTCCCCTGTTTACAGCTCTGTTTGCTGGCTCATGTGCCGCTGCAACTGTCTGAATTAGTCCAAACAAAAAGTTCTACTGTGTTAAGATCATGCTAGGTAGGTAGACAAGAAAAGTGTGGAACCATAAATTAGTGAACTGAAATTGGTGTGTTGGAAACTAGGCCCAATTGGTGGATAAAATAATAAAAGGATGGGCTATTCCACCCATCACTCCCTTTCTGGTTCCATAAAGAGACTTTAGGGAGAAAAATTGGCTATTGCAGCAAGTTTCACCCTCATGGCTACCAACTGATCCTGAAAGTTGTCCTGACTAGACTGGGCCAAAAGAGAGAGGGAGCCAGATGGCATTGCGACCTCCACGGGCTGAAATCCAAAAAAACCCTGGGATGTGAGAGCCTTCCTCCCCAGCCCACCACCTTCCCTCCCCCGCACTTATTTCTTGTCTTTCCTATCCCTCTACTTTTTTCTTCTGTCTAATGAGTCTGGTTTAGCCAGCTAAGACTGAATATTTTGTGACACTGCTCTTAGCTTGTGACCAGAGAGGAAATGAAAGGCAGTGCTCTAAACAGCCCAATGCTGGTACAAGTTTATCAAGTCTCTGAGTAGCTCATCAGACCATGTGATTGACCTGAACGGTAACGCCTCACTTAAAGTCCTCCCGGTTAATGTTGTTTACGTTGCTGATCAATTAGAGAACATGCTTGTTTAAAGTTGTGCAATGCTCCCTTATAACATCCTTTGGCAGCCACCTGCTTTGTCCACTGCTTGCAGGAAGAGCAGCCCGTTGGAGCTAGCTGGTGGGGGCTTGGAACCAGGGTGGACTGGCAGCCCCCCTATCAGCTCCCCGTTCCTCTAAGTTCTCTGTGCGGCAGCCACCCAGCAGGCTAGCAATTGCCAGCAGTTCAGCTGTCCTTCTCTCTTCCCCCCTCCTCCCCCTTCCCCCCCCCTCCCCCCCCCGGCCATGTGCTGCTCCTGCCCTCTGCCTTGGAGCTGCTCCCTGGAGCCTCCTGCTTGCTGTGCAGGCAGGGAGGGGACGAGGGGAGCTAATGTCAGGGTGTCCCCCTGCTCCTGCACCCCACTTACCCCATCTTCATAGAGCGGGAGGGATGGACAGACATGACAGGGCTCAGGACGGAGGGAGCTTCCTGGCAGCAGCTTCTGTCTCAACTTGCTGATCTACTTAAAAAAGCAGTGTACTTAAAGTGGGGTCAGCATATGTAAAGGGGCAATGCCACTGCCCCCCCCCCACACACACACACACACACACACTGTGTCTCTGTCTGCCATGCTGTCTCCCTCTCCCTCCATTCGTGCTGCCTTGTAGATTGTGAGGCTACATTAACAACGAGTTGACCCTTGAGGGCTCAGCTGATTGCTAGTTCATCATTTAGCAGTAAGGCATTCCCTGGGAAATATCCCACCCTCTGACTTCACCACCTCAACCAAGCTTCACAATCATCATTGCTGTGTACCCGTATTAAATTATTTGTTTAAAACTTATACTGTGTGTGTATAATATATATAATAGTCTGTCTAGTGAAAACATTTTTCCCTGGAACCTAACCCCACCTATTTACATTAATTCTTATGGGGAAATTGGATTCACTTAACATCATTTCGCTTAAAGTCGCATTTTTTAGGAACATAACTACAACGTTAAGTGAGGAGTTACTGTATTTCTCCAGCTTTGAGGCTGCAAGTGAGAGTCCTCACCAGAGAGAGAAGCTGCATTTTCTCTTTTGCTGTTCTTTTCTTTCCCCTCCTGTGTGTGGTTTTTTTCTTTTTAGGAAATGGAATCGACCTTAAGAACAACAGCTCCAGTCCATCTCAACTAACTTCTCTTTTCCTCCAAAGGACGGTCATTCTATCTTTAATACCAACTAACAGACTGTCAAACAAGGGTGTTTCCCTTTTATAGACTATCAGGGTTGGAAGGGACCTCAGGAGGTCATCTAGTCCAACCCCCTGCTCAAAGCAGAACCTAATCCCAACTAAATCATCCCAGCCAGGGCTTTGTCAAGCCTGACCTTAAAAACCTCTAAGGAAGGAGATTCCACCACCTCCCTAGGTAACCCATTCCAGTGCTTCACCACCCTCCTAGTGAAAAAGTTTTTCCTAATATCCAATCTAAACCTCCCCCACTGCAACTTGAGACCATTACTCCTTGTTCTGTCATCTGGTACCACTGAGAACAGTCTAGATCCATCCTCTTTGGAACCCCCTTTCAGGTAGTTGAAAGCAGCTATCAAATCCCCCCTCATTCTTCTCTTCTGCAGACTAAACAATCCCAGTTCCCTCAGCCTCTCCTCATAACTCATGTGCTCCAGCCCCCTAATCATTTTTGTTGCCCTCCGCTGGACTCTTTCCAATTTTTCCACATCCTTCTTGTACTGTGGGGCCCAAAACTGGACACAGTACTCCAGGTGAGGCCTCACCAATGTCGAATAGAGGGGAACGATCACGTCCCTCGATCTGCTGGCAATGCCCCTACTTATACAGCCCAAAATGCCGTTAGCCTTCTTGGCAACAAGGGCACACTGTCAACTCATATCCAGCTTCTCGTCCACCGTAACCCCTAGGTCCTTTTCTGCAGAAAGTGGGATTCAAATGCTGCACAGAACTTAGAGCAGAGGGCCTGCCCAAGAGAGAATTTCACCTTAGGAGCATACAGACCAGTCCTTTAGCTGGAGAGAGATTTTAGAATGAAAAGGGAACAAGGGATGTTGTTAAAATGAAAGCCTTACTTAGTACTTTTCAAATGCTTCAACTTTTTCCTTTTCTGTATCTTTAATAAAAGGTTAAAAGGATTTTAATTGTTTGCCTACTAAGCAGGCTGAGGTCTCTGTAAACCAAACCTCGAACCTTGTTTAATGTTGGCCTACGATTGCCTTATGATAACACCTTTAGCCCACGTGTATTCCATCTTAATACAACAGCACCTAAATAACTTCAGGAATGTTTTGTGTTAAGTCCCTTCAAGTAACAAAACAAAACTTGCCTGACCTGATGTACTGTATCTGGCATCCATAATTTCTTCAATATATTGTTCCTTTTACAGTACATGTAAGATGGCAGTGAGGTATTTGCCATCAATATTCATTTTATGATGCACAATGCTTGTATGATTTTCAATAAGTGTGTGCTGGCAAGCAGTTTTTCAAATTATACAGTACATTACAGTCTGTACTTCACTGTACAGTATGAATAGTAAAACAACTGCTCAGGGTGTGTAAAAATGCAAAGTAAAGGATTCGGTTGCTGCTGTTGGGAACTATCACTGTTGTGATTGGAACAGACCACAGATCTCTTGAGATGTCAGTAGGCATGTTTTCCCTTTTTATCAGTACATAGCATTTCTCTAGTATTTCACCCAAAGCTCTTCACAAAACGTGAACAAATTTTACCTTCATCTTACCGCTGAGTAAGTGAGAGTTCAGCATAGAACAGGGTCCCTTGTCTTGGGGCTTGTCTGTATGGAGACTTAGTGCATGGTAAGTTGCAGTATGTATCTAGAGCACCTCAGCCTGCTGCACATAAAGTGACTATGTGGACCCTGCTATTGTGCACTAGAATTTCCCTTTTGCACTTTGACCTATTACACTGTTAAACAGCAGTAGGTCAACGTGCACTAGAAACTCCTAGTGCACAGTAGTAGGGTCCATATGGACACTTAGTGCACAGCAGGCTGGTGCACTGTAGATTTACACCCTGGCTTGCTGCACACAAAGTCTGCTTACAGACAAGCCCCAAGCGAGGGACTCTGTTCTATTCTAAACTCTAAGTAAACTAAGGATTGAACTTCAGCCTTGGTAGTTTCCTTGGCTTGTTTGGGAAATTGAGACCCTCAATACTGTTGCACAGTGACCTTTAGGTTGGATTATCTATTACCTGGGTAAAACCATAATGATGGCTATCCCAACGATCCTGTCAGTTGCTGTCCCCTCTGACCCTCCATTTGAGATTTGCTGCAATAACAGCTTTGCAACAACTCTAGTTGCACTAGTAGCAGCTGTTGGGCAAAGAACAGCTCTCACAGACTCCTGTTTTTCTTTTGAATTTGGTTCTTTGCGTTGGTAGGGACTAGTTCTAGGTAAATACAAAAATGGATTCACCATCTGGATCAGTCTACATCCACCTTGCTATTAGTTTGATAAACTGTCTACAGTAGACAAATCAATGCAATCTTAAACTTAACACTACTGTATTTTGAAGCATGCTGGTCAATTCCACTGAAAAATTGTGAAAAAAGTTCCACTGCTGTCACTTCTCACTCTGGTTTATTTTTCAGCAGGTCAGCCAGCCCAGAAGATGCCTACAACCACAGCGGCTTCAGCAGCCCCATCAGTATTTGTCGCCGCAGCAGTTCATGCCTTTCGATAGTAAGTACCATAGTAGGCAGAGTGAGAGTTCCTGCACTGGCCTTTCATTGCTAGAGACCTGTACTCCAATTTTAAAGTTTTATCACAAGCGGAAAATATTTTTGCGCGAGGAAAGGGATTTTTATGTCTGTATCCCCGTTACACAAATGCTACATGATTTGGTACAATTCTTGGGTCAAAAAAGCCTATGAATGGAACATCTGTGTTCTGCAGATTAGGAGTACATGGTCCATTGCCTGATGTCTGGGAAGCCCAGGACTTAAACAGTGAGGGGTGTTGCATGTTTTGATTGAGGAACAGTAGGGGGATTCCTGCACTGTTTGTGACCAACTCAGTCAGATCCTCTTTATCAATGCTAAATTCACCCCCTGGAAAACCGAAGGGGGGAACCTAGTACCAAAACTATACACGATGTCTGTCTGTGTTCTGCTGTGGAAAGATCACTCAAGTTTAAAAAACACCAGAATTTAAGTTCCCTATGACTTTTTTGGGCAAGCTAAAAAGATTTAGCTCTACTAAGTTAAGGAGACGTCAGTCTGACATAGAAGCCTATAGGAAGTGGCCCTTGGATATCAAGGTGAAACGGTCCTCATAAACACCAAAGAAATGTGAAGGAATGGATTTGCAGCTGACTATCTTACTTTGCCTTTTAGCACAAATGGGCAGTATGTGAAGCAAGGCAAGTATGGAGCAGCTGTGGTGGGGAACCATGCTACCAAGGAGGTGAGAGAAGCTGCATTTCTCTTTAACATACTCCTATACTAAAAGCACATCTTGTTCAAAGCTGAATTGCTTCTCATTTTTAAGGTTATAATTTTTAATGCCATTCCTGTTTGGTGATTTCCAGCCCTGTTAGGTTTCTTGTAGCTCAGGTGCTGAGCCACCAACTACTTTTGTAGCTGCACCTGTTCTCTGAGCATTCAGCAAGGCTATTGTAAAGATATTTTCCCATCTGAGACTGAAACACATTAGAGAAGGTGGAATGGCTGTTCCATTGCAGTCTTTTTATGCAAAAGCTATTTTGGTATTCGTTCGGATGCTTTCAAACTGTGAACCTGATCTCAGATCCATTAGCAAATACATATGCATATCCCTTATAATTGAGTTCATGTAAACAAATTGATATGAATTATGCTCTACTTGACCTTTTTATACAAAAAAATCAGTTCTTGAATGCAGCTCCACTCTTATAGCTATCTGCCACTCTAAGTGTAGAACAAAGGAGTATTTAGCAAGCTGTATTAAAAGAAATAACCTAAATCCAATCTGTCCTTGATCTGGTGCTGCCTCTTACCCTGCACCCTTCCACCCTCAGCCAGCTCCAGCTTCCCTTCTTCTGTTGGCTCCCTAAATTGCTGGGGGTATGGTTTGTTTGTCTTTTTCTTTTTTTTTTAAGAATACTTCTTACAATAAACTGATTTTGAGACCTTTGGGTTTGTTTGTTTGTTTGTTTTAAACTTCCTCCCCCCAAAAAATTCTTGGGTGAACAGGGAAGTGGAGGGCTGGCCAAGCATGAGAGGGAGGTGCTTATACTACCTTTAAGGCTCTCTCAAATTGTGCTTTCATAAAGGAATTTATGTGCACAGGTATGCAACTGCGTGCTTTGCCTGCAATATTAATACTTGTTAACCTTTGTTTGACTATTGTTCAGTAAACCAGTGATGTGTGTACTTAATATTGCTAGATAGCTGCTGGCCTTTGCTACCTGATCCATTAGAGAATTGAGGAGAGCTTTTCATCTTTCAGTGAACAAAAACCTGGGAAATTAATGTCAGACTGTTAATGCAAAACTATGGCTGCATGGTTAATCTCTCAAAAGTCAAGAAATATAAAAGTTATAGTTGAACACCCATCCTTATCCATATCCCTTGCATATAGATAGTCTTATGGGCTGAAGGGTTCATATGTTCTAAGGTCAGATGGAACTACTGTGATCATCTTGTCTAGGGGTAGACAATGGGCAGACCACGGGCCAAATCCGGACTGCCACATACTTTTGAATGGACCCAAAAATCTTTTTATTTTGTTGTTTGTTTTCTCTGGAGTCTGGATCTTGACTATACCTTGACCAAGAAATTTGGACCTTGACAAAAAAATAATTGATTACCCCAATGTAGTCTGACTTCTGAAGGTGAAATTACTTGCCTAGGGTCACCCTGCAGGTCAATGATAGGATTGGGAATAGAACCCAGGTCTCCTGAATTCCAGTCTAGTGCTCTGTCTATTAGGCCACACAACATCTAGAGGAGACTGTGACCTGAACACAGCTCCTCTAGACAGCTCGCCACCCTTACAGCTGTGCTGTTAGACTGCAGAATAGGAGGAAGCAGAATACAAAACAAGAATCAAAGCTGATTTGGTGTAATCAAAGCAAGGTGCTTCAGCAAATGAATATTTAAGAGCTGTGAGGTGACTCTCCAGGCCAAGTACGTGTGTATGGAAAAGTGTTGAAAGTATACGCACATACTGCGCATGCTCTAATACAGAAGTGCATAGATTCATGCGGAGTACAGTACAACCTGCTATTTACATTTCAGCAGTTAAACATCATTGCTTTGAATGCACCTACTGCTGGTGCATTTGGCAGACAAACTATGGCCCTAATGCTACTGTATCTCTCATAGTGCACACCAGAATTTCACAGATGTGGGGGGGTTAATTTTGTTTGTTTTTTTGTTTTCCCTCCCTCCCTCCTGTGGAATCAAGTACAAGATTCTCCTTTATATCAATCAGCAGCAGCAGGTCACAGTTGCCAGGATCCATCCAGGGTTTGTGCTTACGGTAAGACTGTGCATTAGAAAATCTTTTTTTCGGTAGTCATATGTGTTTGTCTTCACTTAGGCCTGGTCTACACTACAAATTTACATTGGTATAACTATGTAGTTCAGGGGTGTGGAAAAAACCCCCAGTGTAGGCAGCACTATGTCAACAGGCAGGCTTCTCCCATCAACCTAGCTACCACCTCTCGGGGAGGTGGATTAACTATGCCAACAGGAGAAGCTCTCTCACTGACATAGTAGCATCTTCACTGAATCACTAGAGCAGTGCCGCTGCAATGTTGTAAGTGTAGACCTGCCCTTAAGCTTCTGGTGCACTGTACTCTGTACAGCAGCTAGGAATTATCACCTTCCCTCTCCTGAAATGTCCTCTTGGCTATAGATTGTAAAGTCTTTGAGACAAGGCATGTGACTCAGGCCGTCTACACTAAAGGGAAAAGTCGATCTAAACTACGCAATTTGAGTTATGTGAATAGTGTAACTCAGATCGACACAGCTTAGATCTGCTTACCGTGGGGTCCACACTGCGACATCGACAGGAGACGCTCTCCCATCAACTCCCCTTACTCTTCTCGATCAGGTAGAGTACAGGAGTCAACGGGAGAGCGATTGTAGACAAGTCCTCATTCATGTTTTGTAAAGTGCACCATGAATTCAGAATGTTGTATAACTATTCTTTTTCCTCCTATCATAAAGTGCACAAGGAATTTTTTCAACAGTAGATCTCTCAGCACTATACAGTGGAAATAATCCTCATTTTACAGAGCAAATTACATTGCTTTGCTTTTCTTGTACACTTGCAATGGAATCAAAGAAACCCAAATTCACGTATGTCCTAGACTTTTCTTAAATGATTATGGGAATGGGAAAAAAATGCCGTGTCTGATGAAGAGAGGGCAAGAAAATGCCTAAGCTCTGTGTGAAATCTGACAGCATGTTTCTCTTTCAGTAAGAATTTGCTAGGTTTTTGCAAGCCTTTCTGAAAGTTTCCATTTAACTTTTCCTCCAATTTCAGGGAGAACCAGAGTCCTGAATAGGTTAAAAATAGCTATCAGTAACAAGTAGCAGGAAAGATGTCAAGCCACCTCCATCCCTTTTATTTGATTTAAGAATAATTCCTCCTGCCCTTTAGCTCCATAATCCATTTTCAGCAAGTTTGTGTTATAAAGCACTTTCAGTCCATGGGTAGTATCAGGTGTTTATAAACAAACATGGAGCCAAAGCAGTGATCTTACTAAAATGTTTTGCCAGTGCTGACAGCATGGGATCTCAGTAAGAAATTCTAAACTAGATTCTGTCCTGTTTTAATATTGACTTAACAACTATTGCCAAAACTTTCAAACCTGGTATATCAGATCCACGGGCTCTGGTCTATGCCCCAGCCTGTAACCAGTCTCTTGGGAGTGACTCCTTTAATGTATCCGGCCCCAAGGACCCAGGCAGTTCCTCCAAGACTGGGCCTACAGCAACAGAGATCCTTGTCTCTCTCTTCATAGCTCCCTGCAGCCAAGTCAGACCCCTGCAGGGGGCTTGTAATGTACTCCTTTGGGATGCAGTGCTCTCAGTGAAGATGTACAGTGACACAGGCAGCCTTTTCAAAACAAGGTAACTATTTTAGTTGCCCGGCACACACACAATCTGAAAATCCTTAGATTAGCTGCAAGAGGCAGAAGTTACATCATAGTCCATCCTGGCCAAGTCAGTGCCATCAGCCAAGCTGTGATGGACTCCATCCCTTGCTCTGGCTCTCTGTACCCTTTTTTTGCCCAGGTCAGAGCTGCTATGTCCCTCCAAAAGGTAGCCCTTATTCCAACCACCTGACACCTCTTCCCCTTTGTTCTCCAGTTCAGTTCACATGTCCTGCCTGCTGGGGTTTCCTGGTGTTGAGTGTTGATTGTTCAGTTGCTGTGGGGAGAGGGTGTCTCCCGGGGGGAGGGGGGGGTATCTCTTTGTCATCCTGGGTCCGCTTTGTTGGTTTGGGTCAGTTTCAGCCGCATCTTTTAATTACCCATTCAATCACATGATTGGAGTACTGTCATGGATGGATATAAACTGTTCAGGAAAGACAGGCAGGGCAGAAAAGGTGGGGGAGTTGCTTTGTATGTAAGAGAGCAGTATGACTGCTCAGAGCTCCAGTACGAAACTGCAGAAAAACCTGAGTGTCTCTGGATTAAATTTAGAAGTATGAACAACAAGGGTAATGTCGTGGTGGGAGTCTGCTACAGACCCCCAGACCAGGGGGATGAGGTGGACGAGGCTTTCTTCCAGCAACTAACAGAAATTGCTAGATCACAGGCCCTGGTTCTCATGGGTGACTTTAATCACCCTGATATCTGCTGGGAGAGCAATACAGCAGCTCACAGACAATCCAGGAAGTTTCTGGAAAGTGTAGGGGACAACTTCCTGGTGCAAGTGCTGGAGGAACCAACTAGGGGAAAAGCTTTTCTTGACCTGCTGCTCACAAACAGGGAAGAAATAGTAGAGGAAGCAATAGTGGATGGGAACCTGGGAGGCAGTGACCATGAGATGGTCGAGTTCAGGATCCTGATACAAGGAAGAAAGGAGAGCAGTAGAACAGAGACCCTGGACTTTAGAAAAGCAGACTTTGACTCCCTCAGGGAACTGATGGGCAAGGTCCCCTGGGAGAATAACATGAGGGGGAAAGGAGTAGAGGAAAGCTGGCTGTATTTTAAAGAAACCTTATTGAGGTTGCAGGAACAAACCATCCCCATGTGTAGGAAGAAAAGTAAATATGGCAGGCGACCAGCTTGGCTTAACAGTGAAATCCTTGCTCGTCTTAAACACAAAAAAACAGCTTACAAGAAGTGGAAGATTGAACAAATAACCAGGGAGGAGTATAAAAGTATTGCTCAGGCATGCAGGTGTGAAATTAGGAAGGCCAAATCACACTTGGAGTTGCAGCTAGCCGGAGATGTTAGGAGTAACAAGAAGGGTTTCTTTAGGTATGTTAGCAACAAGAAGAAAGTCAAGGAAAGTGTGGGCCCCTTGCTGAATGAGGGAGGGAACCTAGTGACAGAGGATGTGGAGAAAGCTAGTGTACTAAATGCTTTTTTTGCCTCTGTCTTCACAGACAAGGTCAGCTCCCAGACAGCTGCACTCTGCAGCACGGTATGGGGAGGAGGTGACCAGCTCTCTGTGGAGAAAGTAGTAGTTCGGGACTATTTAGGAAAGCTGGACGAGCACAAGTCCATGGGGCCGGATGCGCTGCATCCGAGGGTGCTAAAGGAGTTGGCCGATGAGATTGCGGAGCCATTGGCCATTATCTTTGAAAAATCATGGCGATCGGGGGAGGTCCCGGACGACTGGAAAAAAGCTAATGTAGTGCCCATCTTTAAGAAAGGGAAGAAGGAAGATCCAGGGAACTACAGGCCAGTTAGTCTCACCTCAGTCCCTGGAAAAATCATGGAACAGGTCCTCAAGGAATCAATCCTGAACCACTTAAAGGAGGGGAAAGTGATCAGGAACAGTCAGCATGGATTCACCAAGGGCAAGTCATGCCTGACTAACCTAATTGCCTTCTATGATAAGATAACCGGCTCTGTGGATGAGGGGAAAGCAGTGGATGTGCTATTTCTGGACTTTAGCAAAGCTTTTGATACAGTCTCCCACAGTATTCTTGCCAGCAAGTTAAAGAAGTATGGGCTGGATGAATGGACGGTAAGGTGGATAGAAAACTGGCTAGATGGTCGGGCTCAACGGGTAGTGATCAATGGTTCCTTGTCTAGTTGGCAGCCGGTATCAAGTGGAGTGCCCCAAGGGTCGGTGCTGGGGCCGGTTTTATTCAATATCTTCATTAACGATCTGGAAGATGGTGTGGACTGCACCCTTAGCAAGTTTGCAGATGACACTAAACTGGGAGGAGTGGTTGATACGCTGGAGGGTAGGGATAGGATACAGAGGGACCTAGACAAATTAGAGGATTGGGCCAAAAGAAATATGATGAGGTTCAACAAGGACAAGTGCAGAGTCCTGCATTTAGGACGAAAGAATCCCATGCACTGCTATAGACTAGGGACCGAATGGCTGGGCAGCAGTTCTGCAGAAAAGGACCTAGGGGTTACGGTGGACGAAAAGCTGAATATGAGTCAACAGTGTGCCCTTGTTGCCAAGAAGGCTAATGGCATTTTGGGTTGTATAAGTAGGGGCATTTCCAGCAGATCGAGGGATGTGATCATTCCCCTCTACTCAGCACTGGTGAGGCCTCATTTGGAGTACTGTGTCCAGTTTTGGGCCCCACACTACAAGAAGGATGTGGATAAATTGGAGAGAGTCCAGCGGAGGGCAACAAAAATGATTAGGGGGCTGGAGCACATGACTTACGAGGAGAGGCTGAGGGAACTGGGATTGTTTAGTCTGCAGAAGAGAAGAATGAGGGGCGATTTGATAGCTGCTTTCAACTACCTGAAAGGGGGTTCCAAAGAGGATGGATCTAGACTGTTCTCAGTGATAGAAGATGACAGAACAAGGAGTAATGGTCTCAAGTTGCAGAGGGGGAGGTTTAGGTTGGACATTAGGAAAAACTTTTTCACTAGTAGGGTGGTGAAGAACTGGAATGGGTTACCTAGGGAGGTAGTGGAATCTCCTTCCTTAGAGGTTTTTAAGGTCAGGCTTGACAAAGCCCTGGCTGGGCTGATTTAGTTGGGTTTGGTCCTGCTTTGAGCAGAGGGTTGGACTAGATGACCTCCTGAGGTCCCTTCCAACCCTGAGATTCTATGATTCTATGAATCCATTCAGCCAGCTAGACTGCGTGCACACACATACCTGTGTCTTAGTCTGTCCTCAGAGCAAACTTAATCCTTTTCCTCCTACTGGGTAGCAATGTAAAGTATGGAGGGAAACAGAAATACACACAGGATTCGTTTCTTAAAAAAGAACTCCAACTGTCACACTTGGGTGCCTAAAATTAGACTCCTAAATTCATGGTTATGGACCCAAATTGAGATGGGCTGATTTTTTTCAGAAGTGCTGAGCACCTATTGGCTCCCACTGATTGTGGGAACCAAGTATGTTTTGCATCTCTGAAGATCAGGCCGCTCATACTCAACGGCCCAAATATAGATTTCCTAGCCTAACTTTAGGTATCGATTTTAGGAAATTGTGGCTTATATGAAGAACTTTGTAAATCGTATATTTAGCAAGTTTTAACGCATTTTTCTTCAGGGTACAGACGTTCCCCGAGTTACGTAAACTCAATTTACAGAAATCCGAGCTTATGGAAAAAGTTCCGTAAGCTAGAAATAGGAGGGTTGGTTGTTTTTTTTCGCGTAATGGTCAGAGATATGTTTCCGACTTATGCAAAATTCGAGTTACACAAGGCATTCCGGAACGGAACGCTTGCATAAGTCGGGGAGCATCTGTACTGATCAGAGGAATAAAGGCTAACTTCTGGTATCTGAGCCTGGTGCGTTTTTAAGCAATAGAGGAGTTTTATCTCATTTCAGTAGATTTTTATCATAATTTAAAATCCAAGTGCTTGAACTGAACACACATTTGTAATTTTGATATGGGACTGATTTCTTTTTCCATAGGTTCAGCCCAACAACTACAGTACATTTTATGATGATCAGAGACACAACTGGTCGATCATGTTCGAGTCAGAAAAGGCAGCGATGGATTTCAGTAAACAGGTAATCTCTTTAAGCCAGCAGGCTGCACTCTTGCACTAACTCTACCTGTGCTGTTGGTGCTGTATCATGTTCAGAACAGCAAACAAAAATCATGGTTGCTCACAATTTGCTACGCTGCATTCTTAATCAAAGCCCAGTTCAGTCTCATCTCCCCACTAAAGTAAAACTGAAATGCATATTGCAGCTTTGTGAATGTGCTGAGCTTTGATTGTTTGGCATTCTGTTTGGGTCACTTGAATACAGGGTAGCATGTTCAAATTGTGATACTCCTACTTCTCTAGCACTTTCATCCAAAGAAGTTAGTGTTTTAAAATGTTAATTAAACCCATCAACACGCTGTTGTGAGCTAAGTGGTTTTCTCATTGTATATATGAGCAAAGTGCTGCATAAGGAGATGAAGCATCAGTAATGTCCATGTGTGTAAAGTATATCAGTAACACTCAGCTTCTTACTGATACAGTGAGAAATAAATCAGATATTGTCTGTCTTCAGTCTAAGTGGAATTTATTGTGCTGCTGCAGCTGGCCACAGACAAAAGGTACTAATGTTCGGACTTCCTTTGTAGTTATGCATTGCCAAATGCAACAGCAGCCCTTCACTGGACTCAGTACTGTACCAGGATCTCATTGTTGGAGAGGGGCAGGGATTGGAAGTAGGAGACTCTCTGGAGGTTGCCTATACCAGTTGGCTGTTCCAGAACAATGGGCTTGGACAGGTAAACAGGCTTTTACTACGAACCCTTCTCAAATTAAATCATTGGAAGAGACTTGTAATCTCAACACCATTGGATGGCAAAGTATTCTCAGGTGTAACTTTACATCTGCCATCAGAGCCTCCCTTCTCTAGAAACTTAGGAACGTTTGAAGATGTTACTCTTAAACCACAAGTTGTGCGTTGTTTAGTAACGAATTGGTTAGGAAAGTGCTTTGAGGGAGGTTGGGAGCATCTTATTCCTACAGTGTCAGCTTCTCATGCTATGTGAGAAGAATGCTTTTCCTCCAATAAGGCATCCAGATACATCGTCAATAAGGTGACTTCATTTCTTCTTTGGGGAAGCAAGTCACTAGGATGTCAGCATAATGCGACACTCCCGTAGTCCTGTGGCTCATGATCTCTGCTACTGTATAGATCAGAGATCGGCAACCTTTGGCACGCGGCCCATCAGGGTAAAATCCTTTGCGGGCTGGGCTGGTTTGTTTACCTGCTGCGTCCGCAGGTTTGGCCAATCACATCTCCCACTGGCTGCGGTTCGCCGTCCCAGGCCAATGGGGGCTGCGGGAAGGGCAGCCAGCACATCTCACGGCCCGCGCCGCTTCCCGCAGCCCCCATTGGCCTGGGACGGTGAACCACAGCCAGTGGGAGCTGGGATTGGCCGAACCTGCCCGGCCCGCCAGGGGCTTACCCTGACAGGTCGCATGCCAAAGGTTGCTGATCCCTGGTATAGAAGATCCAGGTCTAATTTCCTTTCCTTGCTGTAGGACACTATCATCTGTTCTTTTAAACTGGTGGTACTAAGAGTACTAAGGTTATACAGTGGTATAACACTTTACAGAAGTTAAAATCTAGTTGTGTCTAGTAAACTCCCAGAGGTCACTAAGCTAGCAACAGGTGGCTGGGCCCATTGTACTATTGCTACGGCAATCTGGCTGTGTAGCATTTAATTTGATTCACTCTTGCCCAAGCTGTAGAATTTAAAGTTGCTTTTCAAGCCTGAGTCTCCAGTTACTGCACGCCTACAAAACTCTCAGTGTGCAGTTGGTTAGAAATTTGGGGCATGCTGCGGTTGTTTTTTTCCCCCCTCCCCCTTGATTAGCATTCATTTTTGAAGTTACCATGAAATAAAGGACATTGTGCTTTTTTTGTGTGTTTATTTTTTTTATTTTTATTTTTTTTACATTATTTACTAGTTTGAATACTGCGTTACAACTGCAAACTTCATCAGCCCCATGGTAGGATATCCTAGTGATTGTACTCTGTTAACCTTCAATTCCATAGGTGTTTGATTCAAACGTCAACAAGGACAAGCTGTTGCGTCTGAAGCTGGGTTCTGGAAAAGTCATTAAGGTATAATTTCTCGCATTTTACCTTCATCTTCTGTATACTAAAGTCTTGTAGATCTTGGAGGACTTCTGAAAGTTCTGTCTGGAGTCACACAAACCATAATAACTTCTATTGTATTTATGATAGTATGATAAGACTTGTGCTTGCATCAGTGACATGAAAGAAATTGCTGACTTCTTTTTTTAAATCTCTTCTTTCCTTGTTTTGCACAACATCTTGCATCTATACTTATTGCCTTGCCTTCCAATAACCAAGCCTCTTGTTCTCTCTTGGCAATAGAGAGCGAAGTCCATAGAACTTTCCTGGGCGGTAGAAAGGAAGCTGCCTGTTTGAAAATAAATCTTTATATCAAGAGGTTCCTTGATACTTTTCTGGTGGCAGCACTTCTACCCTGCACAGTTTCCAGAAAAGTAGCTTCCTTGTGAGGAAACTCTGTTATCTTCATTCATGTGTATAGATCACTTGAAGCTGAGCGGGGATTTTATGAAACTCCTCTGAAGACAGCCTCAGCATCATGGCACCCCCTCTGGTCCATCAAACTGGTGCAGATCTGAGATTCTTTCATAGTAGGGGAGGAGGGAGAGGGTTTTTTGTCTGCTAGGGGCTTGTCTGTGCGAACACTTAGTTTGTGCACTTAGTTTGTGCAAGCTGGGGCATAAATCTACCCACACTAGCCTGCTGTGCCCGAAGTGTAAGTATCTGCGTGGACCCTGCTGCTATGGACTAAAGAACTTTTAGTGCATGGCAGCAAGATCCACACAGACACTTTTAGTGTATAGCAGGTTAGTGTGGGGGTAGATTTACACCCTGGCTTGCCCATGAACTAAGTGTTTGTGTAAACAAGCCTCAAGATTTCAAAACCAGCTTTTCCCAATTTAAACTTTAATTACTGCATTAGTAGTAATTTGTACTGGTCCTGTGGCAAGCTGGCACTAATTGAAGATGAATTCTGTCATCTGTCTGTTTAAATGCATATCTGCATGTTAATCCAGTAGCTGATATTGCTATAAACTGACTTTAATTTGCTCCATTAACTTCTACATTTTTCTACTCATAATCAGTTTCCTTAAAACCTAAGCATAGCACTTAATTGGCCAGTTTACTAACATACAGCAGAAGTTACCAGAGGTTACTCTTTAAAGTATCCAAGTGTTAACCCATGAAAACTATGGATATGTCTACACTCAAACCACTCCAGCAATACAGCTGCAGCTGTGCCACTGTAGTGCTTAGTGTGGCCACTACCTATGCCAATGGGAAGGGTTCTCCTGTTTGTGTAGGTAATTAACCTCCCAGAGAGACAGTACTAGGTCGACAGAAGAATTCTTCCATCAATCTAGCACTGTCTTCCACTCGGGCGGGGGAGGGAGGAGGAGGTTGGCATAGCATAGTTTTTCACACCCCTGCAAGACGTAGCTATGCCGGTATAAGTTCCCAGTGTAGACCAGCCTTGAGTTACTAGGCAAGGCTTCGTCCAAGCTTCTGGAACCCAAATAGAGGTCCTGGAGGCTGGCTGCATCTCCATATTAAAAATGGCAGAAGGTGCAATCTGCTCCACTGTTTGTATGTTAGGTGTTGTCTTCTGATGCCTAGAAATTAATATTGATACTCTTAATTGGATATCATGGGTCCTCTACTCTAAGGGTTTTTTATCCTAAATGGAGCAATGCTGTATCCCCAGAGCTTCACAAGAAACTTTTCAATATGCATACTGGAACCTTTATAACCTGGCCTAGAACAGCTTCACCGGAATGATTGCAGATATTTTTGTGTCAGACTGCTGCTTACAAATCAACTTTCTCTTCTTTTGTATTTCTGAAACGTAAAGGGTTGGGAAGAAGGGATGATAGGGATGAAGAAAGGGGGGAGACGACTTCTCATTATTCCTCCAGCATGGGCTTATGGGTCCCAAGGAGTAGCCAGTCACATTCCTCCTGATTCCACCCTGGTTTTTGAGGTGGAAGTTAAGCGGGTGAGTGTCTCCTTCCAAATATATTTTTGTACATCTGGTTTGGGCTGTTGGTTGGCAACACTTCTATCATTTCTACCTGTAAAGTAACAACGCACCTGTACATGAGAATTACAACATAGTTAGAAGCTTCTATATACCCAGTAAAATATCAGGATAAGTACAAAAATATAACTGCATTACTAAGACGCATCTGATTTGAGTTATCTTTCTTCCACTTGCATTTAAGATGTCCAGGAAAAAATTAATAACTTGATGAAGGCTAGATTTAGAGTGAGATGGAGAGGGAAACTTCAAACCTATAGTTCTTAAATAGATGTAAATTTTTACTCGGTAGCAAATGTGTGATGAACAAAACATTGGCCAGAATGAAGCACAATACTAAAGAGTTGTTTCAGGACCCAGAAAAACCTTCATCATGGTTTTCTTAGGTGAAGCTGGTAAAGGAGTCTGGCTCTGATGGGCAGAGTATTGGTTCTAGGGATTCTTCTGCATCTTCCCCAGTACCCAATTCGGACAGCTTTTCCGCAGACCCTGTTGGATTGCCTCCTTTGACAATACCTCCGAAGCCTGGGTAAGAAAATAAGGAAGCAGAATGAGTTCAGAGCTCCTAGAACTTAGTATTTGTGGAAAATATCTGTAAGACCCAAACTGATGGCAACCCCTCTCTTGGTATTGACACCTCCTCATCAACTATTGGGAGTGGACCACATCCACCCTGACTGAATTGGCCTTGACAACACTGATTCTCTACTTGTAAGGTAACTCCCTTCTCTTCATGTGCCAGTATATTTATGCCTGTATCTGTAATTTTCACTCCATTCATCTGAAGAAGGGGGGTTTTTTACCCATGAAAACTTATGCCCAAATACATCTGTTAGTCTTTAAGGTGCCACCAAACTCCTCATTATTTTTGTGGCTACAGACTAACACGGCTACCCCTCTGATACTTATCATCAATGACTCGTGTATTTTGCAATTCCACAGTCATGGAATTTGCTACACAATAGTGGTACAGAATCTAAACTGTCATATATGGTTACAAATAGCTTTCCAAACATGAAGTGTTGAAATATCTTATGATGGAAAAGTGAAGTTTTGCTTGTGGGGACTACAGTTGACAGGTATGTTCAACAATTTAGAGATGTAGCATACTCTTCATCAGTTCTTCAGAGGTTTTTTTTTTTTCCTAATTTTAATCCCACCATATACTTGTTTCCTCTCTGCAGAGAGCCAGCTGTTCGGGCCAAGTCTAACTCTATAAGTGAACAACTAGCAGTAAGTGTTGCTTTAGTTAATGTGAAACATACACAGGAATGTCCAAATACTTAAGTCCTGCCCAAATTATTAAAATAATGCTAAGGGCCTATCTGAAATGCATGTAAGCAAAGTATTCTCTTTAACACTTATATTGTGTTATTACCCAGAAGCCTCACTTGGGATCAAAGCCTAGTTTTGCTTTGTGCTGTACAAACATGGGAAGACTTAGTCCTTGTCCATTCAGAATTAAGATTGAAACTTTGTCCTTAAATGAACAGCAAGAGTTTTATACTGAAAACTAAGCTCCCTGGATCACCAGTGGAATGTTTTAGGGTTTATGCAGCCTGAAATGATAGATGGATAACTTTTGTCTGTCTGTAATATACAAGCACCCTGGGGTTCATGATTTCCTTAGAATAGCCAATAACCTCTGTTCTTGAGGGAATTCTGCACCAAAAAATTAAAAATTATGCGCACAATATTTTAAAATTCTGCAAATTTTATTTGTCAATAAATGAATGTGGCTCCAGCATGGCAGTGGGGAGCACAGGCCACTGGCTGCATTGAGGTGGTAGATCACCCCGAAACCCCCATTTCACCTGGTATAGAGACTCAGCAGTGAGGCTGCACCTTATCCTGGCAGTGCAAGGGCTGGGCCTGCCCCTCTGCGCCAGGTGCACCACGTGTGGGTGGGCAGGCTCAGCCCAGCAGGATCCAAGTGTGGANGGGGGGGGGGGGGGGGGGGGGGGGGGGGGGGGGGGGGGGGGGGGGGGGGGGGGGGGGGGGGGGGGGGGGGGGGGGGGGGGGGGGGGGGGGGGGGGGGGGGGGGTCCAGGTGTTGAGATCGGTGGAGTGGGGTCGGAGTTCAGCTGCAGAGTCAGCGGAGCTAAGACAGATAGTCTCCTTCAGCTGGGCAGCTCTGCACTTGCAGAATGAGGGGGGGCAGTGGCATGTAACCTTGTGTACCCCCCATGCCTTGCCTCTGTTTGGAGGGGGGCAGTTCCCCCAAAAAACTGTGCCCATGGTCGCCACTCCCCCCACCCCCACCCCCGACACGGCTTCCCTTTGCTTCCCTGCTGTTTTCTGCAGGGAAACACAGGAAATCTGCGGGGAGGTCGAGGGGGGATTTTCTGCAGGCACGCAGTCCTGCAGAATCCCCCCAGGAGTAAACCTCATGGGTGCCTGAAACAACTCTGTCCCCTGGGCTCAGGGGCTTTGTCATCACTGACGTTTTCAAAGAGAAACGCCAGTCTTAACTCCTCCTTCGCTTCCCTGTGGCCTCTCATTTGCTAAAATGTTGCATCTCTCATCCTGTTAATGGTTAGGGGCATCTTCAGTAGCTCCATTCTTTAGAAAAGCTTTTCATTTCACCTTGTCCAGTAGCCTAAAGGTTATCACTTGAGGGTCTGGTTCTCTCCTACTTCCCTGGATGAGGCCATGTCTACTGGAGTTAAGGCAACAGTTTCAGCCTTGAATCTGACTTGCTTGATCCTCTACAGGCATTTTAGGAGAGCTTGAGGATTTCCCTGTCATTTTTAGTTGTGATGTGGGGAACTCAAGGACATATGGGTCTATATGCTTTTTTAAAAACATTATTTGTACAAGGGCCCTTAAAGGGTAATTTTGTACAGTATTTAAGGGCTTAGTTTCTTTGGCTCTGTGGGTGCTAATAGAACTATAACGGTCTTCTCATATGTAGTGATCAGATACTATGGTGATAGTCAACTTAATACTCCTTGCTATCCATTTTATTTTTAGGCCCTCAGAAGTAAAGCTTGTTAGCTGCAATAGTGTGAGGTGGTCTCTATGTGCTACAGAATAGAATGGGCTACTGTCAAGAAATCTGGGCTCCTTTGTATCCCTTATGCAGATGGAGCACAGCCATAGAATGAAGGAGTTGGTTAACTTTGAAAATCAGTTCTAGGAGTTCAGGCATGAAACTCTCCATCTTTTTCAGTGTTGTTGTAGCCATGTTTGTCCCAAGCTATGAGAGAGACAACGTGGGATATTATCTCATCTCTTATTGGACCAACTTCTGTTAATGAAAGAGACAAGCCTTTGATTTTCACAGAGCTCCTCCTCAGGTCTGGAGAAGGAAACCACGGTGTCCAAGCTAAATACAAGGTGAGACAGATTGTTAAGCATAAGGGATTCACACCTGTTGTAGAAGACAACTTAAAATTAATACCTCTGCTGTTGTTGGACAATTGAGAATTAGTAGGCAGCAGAGTGTTACAAGTTGTTGTAATGGGCCATAAAACCAGTCTCTCTGTCAAGTCCATGTTCTTGAGTGTCCAGCAGAATTATGAATTTAAGGTCCCAAGCTCGTGTGGTGAAGGTGTCGTGCAGGTTTCCTTTAAGGACAAGGACTGAAGTCAGATATGGAGTGATTGCTTTGTGAAAAGTGTTTGCCAGTTGGTGATAGGGTGTTTTGTGTCTTATCATTTTTATGCATGAGTTCTTCTGAGAGCGTGGTGACTGTCTAGTTTCACCTACATAGCTGCTGTTGGGGCATTTGATGCACTGGATGAGAGACACCACATGTTGTGATAGATGTGTGTAAGACCTATGAATCTAGAAAGATGTGTTGTGTGGGATATTGATTATTGTAGTAGTGGAGATATGGCTGCAGGTTTTGCATTTATTATTTTGGCAGGGTCTGGTGCAGCTTTGAGTTGGTGTGTCCTGGTCTGTGGACAGCTTTCTTCTGATGATTTTGGAGAGGTTGTGGGGTTGTCTGAAGGCCAGAAGAGGGCATTCTGAAAGAAATATTTCCTGGATGTGGTCCCCATCAGGTATGGGTTGTAATTGTTTGATACTCCTTATAGGTTCTAGTGTGGGGTGGTAGCTGACAAGTAGGGATGTGCATTGGTGGGTTTTTTCTGTATTGAAGCAGGTTCTCCTGTTGTACGTGGGTGGACTGTTCCATGTTGCAATCTACTTCTCTGGTGAAGTGTCCTTGTTTGTTGAAGGCAGTTTTAAGTGTGTTAAGATGTGTATCTCAGACTTCCTCCTAAGAGCATATTCTGTGATATCTGAGTGTCTGTAGATAACAGATTTCTTGGTGGGTCTTGGGTGGTTACTGGATTTGTGAAGGTAGGTGTGGTGATCCTTGGATTTCCTGTGTATAGTTGTCTGTAGGGTTCCATTGCTGAAGCTTATCATGGTGTCAAGGAAGCTGATGTTGGTGTGGAAGAGAGAGTTTGATAGAGGGGGGATGTGGTCACGGTGGTTGAAGCTGTAATGGAAACTATGAAGGAGTTTAAGTTGTCTGTTCAGAGGATGAAAATCTCATTGATGTATCTCAGGTATATTACTGATTTTTGAGGTGCATCTTTCTAGAAGCTTTTCCTCAATACCCTATAAAGAGTTTGGCATAGTGGGGAGCCATCCTAGTACCCATGGCAGTTCCCATGGTATAGACAAAGTGTTTGTTAAATGTAAAGTTATTATCAGTGAAGATAAAATGGATGAGTTTGGCGATGTTTGGGTTGGATTTCTGTGTATGGTGCATTGTCTTGTAGATACAGTAACTCCTCACTTAATGTCCCAGTTAACGTTGTTACATCGCTGATCAGTTAGGGTACGTCCAGACTACCCGCCCGGATCGGCGGGTAGCCATCGATGTAGCGGGGATCGATCTATCGCGTCTCGTCTGGACGCGATAGATCGATCCCCGAACGCGCTCCCTTCGACTCCGGGACTCCAGCAGGGCGCGCGGAGTTGCGGAGTCGACGTGGGAGCCGCGGACTTCGACCCCGCGCCGCGAGGACGCGAGGTAAGTGCGGGTACGTCGAAGTAAGATACTTCGACTTCAGCTACGCTATTCTTGTAGCTGAAGTCGCGTATCTTACTTCGACTTCCCCCCCCCCTAGTGTGGACCAGGCCTTAGAGAACATGCTTGTTTAAAGTTGCACAATTCTCCCTTATAACATTGTTTGGCAGCCACCTGCTTTGTCCACTGCTTGCAGAAAGAGCAGCCCGTTGGAGCTAGCTGGTGGGGGGCCTGGAACCAGGGTGAACCAGCAGCCCCCCATCAGCTCCCCTAAGTTCTCTGTGTGGCAGCCGCCCAGCAGGCTATCAATTGCTGGGCAGTTCAGGTATCCCTTCCCCCCACTGCCATGTGCTGCTCCTGCCCTCCGCACTCACTGGCAGCAGCGGAAGCGGAGCGGCCCCAGCCTGCTCCACTCTCCCAACCTCCCCGCACTCACCTGCGGCGGGAAGCAGAGCGCCGCGGCTGGGAGCTGGCAGAGTGGAGCGGGCTGAGGCCGTGTCGCCCCGCTTCCCACCGCAGGTGAGTGCGGGGGGACGTCCTTTCCCCAACCTCCCCGCACTCACCGACGGCGGGAAGCGGAGCGCCGCGGCTGGGGCCAGGTTGCTCCGCTTCCCGCTGCTGCCGGTGAGTGCCTGGTAGGGGGTGTGGATAGGGGTCGGAGCAGTCAGGGGACAGGGAGCAGGGGGGTTGAGTAGGGGGTGGGGTTCTGGGGGTGATTAGGGATGGGGGGTCTCTGGAGGGGGCGGTCAGGGAACAGGGAGGGCCAAAGCAAGTTCGATATAACGGCCTCACCTATAACGCAGTGAGATTTTTTGTCTCCTGCGGACCGCGTTATATAGAGATGTATAAGGGAGTATTGCACAACTTTAAACAAGCATGTTCCCTAATTGATCAGCAATGAAACAACGTTAACCAGGACGACTTTAAGTGAGGAGTTACTGTACTTAAAAAGGCAGTGTACTTAGAGTGGGGTCAGCGTACTTAAAGGGGCAATGCAGGTCTCTCTCTCTTACACACATGGGGTGTGTGTGTGTGTTTCTCTCTCACACATGTGCACCCCCACCCCTTGGCACTTTGGAAAGTGGAGGGAGTGGTGCTCTTCAGTGGAATAACATGGGTTCATCATCACGTTCCGTTTCCACAGGGAATGTTTGCAGCCACCTCCATTCGTGCTGCCTTCGTGAGGCTACATTAACAACAACGTGTTAACTCTTGAGGGCTCAGACGAGTGCTAGTTCATCATTTAGCAGTAAGGCATTCCCTGGGAAATATCCCACCCTCTGACTCCACCACCTCAACCAGGCTTCACAATCATCATTGCTGTGTACAGTATTAAATTGTTTGTTTAAAACTTATACACATACATACACACAGTATAGGTGTGTGTGTATATATAGTCTTTTGTCTGGCGAAAAACATTTCCCTGGAGCCTAAAACACCTCCCCCCCCCCCCCATTAACATTAATTCCTATGGGGAAATTGGATTCGCTTAACATCGTTTCACTTAGAGTAGCATTTTTCAGGAACATAACTACAGCGTTAAGCAAGGAGTTACTTTATTTGAGGCAGGCAGCAATCCCATCATGATGATGGTTTTGTTGTATAGGGAGATTGACATCCATGGTGGCAAGGATAGTGTTCTAAGGGAGGTTGTTAATGTCGTGGAGTTTCTGCAGGAAATCAGTTGTGTTCTGAAGGAAACTGCCCCTTGTGTGGTGAGTGGTTTGAAGGTGGCTTCTGTGAGTCCTGATATTCCTTTGGCTAGATATGATGGCCTTGCCTGGTTTCCTTTGTGTATCTTGGGAAGCATGTAGGAGGTCCCTAGAGTGGGGTCCCTGGAGAATGAGGTTGTAGAGTTGTTTCAGGAAAGATTTGATTTCCTTCAATTCCTGTGTGAATTTTCACAAAGTGAACACTCCGTATCTGACCTCTGTCATGTTCTCAAAGAAAATCTGCACACCTTCAAAAGCTATGCTGCAACATGTGTGAACCCCTTATGCTTAACAATCTGTCCCACCTTGTATTTAGTTTGGAAGCTTTGGTTTCCTTGTTCAGACCTGAGGAAGAGCTCTGTGAAGTTCGTCCCATCCACCAACAGAAGTTGGTCCAATAAAAGATATTACCTCGTCCAGCTTGTCTCTTTCTATCTTGTTAATGTGTTTGTACAATAGATAGCCATACAGTACTCATGACTGTAAAATCAGTTGTAAAAACAGTATATTAACTCTATTCTCTCTTTAGTTAAAGTATTATCTAAAGGACCAAAAGATCTCAGGAATTCTCTAAATACAGAGACTTTCTTCATTTGATAGCTGGAAAAAGACTGAACAAAGCTTCTGCAACTGAGTCAGTGTATAATTCTGTGCTCTATAGAACCATAGTAATCCGGGTTAGTGTCAAGAGGGTACTGAAAAACGGGTTAAAAGATATGGAGGCAATGTAATTGCAAATGTTTCTTCCAGAATCCTGATGTAGCAAAAGCAAAGCTGATTTCTCGGATGGCTAAAATGGGACAGCCTATGCTACCTTTCCTTGCAGGAACAGCAGGCACCCAGCTTGACTCCAGTGACTCAGAAATAGAGGTGCGTCACCAAGCACTCATGTTCCTTAAAATGTAGGATTTGATATACATTCCAGGCAGTACAAGAACTACTGCTGAATGCACAGTGGCTGCTCTGCCTGCAGGGTGACTGCTGTCAGTGTCTCGCTTGTGCCTTTTTGAAGCTCGTGGGGACACCTTGTATGATTGGAACTGTTGACATTCAGTTCCACATGAGGCTAGCATTCCTATCAAGCTTAAATTCCCTGTCTGTACATGGGTGCATTACTGTTAATCATATCTTGTCTTAGGAATGGCTTTGCATCCAAACTTTTGACTAAGTTGTTAGCTCACTAATACTGACTGAAATTTGGGAATGTTTTAGGACCCAAATACATTGAGAGGAACAACACAACCTGTCTCTTCATCCCCCAAGAGACCTTTCTTGCAGCCAGCTCATGCAGTACTGCCTCAGTTGACAACACAAGGTAATGAATTGGTCTGCTTGAGTTTGATAAGTAGAAACTGCAGTCATGGACTGGCATGTTTAACCATTTTCTGCTGCATGAATTGTGTGTTCCTTTAAGGAACTGAAAAGAGGATGTGACTTGTGTGTGACCCTCCCATCACTCAGCTCTCCAGGTGGACTATTTCTTGTACCTGAAGGCTGAGTTATTTAGGGTATGTGTTCACTGCAGTGTCGGTTCTAGTTATCTGCACTGAAGTTACTTCTCATGAGTTAGTCTAGCTTGAGTGGAAGAGGACCACAAAGCAAAGTAACATTTGAGCTGCTTATGTCCACACTGGCACTGCACTTGTTTGTGTCACTAAGGGTACGTCTACACTACGGGATTAGTCCGAATTTACGGAATTCGATTTTAGGAAACCGATTCTTTAAATTCGATTGTACGCGGCCACAGTAAGCGGATTAATTCGGCGGTGCGCGTCCATGCAGAAAGACTAGCGTCGAATTCCAGAGCGTTGCACTGTGGGTAGCTATCCCATAGCTATCCCAGAGTTCCCGCAGTCCCCCCCGCCCATTGGAATTCTGGGTCGATATCCCAATGCCTGATGGGACAAAAAACATTGTCGCGGGCGGTTCTGGGAACATCCTCCCCCTCCCTACGTGAAAACAACGGAAGACAACCATTTCGCGCCTTTTTTCCTTGTTGAACTGAGCGGACGCCGTACCTCGGCAAGGATGGATCCCGCTCAGCTCAAGTTTGCAGTCATGAACATTGTAAACACCACGCGCATTATAGTGCAGTTTATGCTCAACCAGGACCAGAAAAGCCAGGCGAGGAGGAGGCGGCTACGGCAGCGCGGCGACGAGAGTGATGCGGACATGGACATGGACACAGAATTGTCTCGCGCCACGGGCCCCGGCGCTTTGGAGATCATGTTGGCAATGGGGCAGCTTCTTGCTGTGGAACGCCGATTCTGGGCCCGGGAAACAAGCACTGACTGGTGGGACCGCATAGTGCTGCAGGTGTGGGACGATTCCCAGTGGCTGCGAAACTTTCGCATGCGTAAGGGCACTTTCCTGGAACTTTGTGACTTGCTTTCCCCTGCCCTGACGCGCCAGAACACCAAGATGAGAGCAGCCCTCACAGTTGAGAAGCGAGTGGCGATAGCCCTGTGGAAGCTTGCAACACCGGACAGCTACCGGTCAGTCGGTAATCAGTTCGGAGTGGGAAAATCTACCGTGGGGGCTGCTGTCATGCAAGTAGCCAAAGCAATCGTTGAGCTGCTGCTAAAAAAGGTAGTGACGCTGGGAAATGTGCAGCTCATTGTGGATGGCTTTGCTGCAATGGGATTCCCTAACTGTGGTGGGGCGATAGATGGAACCCATATCCCGATCTTGGCACCGGAGCACCAGGGCAGCCAGTACATAAACCGCAAGGGGTACTTTTCTATGGTGCTGCAAGCAATGGTGGATCACAAGGGACGTTTCACCAACATCAACGTGGGATGGCCGGGAAGGGTTCATGACGCCCGCGTCTTCAGGAACACTAGTCTGTTTAAACGGCTGCAACAAGGGATTTACTTTCCAGACCGGAAAATTACCATTGGGGATGTTGAGATGCCCATCGTTATCCTTGGGGACCCAGCCTACCCCTTAATGCCGTGGCTCATGAAGCCATACACAGGCAGCCTGGACAGTAGTCAGGAGCGGTTCAACTACAGGCTGAGCAAGTGCAGGATGGTGGTAGAGTGTGCCTTTGGACGTTTAAAAGGTCGCTGGCGCTCGTTACTGACTCGCTCGGACCTCAGCCAAACCAACATCCCCATTGCTATTGCAGCTTGCTGTGTGCTCCACAATCTCTGTGAGAGCAAGGGGGAGACCTTTATGGCGGGGTGGGAGGCTGAGGCAAACCGCCTGGCCGCTGATTACGCGCAGCCAGACACCAGGGCGATTAGAAGAGCACACCAGGAAGCGGTGCGCATCAGAGAAGCTCTGAAAACAAGTTTCAGTGCTG
>QXTE01000299.1:1391028-1439888 GCA_003942145.1 Platysternon megacephalum
GCTACCTGTGCTGTTCAGCTCTGTGTGGTCACCTGTGCTCACCAGGCTGGGCAGACAGGAAATGAAATTCAAAAGTTCGCGGGGCTTTTCCTGTCCAACTGCCCAGAGCATCCGAGTTTCGATTGCTGTCCAGAGCGGTCACAATGGTGCACTGTGGGATACCTCCCGGAGGCCAATACCTTCGAATTCCGTCCACACTAACCCTAATTCGAACCGGCAATGTCGATTTTAGCGCTACTCCCCTCGTCGGAGAGGAGTACAGAAACCGATTTTAAGAGCCCTTTAAGTCGAATTAAATGGCCTCGTTGTGTGGACGGGTACAAGGTTAATTCGGTATAACGCTGCTAAATTCGAACTAACATCGTAGTGTAGACCAGGCCTAAGACTTCGGGGGGCACATCCCATGGCTCGCTGAGCTGCTGTAGGAATTTTCCCAGTAGATTGTGGGAGAATGTCTGTCCTTTCTGTGTACATGAGGGAGAGAAGGGGAATTATGGGAAGGCATTGGAGGACTCGTAGCACTCAAGTGGAGCTAGCTGGCTTCCACACTGCAGAGTTGTCATGTTAGCAGCTGAGTTGTGTTCACCTTTACCTCCTGGCAGGCCAGACAACTTGAGTTAAAAGCACTACTGCACTTGAGTTCAGCATTTCTGCGTGTAGAGGGAACTCAGGTTAGGGGCAAACTCTTGCTTACTTTTCAGTGAAGATGGCCCCTTAATCTCCATCATACAGATTCGTTTAGGCAGCATTGTGGGCTGTCTCATAGAATATCGGGGTTGGAAGGGACCTCAGGAGGTCATCTAGTCCAACCCCATGCTCAAAGCAGGATCAATCCCCAATTTTTTGCCCCAGATCCCTAAATGGCCCCCTCAAGGATTGAACTCACAACCCTGGGTTTAGAAGGCCAATGCTCAAACCACTGAGCTATCCCTCCCCTCTCACATGTTAGCCTTGGTCTGTTCAGTGACTGTAGTTACATTAATCATGTAGGGGTCCCATACGCTTATGTCAAGTAACTTAGACAACTGAAACTGATTATCCTTTGTTGCTGACAGACTTACTGTGCTAGATATCTTCTCTTGTTCCTTTTCAGTACCTCAACCATCTGTTTCTGGGCTCCAAGTGCCCTCTTCTGCCATAATGCCTGCAACCCTCCAGCCCCATTCAGCTCTCCCTGGAAGTGCACAGAGCTTTCAGGTATTGAAATCAAACTAGTGGAGACCTCTGATGCTTCTGATGGTAGCGCTCCCTTAGATGTATGCTCTTCTCCATTGTTGGGAAGAGAGGATCCACAACTGGAATAGAGGAGCCACCCAAAGAAGGAGCCATCTCACCAAACTGAAGGATGTTGAAAAATCAGAGGGTTCAGGGAGAGAGCCCCAAGAATAATTAGAGAACATAAGAACAGCTATACTGAGTCATACCAAAGGTCCATCCAGCACAGTATCCTGTCTGCTGACAGTGGCCAATACCAGGTGAACAGAACAGTCAATCAGCAAGTGATCTGTCCCCTGTCATCCAGTCCCAGCTTCTGGCATTCAGAGGTTGAGGGGGACACACAGCATGGGGTTGTATCCCTGACCATGTTGGCTAATAGCCACAGAATCGTAGGACTGGAAGGGACCTCGAGAGCTCATCTAGTCTAGTCCCCTGCACTCATGGCAAGACTAAGTATTATCTAGACCATCCCTAACCTGCTCTTAAAAATATCTAGTGATGCAGATTTTCACAACCTCCCTAGGCCATCAATGGACCTATTCTCCATGAACTTATCGAACTCTTTTTGAACCCAGTTATACTTTTTGGCCTTTACAGCAACCCCTGGCAATGAGTTCCACATGTCCATTGTGTGAAGAAGTACTTCCTGCCCATTAATTTCATTGGGTGACCCCTGGTTCTTGTGTTATGTGAAGGGGTAAACAACACTTCACAAATGGTGTGGTGAAAATGAATAAGGATTTTATATACCTCTGTCATATTTCCCCACCCAGTCTCTCTTTTCTAAGACGAAAAGTCCCAGTCTTTTTAATCTCTCATACGGGAGCTGTGCCATACCTCTAATCATTTTTGTTACCCTTCTCTGTACTTTTACCAATTGTAATATATTTTTTGAGATCGGGTGACCAGAAGTGCATACAGTATTCAAGGTGTGGGCATACCATGGATTTATATAGTGGGTATTATGGTATTTTCTGTCTTACTATCTATGCCTTTCCTAATGGTTCCTAACATTGTTAGCTTTTTTTACTGCTATTGCACATTGAGCAGAACTTTTCAGAGAACTGTCCAAGATCTCTTTCCTGAGTGGTAACAGCTAATTTAGACTCCATCATGTTGTGTGTATAGTTGGGATAATATTTTCCAATGTGCATTACTTTGTATTGAATTTCATCTGCCATTTTGTCACCCTTTGTAACTCTTTGCAGTCAGCTTTGGACTTAACTATTTTGAGTAATTTACTATTGTCTGCAAAGTTTGCTACCTCACTGTTTACCCCTTTTTTTCAGATCATTTATTATTATGTTGAACCGCACTGGTCCCAGTACAGATCCTTGGCAGACCATGCTATTTTACCCCTCTCCACTGAAACTGACCATTTATTCCTATCCGTTGTTTTCTGTCTTTCAACCAGTTTTTGATCAATGAGAGGACCTTCCCTCTTATCCCATGACTGCTTACTTTGCTTATGAGTCTTGGGCAAGGGATCTTATCAAAGGCTTTCTGAAAGTTCAGGTACACTATATCCACTGATTCACCCTTGTTGACACCCTCCAAGAATTCTAATAGATTGGTGAGGCATGATTTCCCTTTACAAAAGTCATGTTGACTCTTCTCCAATATATCGTGTTCATCTGTGTGTTCGAGAATTCCATTCTTTACTACAGTTGCAACCAATTTACTGGGTATTGAAGTTAGACTTGCTGACCTGTAATTGCCCAGGTCACCTCTGGAGCCTTTTAAAAAATTTTGGTATTACATTAGCTCTCTGCCTGTCATCTGGTGCAGAAGCTGATTTAAGTGATAAGTTACATACCGCTACCACTCTGAAACCTGATACCATAGTAGTTTTGCAGTTACATATTTGAGCTCCTTCAGGACCAGATGGTATTCATCCAAGAGATCTGGTGACTTATTACTCTTTCATTTACCAATTTGTTCCAAAACCTCCTCTATTGACACCTCAATTTGGAACAGTTCCTCAGACTTGACATCTAAAAAGAATGGCTCAGGTGTGGAAATCTCCCTCACATCCTCTGCAGTGAAGACCAATACAAAGAATTCATTTAACTTCTCTGCAATGGCCTTGTCTTCCTTGAGTGCTTCTTTAGCACTTCGATCATCCAGTGGCCCCACTGATTGTTTGTTAGGCTTCCTGCTGCTGATGTACTTACAAAAACTAACCGCAATTTTTTTTTTGTGGGTTTATTTTTATTTTATTTTTCTCGTTGCTCTTCAGATTTGTTTTTGGCTTGCCTAATTATACTTCCACACTTGATTTGCCAGAGTTTTTTCCTTTCTATTTTCCTCATTAGGTTTTGATTTCCAATTTTAAAAAGTTGTCTTTTTGTCTCTAACTACCTCTTTTACTCTGTTTAGCCATGGCAGCTTTTTTTGGTCCTCCTTTTTTTTTTTTTATTATTTGGGTTATACTTATAGTTACCTCTACTGTAGTGTTTTTAAAAAGTTTCCATGCAGCTTGCAGTCATTTCATTCTTATGACTGTTCTTTTTAATTTCCATTTGACTAGCCTCATTTTTGTGCAGTTCCCCTTTTTTGAAGTTAAACTGTGGTGGATTTCTTTGGTATTTTCCCCTTACAAGGATGTTAACTTTATTACATTATGGTCTCTGTTATGTAGTGGTTTAGCTATATTCACCTCTTGGACCAGATCCTGTGTTCCACCTATCTGTTTCCACCCCTTAATTTAAAAATGCCTCTAGACATTTTTTAATTTTACATGCCATTATTCTGGTTCTGTTTTGGTTTAGATGGAGCCCATCCTTCCTGCATTGGCTCCTCCTTTCCCAAAAATTTCCCCAGGTCCCAATAAACCTAAATTCCTCCTCTGAACTCCGTCTCATCCACTCATTGAGTTCTGCAGTTCTTCCTGTCTAACTGGCCCTGTGTGTGGAGCTGGGAGCATTTCAGATACACTACCATGGATGTCCTGAACTTCAGTCTCTTGTCTAGTAGCCTAAATTTGGCCTCCAGGATCTGTCTCCTACCTTTCCCTATGTCATTGGTACCGACTTGTACCATGACCACTGGCTCATCCCCAGCACTGCACATAGGTCTGTCTAGATGTCTTGAGAGGTCCTTGACCTTCACACTGAGCAGGCAACTTACCATGTGGTTTTCTCAGTCATCAAAACCCAACCATCTATATTTCTAATACTCTAGTCCCTCAGTCAGGCTCTCTGAAGTAACTCATGACTGAGTGCCAACCTCAGGGCAGATTGGGGTTTGTGCCCGGGTTTGTAACAATCAGTAGTGTGTTCTTCTATTAGATTTCACCAACCAGGTGTCAAATGTGAACTTCTCAAGCACTATAACAGCCTTAATGTGGAGTCACAGACAGTCTCGTTGGGTATTCTGGTTTATCTTGCCACCCAGGCAAACCTGCCTTTGTAATAGATGGCACCTTACACCAAAAATCACAACAATATTCAGGTTACTCCCAGTGCCAAAGGACCAGTCACTTACCTCAGGGCAATTGTACCTCAGATTTGAAACCAAAGACAATGGTTGTAGCCAATCCTAGAATGCTGACTAAAGATTTATTAATTAAGAAAAAAATAAGAGAATTATTTAAAAGGTTAAAGCAGGTAAGCATATGCACACAAATGAGATATAGTGTTAGATTCCAAAAGGTAATAGTAGCTGCTATAATATAGAGCTTGCATATGTCCTTTAGGGCTAATCTAAGCCAAGCAGATGGGGATCCCTTGCTTATGCTAGAAATATTGCCCTCTCTGAATTCCAGGGAGCATAGTGATAACAATTTTCTTCTTTTCAGGCATTTTGATCCCCTTACCCCGGAGTACAAGCTGTGATGGGATGAGCGCTTGTGTATGTCCCCTTTTGATGGGTGTGGGAGGGAGCAATCAACAAAGTCTTTTGTCTCCTGATGTTCCACTATGGCTTGTCTTCAGGGCCTTCTTTTGTTGTGCTAGAGATAGCACGTCTTGTGATAAACTAGCATTTCATACTTGGTAATGCTTCTCTCCTGACTGTGGGGTTTTACAGTTTTAGCAAACACATTTATATTATGGAACAAACACTTAAATATTACCTTATAACATAGGATACAGCTATTAAGTGAGATTAATACACGCAGCAACTTACAAGCATATCATAAAGTCTAAATACATTCTTAGAGCTCTAATACTTATTTTAACAATACTGACATACAGGTGAGCCAGACTGATTTCCAGCTATGCATTTGTCAGTGTTCAAGGAGGCCTAGAGGCCTTGGCGTGAGCTGGCACCTGGTCTGCCAGCATCACATCCCTATTGTTGTTGTTACAGGATTTTCCTAATAACACGGTTCCCCACCCTCGTGAGAGGATACCATGACATGATCTGGGGATCATGTCCCTCCATTCCACCTTGATGTTCTCCTTCCCCAAGACTTTCATCCTCCTCAACAGCACAGAGGCTGTTATATGGGGAGTGAAACTTCTCCTATGTGCCTCTCTGTCTCCCTTAGCTCCTCCAGTTCAGCCACTCTAGTCTCAAGAGCCTGCACTTGCTCTGAGGGCTATCTGTCACTTTCCCACAAGGCAGGTAATAATACATGCCGCATTCAGTGCAATAAACTAGATAGCCTCTACTCTGCTGCTGGACTTGTGCCTGTATTATTTGTACTCTTGCAGGGGTTTTTTTGTTGATGCTTTTTGTGGGTGGAATGTTTAGAGAACATTTACTAGGTGTATCCAGCTCGCACACTCCCTTGCAAAACTCCTGTTTTGGACTAAATGGAAAGTCCTTTGAGTTAATAGCATTTGTGACCCCCAAATGCTTCAGTTCACTTACGTTGAGTGAGGAATGCTTGTCAGGAGAAAATTTATTTGGGTTTTGTGGTGGTCATCTCTAGGTAGGACAGAAGTGAATGGGTTTTATTCTTGTTCTTCCTTAAAAATGGCTTCAGTGACATTTGCTGTTTTAGCATCCATTTTGAGACTATTTAATCTACAGATGCTCCACTCAGACCTTGTTTCTCAAACTTCATCCATAACAGAAATTATAGTGAGTAGCGTGTAACTGAAACTGTTACAACAAAACAAAATGAAGTGTCTTCTTCCCTTAGCCGTATGCAGAAATGGCATATGCCTATTCACAAACTGCAGCTGCTTCCCAGCTCCAGCCTGTAGGACAGATGTATCCAGCACCTTTCCAAGGTATGTCAGGAAAATGTGCACCATATGAAATCTCTCAGCTGCACTGATGCATTGTAAATAATTTTTTGTAATAAATATCCACACAGGACTGGAAGCAGACATACACCCATCCCATTCAGAGTCCTTACAGCTGCTGGCTCAGTTTTATGTTGTGCCATGTTATTGTTTTAATGTCAGATAAGGACAAATGATTCTTAATAATTCAAATTCCGCTCCCTGCCCCGCAAGGTGCACTCAGGGGAGGGACTAATATTGGCAAAAAAATTCCTAAGATCTATTCCCGAGTGTTCATGTGGCTAGTGACTCTTTAACATAGTCACTTGTTAAATTTCATTATAAATTTATTAATTGTTTATCCTATTCCATGTGTTTAAACATTTGGCAGCCACAATGACAATCTATAAATTCCTACATGGGGGAACAAATATTTAACAATGAGCTCTTCAATCTGATGGAATAGTGTAACAGTCCAATGGCTGGCAGGTGAAGTGAGAGAAATTCAAACTGGAAAAATACGCCAGACATTTTTAACAGTGAGGATAATTAACGATTGGAACAATTTTTCAGGGGTCGTGGTAGGTTCTCTATCATTAGCAATCTTTAAATCAAAATTGGATGTTTTTCCGAGAGCTGCTCTAGAGCCAGTGGTTCTCAACCAGGGTTCCAGGGCCCACTGGGGGACTGCGAGCAGGTTTTAGGAGGGCTGCCAAGCAGGGCTTGTATTAAACTTGCTGAGGCCCAGGGCAGAAAGCCGAAGCCCCACCGCAGGGGGCTGAAGCCTGGGGTCTGAGCTCCACCACCCAGGGCTGAAGATGAAGCCTGAATAACTTAGCTTTGTGGGGGCCCCTGTGGTGTGTGGCCTCAGGCAATTGCCCTGCTTGCTACCCCCTAACGTTGCCTCTGGCTTTTGTATGCAGAAAAACAGTTGTGACACAGGTGGGCTGTGGACTTTTTATAGCATGTTGGGGGGGGTGGAGGGGGAGTAAAAGGTTGAGAATCCCTGCTCTAGGGATTATTTTGGGGAAGTTCTCTGGCCTTTGTTACATAGGACGTCAAACTAGATGATCACAATGATCCTTCTGGCCTTGGAATCTATGAATTGCTGTAAACAAGTCCCATTGATTTCCTGCCATTATAGGCCTGGTTTCTTATAGTTAAAGCAATAACATGTCTTGTTTTCTAGATCTTCTTAATCACTGACCTTTAGGAAGATGGCAGTCCCTATAGCTGCCAGGCTTTGAACGCAGACCAATGCAAATACTTCTGCTTCTATGGTGGTCTTTTTGCCACACTAACTGGTCACCTCTCTCCTTCCCATTCTAGCACCTAGTGATGTTACTTCATTCTTGATGACAGAAGCTCGACAACATAACACTGAAATCCGAATGGCTGTTAGCAAAGTAGCTGATAAAATGGATCATCTAGCTGCCAAGGTAATGATATAGACCTGGCAGTAGAGGAGAGATGTGGAGGGGGCTTGTTCACAAGGGGATAAAGCCACTTGCCCTTTTCAGCCATATAATGCCTCAGAAGTAGGTGTTCTCTTGAAGAGTTCAAGCTGCTGTGTTTAGCTTGTATATTATGCAGTAACTTAACCATATAAAGGTGGAGTTTTCACTGATTATACTTCACATGCAATTTGACAGTAAAAAATGCCCAGTTGCAGCAAGATGATCCTCATGAAGGAGCTGTCTATTATGATCGTACACTTAGTGCCTCACATCTGAGGAATCCCACAGCCCTGCACAAGGTGTCATGGCTGTAGTTTACATGCATATTCTACAACTGCTGTATGAGTGATCAGATGAAGCTAGAAAGCTTGTATCATCCACCAACAGAAGTTGGTCCAATAAAAGATACTACTTCACCTACTTTGTGTGTCTCAGGTAAAGTTGTGACAAGTTGTGATGTGCTAAATGCTCACATTAACATCCTGCTGAAGTGTGGCTTCCATGGTTTATTACAGGTGGAGGAGTTACAGAAACAAAACACTAGCAAGAACTTGCTGCTACCTGGCATCTCTTCAGTTACCATGGAAACTGCCATGATCATGAGCAACATCCAGCGCATCATTCAGGTGAGGGTGGCTGAGTGCTAGGGTAACCTTGTTGGTTCCTCAGTAAGGAAACTGATATTGTGTTCTGTAGCTGCCTAGGCGGTAACATCATTACTATTAAATTTCTTCTGATAATGAAGTCAGCTGTAGGTGGCATCCCCTAGGTCACCCCAAATAAGATAACTACTCATACTCTGTGGTTACACCTTAGGAGAACGAGAGGTTGAAGCAGGAGATATTTGAGAAGAGCAGCCGTATTGAAGAACAGAATGAGAAGATCGGCGAATTGATTGAGCGGAATCAGCGGTGAGGAATGGGCGGGTGCAGCCTACTCATGTCTACAGACCTGGCTACTAACTGCACTTTCTCGTTTGCCTGTAGAGAAGGTCTTCATTTCACTGCTGAATGGAACAAAGATTATTGAATTCAGGGGACAGGGGTCCTAGATTCTTTGGGTTCTAGCACAAGGACATGCCTTTCTTGTAGGTACTTTAGGTGCCCATATCTCTGAAACTGGGGTTTGGCATAAACTTGGAGCACAGCAGGCAGGTAAAGACCTGCTGCTGCTTTTCCTGACCACATCACAACAACAATCCTTATGGCCAAAGGGAGAGAGGTCTGCTCTCTGGTTATTCTTATGGCTGCTCCTTCAGGTCAAATGGAGAAGGGTGCTGGTGCATGGGATGTATTCATAGAATCATAGAATATCAGGGTTGGAAGGGACCTCAGGAGGTCATCTAGTCCAACCCCCTGCTCAAAGCAGGACCAATTCCCAACTAAATCATCCCAGCCAGGGCTTTGTCAAGCCTGACCTTAAAAACCTCTAAGGAAGGAGATTCCACCACCTCCCTAGGTAACCCATTCCAGTGCTTCACCACCCTCCTAGTGAAAAAGTTTTTCCTAATATCCAATCTAAACCTCCCCCACTGCAGCTTGAGACTCCTTGTTCTCTCATCTGGTACCACTGTGAACAGTCTAGATCCATCCTCTTTGGAACCCCCTTTCAGGTAGTTGAAAGCACCTATCAAATCCCCCCTCATTCTTCTCTTCTGCAGACTAAACAATCCCAGTTCCCTCAGCCTCTCCTCATAACTCATGTGCTCCAGCCCCCTAATCATTTTTGTTGCCCTCCGCTGGACTCTTTCCAATTTTTCCACGTCCTTCCCAATGTATCACCATTCTCAGATATATGCCATACAATGTCTCTAGAATGGAATAGTCTCCCAAAGGAAGTGGTGAAAGCCTCATCACTTGGGATGTTAAACACTTCATTGTACTGCAGCAACACTGCTCTCTTGGCAGGAGGATGGAGCAGAGTTACTAACCAATTTCCTCTATCTCTAGATTCACCAATATTTCTGTAACTTGCAGCATACTGTCTCTCTCATCTGGAATACGGTGTACGATCCTGGTCACCCATGTTCCAGTCTTTAAATTCATCTTGAACTAGTGCAACGAAGATGATTAAGGGAATTGAGGGCCTATCTTATGAGAGGAAACTGGAAGAGCTTGGCTTGTTTAGTCTAGCAAAAAGGCAGCTAAGATGGGAATGTGATTGCTCTGCCTAAATACATTAGGGAGGTAAATACCAGGGAGATTGGAGAGCTATTTAAACTAAAGGACAGTATTGGTACAAAAACATATGGACGTGAACTGGCCATGAACAAATTCAGCTGGGAATCAGAAGATTTCTAACTATTGGAGGGAGAGGTTCTGGAACAGCCTTTCCAATAGGAGCTGTGGGGGCAAACAACTTACAGTACAGACCCGTTTACGCGCAGATGTCAGGAGTCAAGCCGTCATGACCGCGTGTTAATGGACCACGGGTTAAGAGGGCCATGCTGAAATATCTTAAGATATCTATATATACAGTACATGTATGTAATCCTAGATAATTATACATATTCCCAGCGTCTCAAATACTGCAGGCCTATCTGTTAACGGCGCTTTGCAAGAATATAAATTCAAATGTGTAATCTAATAACATTAAATACGCAGTAAATCACTAAAACTTTGAAAGAGTACTGTACCAGTTTAGCAGCATTCCTTTCAGCCTTTCCTGAGCAAACCACGTGCGCATGGCTTTGTCCATTGTGGGTTTTGCTGAATAGTGCACACGTTTTTGCTAAGCAGCAGAATCAATATTTTGTACAAAGCAATTCAGTTTAGATTCGGTTTTTAGCCATCCTCGGAGAGTAGATTCAGCAATCCCAATATCTTTTGAAACTTTCGCCTGGGTTTCTCCGCTATTTACTCGATCTGTTGCAGCTAGCTTTTCTTCTACAGTGTAGGAACTCTGCCATTATATTAGGCCTACGGTTAAAAATTTCTAACGTAGTCTATACAGTATATAACTACTATATATTGTATATCTCTCTAGCGTGACAATGACTAAGCGTGCGTGATACGTCTTTACCAATATCGGCGATCAAAGGAAGAGGAAACGCCAGTAGGCCTACAACACGTTTCTGCTCTGCACTTCCTGTCGATTTCTAGGTCAGTGAGTTAGTGAGCAATTCTGTAGCGCTACATAGCAAGTTCCTGTACCGCGTGTTAACGAGTCTCGCATGTTAAATAGGTAGCACTGGGAGGCATGGCGCTACTGAGTGTTAAGCAGATTCACGCGTAAACGGGTCTGTACTGTAATTAGTTCTAACAGAGCAGGACAAATTTGAGTGCAATTGTGTAATGGTGCTGGGCAGAGCTCAGCAGCCATGGAACTCACTTCCAATTTATCTCTTATGTTCCTAAAGCTTATGCTTCAGGGTTTCAGCCAGCCAGGAAGATAATTTTTTCTCCCAATGTATTCTGGGAGGGTTATTTTCCCTACCTCTGAAGCATCAGGGATGTTTATGGCTAGAGATGGGACATTGGGCAGGATGGGCCAGGGCTCTGAGATGGCACTAAGCATTCTCTCTCTCAGGTGCTTGGCTGGCTGGTTCTTGCTCACATGCTCAGAGTCTAACTCATTACATATGTTGCATCAGGAAGGTATTTTCCCCCAGGTCAGATTGGCAGTGATGTTGGGAGGGTTTCGCCTTCCTCTGCAGCATGTGGGTGCATCTCATTTGTCAAGATTATCTGGGTGTATATCATTTAATTTCCCTGGCATTCAGGGGAGCCTCAAATACTGGTATACCTCAGTCCCTCCTATTCTGTGCCTCTGGCACAGAATAATCTAGTCTCCTGTGGTCTATAGTACTTTGATTTCGTTTTGGTTGTTGGGTTTAGCGTACAAGTGCTGGGTGGTGGTGGTGGCCTGTGCTGTACAGCAGGTCAGACTAGATGCCCTAATGGTCCCTTCTGGCCTTAAACTGACAGATCTTAAATAGCCACATATCCTTAGTTTCATTTGTGTGCAAGACATCACGCAGAGTTGTTTTGGAACTTATTCTGTTAACGAGGCTTTGTAACAAACACGGTTGTCTTTCCTCCATAATAGGCTTTCACTTCAAGTCCCCTTTTTTGTGTTTGTGCTCAAGTTGCTTTCTATGATTTTCCCCCCTTTCCTAGGTATGTTGAACAGAGCAACCTGCTGATGGAGCAGAGAAACAACTCATTGCAAACAACAAATGAACACACTCAGGCAAGGGTGTTGCATGCAGAGCAGGAGAAGGTAAAACTAGCCAAGCAATAAGTACAAGCACAGAGCTCTGACCGAGGCTAGAGAGGGGTTTTCAGTTCTATCTAACAGACACTGGGGATTCTGACCTAAAACTCTCCTAAAAAGAGAACCCAGTGGTTCTCAATCATGGCTTCTAAAGCTGTTACCTTAGTGTTCATTATGATCTGTCTAGGTGTTTGCATGGCCCCAGCATTGTAGCTTCTATTGCATAAGGCTTAAAGATGTTTTAGCTTGGATATTCTTTCAGTTGCTAAATTGGCATGGAAGGTACTCTTAACTTTGTTTTCATACCAAATGCTAGCTAAGCTACCATGTATATTAGCAGGGCCTCATAACTATTTCAAAATGCACATTGCCTATTTTACTACGTTGTCAGATTCCCAGAAAAGCTCCTCTCCTACTGCTAAATGTCTGGTAGAACTTAGGCACAGCTAAATAGCCATATAACAATCCTCTTACCTGATAGCTTTGATTCTCTGATAAGATGTCTTGATTTAAAAAATCAGTGAAACCTCAGGTTTCAGATATGGTAATATAGTGTTATTTGTCAAACTCACTTCTAGTAGCCATTCGTAGTATAACTGTGTTGGTCCCAGGATATTAGGGAGACATGGTGGGTGAGGTAATTTCTTATTGGACTTACTTCCTCACCCATCTTCTCTCTCAAGTAGCCATGTCAGTTTAACGTGGAACCAGATGTTTCTTTCCATTCTGCTGCCTTCAGTTATTTACCATGTGTAGGAACCCAGTAAGTACAGCCATGTGTTGCTTGTTAGGCCTGTGCAGGTGCATTTGGAAGACTGTAGCCCATTCTAATATACTAGCGTGAGGGGGCTTTGAGTATGTTGCTGGCAATTGCTGGCCCCTTTTGTACTTTGCCAAAATAACATATGAACCTTGCACTGCTGTGCCCTGCTGTGTGGTGTGCACTCCATATGTATTGATATTTCTTGTTTGGCGTTAATCATAAGTGCTTGTGTTACCTCTGCTTCCTTGTATGAAACCGGTGAATTGGTGGACTTTAAAGAAGTGGAGACCCTAGTTCCTTCTAAAGTATAGTAGCTGCCTCTCTTGTTGGTTAGGGAACACACAGGATCCAGAGCAATGAGTGATTGAATATATGTTGGGTGCAACTTTGCTGGGGTATGTTCTCCAGCAACAGCCCTTGGCAAACTACAGAAACAATAACTATTGCAAGTCAGCTCCAACCATGTGGCATCACGGACTGAGGCTACTGATAAACCTCCATTCTTGTCTGAGCACACATCATCACTGTGGCAACCACAGGGATTGCTTATGTGGGAAAGTACCATTCATTCAAAGTATTTTCTTAGAGAGATTGTATCCATCCTTAGGCCCTGTCTGTGCTGAGACTTGACCCAATTCCAGCAGTCAATTGCAGTGGCTCATTTGGCTCCCCTGTAGGTTAGAAAAACCATGATTTGCACTGGAGATGCTTACCCTGGCTTCAAACGCGAGTCAGCTGTATCACTGCAAACTCTGGCTTTTCTTGTCTATCCTTGGGGTTTGCTCTGATGTAGCTATGTCAGTTGTTGCAATTGAGACAAATTCCTGATGTAGACCTAGTTTAATAGTAATAAATCAGGGGAGAGGACCTTGGAAGACCGGAGAGGATTCTCTGCTCCCGTGTATGCAAACTGGGGGATAGCCCTCTATCCCGGCATGGCCCAGGTCTCAGTGAAGAGCAATGAATCTGTAACTTGCTGCCCTTGGGGTAATACATTTCTGCTTAGCACTTGCAGAGTATTTGATATCAAAGTTTTGCCATGTTCTTATAAGGTTGGTGGTATCACCGCTCTCCAGAATGGTGAAATGACTTGCTGTCACTGGCAGTACAGAGATTAGAATGCAGAAGCTCCTGGCTCCCAGTTGAGTGCATAGTCCATTTGACCATCCATGTTCCATACATTCCTGCACATTTGGAGAGATTTAGCCCCTTGCTTTTTAAAAATGGCTTCACTGCTGTTCTTTCTGTCTTTGAGCTTTTGCAGCTGTCAAACAAGAAATAGGTTGAATGCTTCTCTTGTCACATTTCAGGCCCCTGTAATGCCACATTTAGCTGTTCTAAGTAATTAATGCTTTTGCCTTTCTACTTGGCGTTCTTAACTCTTCCTGTTTCCTGTCACTGCTTTCTCTTCCCAGCACATGCTGCCAGTGGATCGGGGCTGGGACCAGGTGAGGCAGTGTGTCCCTGACTGTCTAGAGCCTTGGGGTTTCTCTCCCATAACCTACAGTTTACACATGCCTCTAACTTTGATAAAGTCTCTTTCTGAGCTGAAGATTCTCCTGCATCTTTACAGTCCACAGCCAACACTTTTTTTGGCAGGAGGCTGGGTAGGAAGAATTGTGAGCAAAATCCTTTCAGCTGTTCGAACTGAGTGGATGGAAACTTGCCAACCTTAGGAGTTCAGATACTGTTGCACAGAATACAGAAGTTAATAGGGGAAAAAACAAACAAAAAAAACCCCACTCTTTTTGACCTCGGCTGATTTCAGCACAGAAACAGGTTTTTGTTTTCCTTTGAGTTTATGAAAACTGCTGGAGACAGCTTATCTGGAGATGAAAAAAACAAACCAAAAAAAACCATAATTTACAAGCTACATTGGTAATGATCTTTTTTCACCCTTCCAAAAGAGGAGAACAAAAGGGAATGCTGTTCTAGGAACTATGTTAATATATAGTCAGCACTGATCACTTCACATTGCTTATCCACAGGTGCTTAATCCACAGGTACTAGTACTTTGTTGTTTAATTAAGTGATCACACAATTTCTCCCACTGGCGAAGTATGATTGGCAGCCCAGTAACTAAGATACTTTGGAGAGAGGTCTCTAAGTAAGATTAATTAATAGCCACAGTGTCAGTCTCTGGTGTACAGATCCATTTTCCAAGTTTGAGACCAGCAATAATTCAAGACCTGAGGTAGTTCTCTGAATGCCAGCAAGTAGCTAGGCCAAGAGGAAATTGGGCTGGAACTATGTGGGGCACAAAAGAGAACCTGTTGGGAATCTGAATGCAACTTTTAACTACAGTAGGAACTGTTTAAGTTCACACTATTATAATGTAGCCTGTCTTTACAGCATATCCTTCATGAATTTTGTCCCTATCCCAAAAGACTTGGAGCTGGATCTAGTTTGTATCCTTTTCCTTGAGATACTTTGAGCCTTTTCAGTGTTTTGTTTTGTTTTTTTAACAACAAGTTTTAATTAACAAGTTGTCTGTGAGAACCACTATTAGCTCTGGCTTCCTGTGAATCACTGACTTAAATAAAATCCAAATGTAAAAGTTGAATAGAACAGTGATCACTGTTAGAAGTATATAATACTTGCACTTTACAGCGCATAACTTGGCAAGCCAGAAAAATACCTTGGCAAATTAGCATGTACCTAACCATCTAGAGAATGCAGAGTACACATCCTGCTCTGAAATTCCCTCTCCACAACTAGTCTTCATAAACTGATCCCTGTACTCACTTGAAAATAGTCTGCAAGTCCACTCCCATCTGACTATTACCCATCCCAAACATAGCTTTATCCCCAGGAGCACATCATCCGGTCCATTTTAATTGTTTATGACAAATCTAGAAGGACAGGGGCAGAATTGTAACATCAGACTTGCTACCCTGGCACTCAGTCTGTTTGCAACCTCCAGGGAGCTGTGTGTGTCTGGGGGTGGCAGACTCCTAATAGGCTTTTTGTGGGCAATTAGGCTTTGATGTCTGGCCAGCTGGTAGTTCCAAAGGGCTGAACAGAGCAGCCAACCAGTGAAACACATGTCTCATTTAAAGCTTTTTCAGAAAAAACTTCCTGAAGTGACCTGCTTTAATCTGTCTTGGAGATGAGGTTGTCGCCAGCCACTAGATTAAATCAGGGTGGAGGGTGTGGTCAAATAGGGCCCACAGTGCTTTACTATGTATCCCAGAGCCACCCTATTTTTAGTAGGGCAATGAGCCTGTCCCTGCTGCCACTCAGCTCAATGTACAGTGTTTCATCTTTGGCCTGCAACTTCCACCAAGGTGTATCTCTAATGGAGGAGGGCATCTGCCATCTAGTTATGCAAACCAAGCATGGAATCTGGGCTCCTAGCACTGACCTGTGAGTCAACTTTTGGAAATCCCACTTCATAGAATATCAGGGTTGGAAGGGACCTCAGGAGGTCATCTAGTCCAACCCCCTGCTCAAAGCAGGACCAATCCCCAATTTTTTGCCCTAGATCCCTAAATGGCCCCCTCAAGTACTTAGGAGTTCTGATATTTCCCCCTGTTCTGTGCTGCAGGTCAAAGTTGCAGAGGAGCTGGCAGCTGCTACAGCACAGGTCTCCCGTCTGCAGTTGGAGCTAACTGCTCACCAGAAGAAGGAGATGGACCTGCACACACAGCTGACCACAGCCCTGCAGGAGGCAGAGATGAATGAGGCACAGCTCAACAAACTGCAAGCACAACTAGCCGGTAAGGGGTCGGTCAGGGGGTGGGTTCTATTGCCTAGATCATGGTCTAGTTCTCTGTTAACTTGAGGTCAGCTGTATTGGTGACCTTAACTCTATACTTCAGTGGCAGCTGTCTGAATTGCCAAAAAAGATCTATTTAGCATAATGTGCCTTAGCTTTCAGCTAGAGGGGCCAATTAGGGGAGAGAAGGAAGCTCTGCCTCTCTGTGCAAATCAGTGCTTAGCCTCCCTGCTGAGATTGCCAACAAAGGAGCCTGTTAGGATGGCCTCTCATGTGGACACCTTCCTGTTAGGCTGGTGGGCTTTGTCCTGTACCTATCACTTTTGTCTCTACTGAGCTAGACTAGATTTAAACTGATATACTAGTGGTTCCCTTTCACCCACTGAGGGTGCCCTGCCAGAGAGTATTTAAGTTCTTAGTGAGTTGTGCAACTAAGCCCCTCTTGCCGTTGGGTCAACTAGTCCATGGTCCTATAGCACCATTATCCCAAAGATTACTGAAGCTAGTTTTAGTGTGGAACATAACCAAGGCTTAAGAGAGGAAGTCAATAATTAGCATAAATGCAGGGATTAGTTAGGCATAATGGAACTACCTGTGTTTGGACTGCATGTGAGATACACCTTCTTTCTGACATTGGCACCTCTTGGGTGAGCAGCCTTCTTGAAATACCATGGTACAGAATATATGCACTAACTGTGAAGCCTCCTGCTTCCTGCCATAAGAAGCTATGGAGATAAATAACTTGGCAAGATAGATAAAAGGATATGACTTTTAGATGAATAGTAGCCCATAAAATGACACGGGTTTCAACAGTCCTCATACTCTGACAGCATAAGCTGATTACCAGATGGGGTCAAAAAGAAAGCTTCTCCTCCCCATACTTAATATTGCACAGCCGAATGCAAAACCAAAAAATTGACTGAACCCTTCAAAGCTTTTGCTGCTTTTTTTCCTCAGTACTTACTAATCTATTAGAGTTCTTTGAAGGGGTCAACAAACACATGGACAAGGGGGATTCAGTGGACATAGTGTACTTAGATTTCCAGAAAGCCTTTGACAGGGTCCCTCATCAAAGGCTCTTACGTAAATTAAGTTGTCATGGGATAAGAGGGAAGATCCTTTCACGGATTGAGAACTGGTTAAAAGACAGGGAACAAAGGGTAGGAATACATGGTAAATTTTCAAAGTGGAGAGGGGTAGCTAGTGGTGTTCCCCAAGGGTCAGTCCTAGGACCAATCCTATTCAACTTATTCATAAATGATTTGGAGACAGGGGTAAACAGTGAGGTGGCAAAGTTTGCAGATGATATTAAGCTGCTCAAGATAGTTAAGATCAAAGCAGTCTGTGAAGAACTTCAAAAAGATCTCACAAAACTAAGTGATTGGGCAACAAAATGGCAAATGAAATTTAATGTGGATAAATGTAAAGTAATGCACATTGGAAAAAATAATCCCAACTATATACATACAATATGATGGGGGGCTAATTTAGCTACAATTAATCAGGAAAAAGATCTTGGAGTCATTGTGGATAGTTCTCTAAAGACATCCACGCAGTGTGCAGTGGCAGTCAAAAAAGCAAACTGGATGTTAGGAATCATTTAAAAAGGGATGGAGAATATCTTACTGCCCTTATATAAATCCATGGTACACCCACATCTTGACTACTACATACAGATGTGGTCTCCTCATCTCAAAAAAGATACATTGGCATTAGAAAAGGTTCAGAGAAGGGCAACTAAAATGATTAGGGGTTTGGAACAGGTCCCATATGAGGAGAGATTAAAGAGGCTAGGACTTTTCAGCTTGAAAAAGAGGAGACGAAGGGGGGATATGATAGAGGTATATAAAATCATGAGTGATGTGGAGAAAGTGAATAAGGAAAAGTTATTTACTTGTTCCCATAATATAAGAACTAGGGGCCACCAAATGAAATTAATGGGCAGCAGGTTTAAAACAAATAAAAGGAAGTTCTTCTTCACACAGCGCACAGTCAACCTGTGGAACTCCTTGCCTGAGGAGGTTGTGAAGGCTAGGACTATAACAGGGTTTAAAAGAGAACTGGATAAATTCATGGAGGTTAAATCCATTAATGGCTATTAGCCAGGATGGGTAAGGAATGGTGTCCCTAGCCTCTGTTTGTCAGAGGGTGGGGATGGGTGGCAGGAGAGAGATCACTTGATCATTGCCTGTTAGGTTCACTCACTCCAGGGCACCTGGCATTGTCCACTGTCGGTAGACAGGATACTGGGCTGGATGGACCTTTGGTCTGACCCAGTACGGCCATTCTTATGTTCACTCAGTCTCCTGAATTCTCCTTGGTAATGTGCCTGGCAATGGGGAAGGAGGGCCATACAAAGTCTGCCCTGTTTGCAAATGTGGCTTATTGACATAGATGGGTAAAGAGTGCCTTGTTTCTATGGCACATTCAAGGCTGGAGGAGCCCACAGACTAAAATGCTCTGAGTTCTTTGCAAATGTTCCTCCAAGAGCAGGTCCTCCTCTCTGCTTTTCTCTTCTCGCTTTTCCTTCAGGCTTAGATTAAGCTCCGTTATGGGATAGAGACTTTGTCATGCACACCAGTAGTGCTTTGCAGCTGGGTAACTTCTCAGCATTCATTGGCTGTTTAGTGGACATAACCTGGTGATTGTTTTGCAGACTATGCAGACTCTAGTAACAAAGTTAATTTCCCTTCTTGCTGAAATCAGGGAAAACCCATATATTTCACTGTGGCTCAATCCTGATTCTTTCCGGGTAAACACAGATCTGCCCTTAAGTATTGTTGGTAGTTGAGACACTGTTCTTGCAGTTTCTGCTTCATCTAATTGAGCTAAAAAGGGGGCTCTACTTTTCAGTTCACTATTAAGCTCTCCTTGGCTCTATATAGGCACTTGCCTTCAGGAGACTGTGTACTATGAACCTGAAAAGGAGTTAGTTTTTTATTATTGTTGTTTTTTTCCACTATACTGACCTATTCCTCCTGACCCCAGGCTGAATCCTGGCTGCTTTGTCTTCAGCTGACAGTCTGCTCAAGCTGGTAGTAGAGAAGCAGACTGGATGCAAGCAGAAGTTCAGTTTTTTTTGTTTTTGTTTTTTCCTGGCAGCAAAATATCAGATTAGGAGTAGCTTTGGTCAAGAGTCCTGACCCGTCCTGTCCTCCCCTGGGCCAGAAACCTTTCCACCTCTTTCTGAAAACAGCTAGTTTCCCAGGTGTCTTCCATGTAGGAGCTATACAGACTCTGAAGGGTTAATTCAGTCAATATGTAATGTACCAGTATTTCTTTAGGGTAATAAAATCAACACAAGTAGTCACTTCATTGGATATCTTTGGAGTTTAATAAGAGGTCAGTGTGCAATGCGAGAGCCAGAGACTCTTCTAAAGGTAATGCAGTTGTGAAAAAGGCTAATATCATTGTGGGGTGTATTAACAGGAGTGTTGTATGTAAGACTTGGGAAGTAATTGGTCCCACCTAGCACTGGTGAGGCCTGAGCTGGAATACTCTCCGGTTCTGGGCGCCACACTTGAGGAAAGAGGAGGACAAATTAGAGTCCAGAGGAGAGCAACAAAAAAAAGGATTTAGAAATCCTGACCTATGAGGAAAGGCTAAAATTTTTAGCCGCTAAAAGAACTCTTGAGGAAAAAAAGACTGGGGAGGGAATCTGATAAGTCTTCAAATACGTTAATGTCTGTTGTTATGAGGACTGAAGGTAGGACAAGAAGTAATAGGTTTAATCTGCTGCAAGGGAGACTTAACCTATTACTTCTTGTCCTACCTTCAGTCCTCATAACAACAGCCATTAACATATTCTGTGTTCTGTGACCCTTCTGTGTTCTACTCTTGCTATGGGCTGTAAGTTTTCTTCCACTCAGATTACTCTGAAATATGAAGTGTGGAAACCCACAGTGAGCTGTGTTCTTACAGAGCTCCAAGAATCCTCAGAAGATACGCAAGCTAAATTCAGAGCTGAGAAGCAGAGCCGCAGGCAACTGGACCTGAAGGTTACGGCGCTGGAAGAAGAGCTAGCAGACCTGAAAGTAGAGAGAGAGAACCTGGAAAAGGTAGGCCCAGGCATCTGCATTTCAGGGGAGATGCACAGTTCCAGTTGGATGCTAAACTTAACCTAGTGTTTCTGCAGACCCACACAAGGCAAGCCAAATTTTGGATTGGCAACTCTTTCCCTACAAACAACACGGTTTTGGTGCATCGGTTCAGGAGTGCACTTTACATAGATTTTAAAGTTCCTTGTATGTTAATGACCGTATATAATATTAATGACAATGAGATTGCCCACAGTGCCCTAGGGGATGAGATGCTATCTGGATGCAGTCCAGACCTGTGCTCAGACATACCACTATCTGTGCCCCAGAACCTTGTTGAGAGGAAGAAGAAATCCCTCTTGGAGAGAAGCCAGGCTGAGGAAGAGATGGATGAGATTCGCAGGTCCTACCAGGAAGAACTGGACAAGCTTCGACAGCTCCTGAAAAAGGCACGGACCTCAACTGATCGATCAGCAGCAGAGCAGGTGAGGGGACCTCCTCCCACTGGATTAGTTTGTGTGAGTTCCAGCTGGAAAGCCAGTTGATTATAGATAGCAAATACACATTGAGCAACTGATGCAGCTTTATCCAATGAAGAAATAGCACCCTGCTTCACTAAGGGGATTAGTCTTCAGTGCTTCTCTGCTTTGCTGGCCTGTGTTGGCTTTGCCTTTACCTCCTGCTCCAGGATTCTTACCGATGACTTCAAAGAACTAAGTAACCTAGGCAGACAGGAAACTACACTAGTTGGGGAGTAAGGAAGGCTCCTAACCCCAAAACAATGGGCTGTGATTCCAAGTTTGGACTCCAGCCAGCTGTTGTGTGGCTTTGGGGCAACAGGAGCAGCCTGAATTCTGATGGATGCAAATCTTGCCTGCTTGGTCTTCCAGAGCAAGTGATGCAGTGATCAGAAGATAGCCAAGAGGCGTCCACCCTTGTGCCAACAGAGCAGGAGAAGAGCGGAGCTCCTTTTTAACTAGTCAGAGTGGAGTTGGGGAAGAGTAGAGTTGTTGGTAGAGGGAAGGGTGAACGGGGCTCCATCACTGTTGGGCTTCCTTCACCAGTTGCTGTTGCTATTTGAAGCAAGAGGCTGCAATCTGAGCCAGCATTCGAGAATTGCCCTCCCATGGAGGATAGAATTGTGCTTTGTGTGGGGAGGAAATGCTGCAGGAATAGAACACCAACTCCAAGATGGCAGAACTAGGCAAGAGAGTTTGCCTTGCCCCGACCCCACCCCAGAATTCTCTGCTCATAAGAGTGGATGTAACTGTCATGTATTGGTAGCTCCCTGCTAATAACTTCTGTTACTTCATGGGCAGCAGTCGCTCATCCAGGCAGAGCTGGAATCCCAGTGGGAAGCAAAATGTGAGCGCATGCTGGTCTCTGCCAAGGAGCAGCACTTACGGCAGTATCAGGAGGTGTGTGAGCAGAGAGACTCTCAACAGCAGCACATCACCCAGCTGGAAGAGAAGGTAGACTCTCCCTTGCTAACCACTTGTCTATACACTCACTTCTCCACCTCTTTCCTGCATGCTGTTGTCCTTCGGAAGCAAATGGGAGGGGTGTAGTCGGGAATCACATACCCAGTAGTGCTCTGCCACCTTGGTGTGGCTAGTGTTTTCCGTTTCCTGGCTTCTCAGAGGAGATGACGGTGCCCCTCTTGACTGGAGGATGTGTCTGGATGTTGCCCCCATTAACTCTGGGTGGTTGGGATTAACGCAGAGGCTGGCTGTTGATGTATGGGCAGGGGTTCTGTATAGGGCAGAGAAGGGGCATGCTGACCTTGGAACAGAATTAGCTAGCAGGAAATGCTGCAGCTGATGTCTACTGAGCATGACAGTTTTTCTGAGTGGAAAGGTTTGATAGGTCTGGTGGAAAGGGAATAGTAAAAATGCATCTCTGCTGCTGATTAAATTAAAAAACATAGAGAATCAAAAAAGTGCCACCGTGGCTAAACAACAAAGTAAAAGAAGCAGTGAGAGGCAAAAAGGCATCCTTTAAAGTGGAAGTTAAATCTTATTGAAGAAAATAGAAAGGAGCACAGACTCTGACAAATGAAGTGTAAAAGTATAATTAGAAAGGCCAATAAAGAATTTAAAGAACAGCTAGCCAAGACTCAAAAAGTAATTAAAATTTTTTTGCTAAGTACATCAGAAGCAGGAAGCCTGCTAAATAACCAGTGGGGCCATTGGACGATTGAGATGCTAAAGGAGTACTCAATGACAATAAGGCCTTTGCAGAGAAACTAAGTGAATTCTTTGCATCAGTTTTCACAGCTGAGGGTGTGAGGGAGATTCCCAAACCTGAGCCATTCTTTTTAGGTGACAAATCAGAGGAGATTGAGGTGCCATTAGATGAGGTTTTGGAACAAATTGATAAATTAAACAGTAATAAGTCACCAGGACCAGATGGTATTCACCCAAGAGTTCTGAAGGAACTCAAATGTGAAATTGCAGAACTAACAACTTTGGTATGTAACCTATCATTTAAATCAGCTTCTGTACCAGATGACTGGAGGCTAGCTAATGTGACACCAAGTTTTTAAAAAGGCTCCAGAGGCAATCCTGGCAATTACAGCCCAGTAAGCCTGACTTCAGCAAGCCAGTTGAAACTATAATAAAGAACAGAATTGTCAGACACAGATGAACATAATTTGTTGGGGAAGAGTCAACGTGGCTTTTGTGAAGGGAAATCATAGAATATCAGGGTTGGAAGGGACCTCAGGAGGTCATCTAGTCCAACCCCCTGCTCAAAGCAGGACCTAATCCCAACTAAATCATCACAGCCAGGGCTTTGTCAAGCCTGACCTTAAAAACCTCTAAGGAAGGAGATTCCACCACCTCCCTAGGTAACCCATTCCAGTGCTTCACCACCCTCCTAGTGAAAAAGTTTTTCCTAATATCCAATCTAAACCTCCCCCACTGCAACTTGAGACCATTACTCCTTGTTCTGTCATCTGGTACCACTGTGAACAGTCTAGATCCATCCTCTTTGGAACCCCCTTTCAGGTAGTTGAAAGCAGCTATCAAATCCCCCCTCATTCTTCTCTTCTGCAGACTAAACAATCCCAGTTCCCTCAGCCTCTCCTCATAACTCATGTGCTCCAGCCCCCTAATCATTTTTGTTGCCCTCCGCTGGACTCTTTCCAATTTTTCCACATCCTTCTTGTATTGTGGGGCCCAAAACTGGACACTATCGTGCCTCACTAATGTACTAGAATTCTTTGAGGGAGTCAACAAGCATGTGGACAGGGGTGATCCAGTGGATATAGTGTATTTAGATTTTTCAGAAAGCCTTTGACAAGTTTCCTCACTAAAGGCTCTTAAGCAAAGTAAGCTGTCATGGGATAAGAGGGAAGATCCTCTCATGGATTGGTAACTGGTTAAAAGATAGGAAACAAAGGGTAGGAATAAATGGTCAGTTTTCAGACTGGAGAGCGGTAAATAGTGGTGTTCCCCAGGGGTCTGTACTGGGACCAGTCCTATTCAATATATTCATAAATGATCTGGAAAAAGGGGTAAACAGTGAGGTGGCAAAATTTGCAGATGATACAAAACAAAAAAATCAAGATTGTTAAGTCCAAAGCAGACTGTGAAGAGCTACAAAAGGACCGCACAAAACTGGGTGACTGAGCAACAAAATGGCAGATGAAATTCAATGTTGATAAATGCAAAGTGATGCACATTGAAAACATAATCCCAACTATACATATAAAATGATTGGGTCTAAATTAGCTGTAACCACTCAAGAAAGAGATCTTGGAGTCATTGTGGATAGTTCTCTGAAAATATCCATTCAATGTATAGCAGCAGTCAAAAAAGCGAACAAAATTTTGGGAATCCTTAAGAAAGGGATAGCTAATAAAACAGAAAATGTCATATTGCCTCTATATAAATCTATGGTACGCCCACATCTTGAATACTGTGTGCAGATGTGGTCGCCCTGTCTCAAAAAGATATATTGGAATTGGAAAAGGTTCAGAAAAGGGCAACAAAAATGATTAGGGGTATGGAACTGCTGCCATATGAGGAGAGATTAATAAAACTGGGACTTTCCAGCTTGGAAAAGAGACGACTAAGGGGGGATATGATAGAGGTCTATAAAATCATGACGGGTGTGGAGAAAGTAAATAAGGAAGTGTTATTTATTCCTTCACATAACACAAGAACTAGTGGTCACCAAATGAAATTAGTAGGCAGCAGGTTTAAAACAAACAAAAGGAAGTATTTCTTAGAATCATAGACTATCAGGGTTGTAAGAGACCTCAGGAGGTCATCTAATCCAACCCCCTGCTCAAAGCAGGACCAATCCCCAACTAAATCAGGACCAATCCCCAGCTAAATCACACAACACACAGTCAACCTGTGGAACTCTTTGCCAGAGGATGTTATGAAGGCCAAGACAACAGGTTAAAAAAAGAACTAGATAAATTGATGGAGGATAGGTCCATCAATGGCTTAGGATGGGCAGGGATGGTGTCCCTAGCCTCTGTTTGCCAGAAGCTGGGAATGGGTGAGAGGGGGTGGATCACTTGATGATTACCTGTTCTGTTCATTGCCTCTGAAGCACCTGGCATTGGCCACTGTTGGAAGACAGGATACTGGGCTAGGTGGGCTTTTGGTCAGACTCATAGACTTTAAGGTCAGAAGGGACCATTATGATCATCTAGTCCGACCTCCTCCACAACGCAGGCCACAGAATCTCACCCACCCACTCCTGTAACAAACCCCTAACCTATGCCCGAGTCATTGAAGTCCTCAGATTGTGGTTTAAAGACCTCACGGTGCAGAGAATCCTCCAGCAAGTGACCTGTGCCCAACGCTGCAGAGGAAGGCGAAAAACCTCCAGGGCCTCTGCCAATCTGCCCTGGAGGAAAATTCCGTCCCGACCCCAAATATGGCGATCAGTTAAACCCTGAGCATGTGGGCAAGACTCACCAGCCAGCACCCAGGAAAGAATTCTCTGTAGTAACTCAGATCCCACCCCATCTAACATCCCATCACAGACCATTGGGCATATTTACCTGCTAATAATCAAAGATCAATTAATTGCCAAAATTAGGCTATTCCATCATACCATCCCCTCCATAAACTTATCAAGCTTAGTCTTGAAGCCAGATATGTCTTTTGCCCCCACTACTCCCCTTGGAAGGCTGTTCCAGAACTTCACTCCTCTAATGGTTAGAAACCTTCGTCTAATTTCAAGTCTAAACTTCCTAATGTCCAGTTTATATCCATTTGTTCTTGTGTCCACATTGGTACTAAGCTTAAATAATTCCTCTCCCTCCCTGATATTTATCCCTCTGATATATTTATAAAGAGCAATCATATCTCCCCTCAGCCTTCTTTTGGTTAGGCTAAACAAGCCAAGCTCTTTGAGTCTCCTTTCATAAGACAGGTTTTCCATTCCTCGGATCATCCTAGTAGCCCTTCTCTGTACCTGTTCCAGTTTGAATTCATCCTTCTTAAACATGGGAGACCAGAACTGCACACAATATTCCAGATGAGGTCTCACCAGTGCCTTGTATAACGGTACTAACACCTCCTTATCTTTACTGGAAATACCTCGCCTGATGCATCCCAAGACCGCATTAGCTTTTTTAACGGCCATATCACATTGGCGGCTCATAGTCATCCTGTGATCAACCAATACTCCGAGGTCCTTCTCCTCCTCTGTTACTTCCAACTGATGTGTCCCCAATTTATAACCAAAATTCTTGTTATTAATCCCTAAATGCATGACCTTGCACTTTTCACTATTAAATTTCATCCTATTACTATTACTCCAGTTTACAAGGTCATCCAGATCTTCCTGTATGATATCCCGGTCCTTCTCTGTATTAGCAATACCTCCCAGCTTTGTGTCATCCGCAAACTTTATTAGCACATTCCCACTTTTTGTGCCAAGGTCAGTAATAAAAAGATTAAATAAGATTGGTCCCAAAACCGATCCCTGAGGAACTCCACTAGTAACCTCCTTCCAGCCTGACAGTTCACCTTTCAGTATGACCCGTTGTCGTCTCCCCTTTAACCAGTTCCTTATCCACCTTTCAATTTTCATATTGATCCCCATCTTTTCCAATTTAGCTAATAATTCCCCATGTGGAACCGTATCAAATGCCTTACTGAAATCAAGGTAAATTAGATCCACTGCGTTTCCTTTGTCTAAAAAATCTGTTACCTTCTCAAAGAAGGAGATCAGGTTGGTTTGGCACGATCTACCTTTTGTAAAACCATGTTGTATTTTGTCCCAATTACCATTGACCTCAATGTCCTTAACTACTTTCTCCTTCAAAATTTTTTCCAAGACCTTGCATACTACAGATGTCAAACTAACAGGCCTGTAGTTACCCGGATCACTTTTTTTTCCTTTCTTAAAAATAGGAACTATGTTAGCAATTCTCCAGTCGTACGGTACTGAGTTTACTGATTCATTAAAAATTCTTGCTAGTGGGCTTGCAATTTCATGTGCCAGTTCCTTTAATATTCTTGAATGAAGATTATCTGGGCCCCCCGATTTAGTCCCATTAAGCTGTTCGAGTTTGGCTTCTACCTCGGTATGGCCGTTCTTATGTATGTTATAATTCTGTTTCTTTTTTTCAGCTCTCCGCTCTGAAACACTCTAGAAATGCCGAGGAGCAAAAACTCTCTGTGTTTCAGGAGAAGCTGGAGCAACTGGGGCTGATCAACGAGAAGGTAAAGGGTGAACACTGAGGCCAACCCTCACTGATGTAGTATTTTGACTGAGGCCACCGATGTTGTCCCATTGGATGAAGGAGAGAGCTTTGTGTTGCTTCCAGTGGCTGATATGGGCCCAGTGATAGGATCCAGCCTTCTGCCAGAGAATGCTGCTGCATAGCATCCCAGTGCAGTCCTACCTCCTCCTTGACATCCCAAGGTTGGGGGAGTCCACAGGCTCTTCCTTCCCAGCATGACTATTGTCTTCACAGGGGTAGGGGCGATGGTGGTTGTTCCTAGGACAATTCTGAGGGAGTTTTGTAAATACCTCAGATAGTGAATAAAGCTGCTTTATCAGGAGAAAATTGCAGCTTGTGTGTGTTCTGCCTCTTAGGAGCTCTCTGCAAATTTTAGGCTTTTGTTGTTGGTTTTTTGTTGTTGGTTTTTTTAAATCTCTTGCAAAGACAATCATGGCATTGTGAACAAATGTGCTGCTGTCACTAACCTGTCCTGCTGCAAACTGGGCAGAAAAGTAGCAAGATCTGAATGTCAGTGAGGACCTATTGAGCTGCTCTGACTACCTCTTTCCCTTGACAGTATTCAGCCTTACAGTCCCATGTTGCTGCCCTGAAGGCTCGCTATGAAGAGCGTATCAGGGAGCTGGAGAAGGGATCTGTACTGGAAAATCAGGAGAGATCTCCACCTACAGACTCTACAGAAGAGGTGAGCTGGTCCAACCAGGGTGGTCTGGTTTACCCTCGTCTCTACTCCATATCTACCCTGAACTATTTCCCTAGGTAGAGGAATAGTTATTTATTAAACACACTGGCAGTGTCTTATTCTTTGGGGGAAGCATGTCCAGAGGATGAGCTTGTTCCTGTGTAGAGTACTACTCCTATCAGGGGCCTTGGAGGGAAAGATGCAGTGTGACTCCTGGTGTGAAGTCCTGACCCCTCAATACAGATTACAACTTCTTAAAGAATGAAAATCCTGGTAGCCATACCTGGTAGACTTACCATTTGCACATGCTCAAGCTGTCACTAATTATATTTTGTGCAACTCTGGCAGTCTCCAGCCCTGCCATGCCTAATGTGAAAGGTGCATTCTCGTAAAACAGAACTGTGGTCCCTCTTGGACTGACTGTTCTACTGTATGGAGAAGCCTATGATGTTGGTTTGGTGGCCCATTCTTTCTTACATGTTACAAATGACGCAGATATCGTATTTATATGCTCCTCTTCATTGTTCTCAGGTGAAGAAGATCATGAATGGGGTATTTCAGACTTTGAGGGGTGAATTTGAGCTAGAGGAGTCGTACAGTGGCAGAACGGTTCTTGGTGTTGTCATGAACACCATCAAGGTACAGTACTGATGGGATACAAGCCAACAAAGGTGAGAATGAGTCTTGGGCCAAAAGAACGCATATACCTCTAGCCTGGATCTGGAATAGTGTGAAGCTGTGGTTAGTAAATGAAAAGGGTACTATAAAATAATGGGAGGAGATGCAACAGTGAGGGACAGTAAAATATGGGAACCTTTTCTCCCAGAGAAACTAGGACAATGTATCTGATATGCTCAACATTCACGAGGCAGTAGGGGATAGGCTAAATAAGACAAGGATGGTTTAATTTGATTTAATATTAAGGAAAACTGGGCATGAGAACTTGGAGTAATTCTTTAGAGGTAAAAACTACCAAGTGCAGCAATGCAAGCTGTCACTGTGGTACTGGAGGAAGTGGATCAATCAGAATATGGGCATTGGACGTGGGTACCTAGCTCAGAGGACTGAGTTCCTGTTGGCTTTTTGCTGACTTGAATCTAAGAAGTTTGCTTTTGCCCTTCCCAATGTACTTTAGAAAGTACACATGGCACTTTCCAAAACCCAGCTGGCTGCTGTACCCACTCTTCCCTCTCAGATCAACTTGAGAGATGATTTTGAGGATTGTTTTAGATCCCTTCACCAAGAAAGGCTAAAAGTAGGGCTTAGTTCATGGCAGATGTCTCATTTCAACAATTAAGGTGGAAACAGTTTGCGTTAGAAATTAGACTTTGCCTCTGCCCAGAATCCCCACACACATAGCAGCCTCAGGATTGTCAGGTTAGGTTTGGGGCTGCAGTAGAACTTTTACACAGCCAGAAGTGAATTGGACAAGTGCTTCCTGTTTTGGCACTTGGGGGTAGGGGAAGCAAGGGTTAGGAAGCTGAGAGCATCAAGGATGAGACATGACCTTTGACCTGCAGGACACTGACTCAGTCCTGAACATGTCAACAGGTGGAATGCTGAGTATTGGCCTGAGTAGTGGGAGTTGGGTGGCAAACACACGTCCACTCAGTGGCTGCTTTGTTGGGAGGCTCAGCAGAGAGGGCAAAGTTGGAAGTCTCATCTCCCCAAAGTGCACTTCCTGGGTTGATTTCGAGTCCCATTGGTTAGGGGAAGGAAGAAGGACTGTGCTGTGTAACTGGAAACCGTGTTGCCTAGTGGCTTGAAACATGGGATTGGGAGTTAGGAAACAAGATTTAATTTCTTCTCCCTCACCTCCAAGAACAGACAGTGACTTGCTGTGTCCCAACTGCCCAGTCTTGGTTTTCCCGTTTGCAGGTAATGCATTGCCTGCCTCTTTGGGGAGAAGTGCTGCCCGATGCTTGTCTAATGTTCGCTGCCATCTTCTAAGAGTACAAGTACAGTAGCATTTCTACCTTAGATAGTTGCCTTCTGCAAGAGTGCAAGAACTTATCTGAAAATGCCTCAGAGGCCCAGCTAATACATGGACCACTCAGGTGCACCTGGCTGGATGATCCTCTTCCATATTAAAGCATCAAGAAACTTTCCTTCCTTCAGTGGAGCAGCAGCTGTTACAAACAGCCATGGTGGTTTGTATCTCTAGTGATTAACACTTACTTGCCTTTTCCTTTTCCTTTGTTTTCCAGACTGTAACTCTGCAGCTGCTCAGTAGACAACAGGAGAGGCGAGAGAGCAACAGTGATGAGGAGGAGAAGGAGGAGCTTAGAACTGGAGAGAGGAAACAGGAAAGCCCACCAAAAGCAAAGGAGGACCATGAAAGTGCTGTCCAATATGGGCCAGCACCAAGCATTGTGTGCCCAACTAAACCAGCAGGTGAGTCTGCTGGTATTGCTACACCTCCCAGATCTCCTGAGGAAGGGCAGAGGACCCAGAACACTACAGCATCAGAAGTGAAGATGATCCAGGAGATGCATGAAGCGCATACCTTCTCTGAATCGGTTCAACCAGTAAAGCCCAACCAAGGGCTGGTGGATCCTGAGGAGGATGTAGACTCTGTACTGGCTGAGCAAAGGCAGGCAAGTGCTCCCAGTGGGCTAGCTCAGCATGATGGCAGCTCACAAAAAATAGCATCTGTTCAGGCAGAAACTCCAGAGCCCTCTATTCTAGACACAAAGCTGGGAGCAATGGAAGAGGCCATGCCTTCGGAAATGCCAGCTACAGAGCACAAGGCAGAGGAGCCTGCAGGAGGACTGGAACCCCTGCCTCTGAAAAGTGCAGAGGGGGGGAGTTGTCTGGGAATTCCAGATGCACCCAGGTTTGAAATGGGTACAAGCATTTCTGACTTAACATCTGAGATGGCAGAGAAGGATCCAGCCACCAACCATGAAACTACAGAACCCCAAGGACCGGCATCTAGCCCCAAGCAGAAGAATTCCAGGTTAGTGGTGATTGGAGAGTTCTATGGCTACAGTAGCTCCTTTCTCAATTTCCCATTGTTGTGCAGTTGCCCTGCCACTGGTGGTGGGCTAGTAGGGCCTAACCAGCTGGTGCTGCTATTCCATTGGTGCAGGGCAGTGTGCTAGATTGGGCTGGCCAGCCAGCTAGGTACTTGTTCAGAGCAAATCTGAACAATGGTGGCTAAAATATTAGTAGCTGCAGGTGTCCAGTCTAAATTAGTGCTGTCTCCAGGGGAGAAACTGAAAAGTGCTCGTATGGCTGAGACCTACAGGATAGGTGATTGCAGTGCTGCACTCCAAACTGGGCAGTCAGTATGGTCCTTGCCCCTTGTTTCTAGCTGAATCAGTAGATTCCATTGCAAAGCTGTTATCAACAGCTAGCTGTTGTGAAGTTCCACTCCAATGTGTGATCTCGTCCTGGCTGCCTAGAGGGGAGTCCTGTTACTTCACTGTATAAGCCCCAATTAGCTTCATACATCTGTGAGTAGCCTGTTAGTGGTGGGTCTAGAGCTTATTCCTAAAGTGCAGGCAAATTGCTCTTCCTTTCCCACATTGAGAATTAGCTTCTTTTAATTCTCTGTCCTTTTCTAGTCTCACTAAGAACGATGACGACTTGTTTCAAGTTGCAACCCATAAACCACTAAAGCCTGGAGTTCCACCCGAAGAGGAGGATGAGGAAGAAGTGGTAAGAACTTGGGGTGTGATCCACAAAGTAACTTAGAAACCTGAACTCCAGAGTTAGGCACCTAAGTCTCTATGCACAGCACCACTGCAGTCCACAAAACTAGATCCCTGCACCCTGACCCAAACCCAGTGGGATGGGACTACAAGTGTCAGGTTTGGCTTGGGTGTAAAAACAGCTGGACTCTCAGGGTTGGATGGTGTTGGCTCCCCTCCTCCTGCCCATGGGGTTGGGTGATGGCAGCTGCATGCCCTGCTCCTGCCATCCTTCACCACTCCATTGCGCTGTGTGCACTGCCGTACGGAGTGTGCCAAAGAGTGGCAGCGCCCTCTGCAGGAGGGCGCAGCAGATGGAAGGATCAAGGCATACAGCTGCTGCCATGCCAACCCTAAGGGCAGGAGGCACTGCAGCAGCAAAAACAGCTTAGGTTTGAGGGGAAGTTTCGGGATTGGGTTGAAAACAGCTTGACCCTTAGGGGCTTCAGTCAGGTTGGGCCTAGAAGGGAAACTCCTGCTTGGCTGTCACCTAACATTATAGGTGCCTAACCTTCCATTGGAAATGTTCCCTAGACACCTAAGTTCTAGATCCTGGGGTATGTGCACTGCTGCCTCCATCTAGACATTCAGGAGCCTGTCTCCCACCTAAGCCCGAGGGTGCTTTGCGAGCTGGGGAAGACAGGCATTCGTCCACCTAAGTCGAGGACCGTTCCAGTAGGCATGCTCAGAGGCTGCCTGCTGGATTAGGTCTCATACAAAATCCAGGAGGAGATGGTGCTAGTGCTCAGTCATTCCCACTCTCTCTGGCCCAGTGACTATTTAGATATTTGTTCCACTGGCTGGGGATAATCATCGGGGGGGAGTGTGGTCTGGTGATTAGGGCACCAGCCTGGGAGGTAGGAGGCCCTGGGTCCAGTCCCTGGGCTCCGATCACTTTTTTCATTAATTATCCACAGTGGAACAGCTTCAGCAGGAGAGAGAGGGGGCCTCACATTAGAATATCCCAGAGCGCAGTGGTTACAGCACTATCCCGGGATGTGGAAGATGCAGGTTCAATTTCCACCCCCTGCCTGCAGGGGAGAAGGAGAGGTTCCTGTTCAAATCTCTTCTCCCCTTGGGCAGGGAGAAGGGGTTTGAACCTGGGTCTCCTACATCCTAGGTCAGAGCTCTAGCCACTGGGCTAAAAGTTGTAAAATGGATGGTACCACCGCATGTGGAGCAGCACCTAACTCATTATTGCAAGAAGCAGCTTAAGCAACTCAGCCTCCTGAGTCCAGGCAGGGGTGTCGCCAAGCAGAGGGGTGTGCGCTGAGCCCCACCTGCTCTGCGAATGGATCTCCCATTGGTTAGCTTAAGTCGCTCTGCACCTAGTGTGTTGGCTTTTGTAGTGCCTATCTCTCCTCATTTATTGTATAGGGCACCTAGGGGCCTGACTTGGCTTTATGGATCAGTGTTCCTGTGATTTTCTACGTGCCTAAAGGTTATGTGCATTGTAACACCTAAGTCCCTTCATGGATACCACCCCAGTCTTTCTGTTCTCTCTGAAATGACTGAGGCATTAAGCCACAGCTTGCTCTGGAAGAACTTTCGAGACATGGGGGAACCTCATGTCTGACGTCCAGTAGCTTCAGGTTATCACTACTTATGCGCCCTGCATTTACTTTAGTTCTGATTAGTTAGGTTTTTGGGAGCCCCAAATTTGGGGCTGAACTGGAGACTATCCAGTGAATCTGAGACATTACATAAGGGATGAGCTACATACATAAAGGCAGTGACCAGCAACACCACCTGTCTGGTGACAGGTCAGCAGGAAAACAGATCACCAGGTTCAGAGCTAACGTACTGTAATGATGGGACAAGAGAGACCCTCCTGCAAGGGACATCTAGGGGATGTTAAGGCTCCATAGCCATATTCTGGGACTGCAGACCTTCCTACCTGATGTAAAAGGCTTGAGCCACCATGCTAGGTAGAGGAAGACAGTCAGCTGGGAGGTTTCCTGGTGCTGTCTCCCTCAAGACTGTACAGACACTGAACTCTAATAATCTCACCCTGCTTTCCAATTGGGCTTTCAGAGCATGAAAGGGCACCCTCCCCCAACCCCACTCTTTGGGGATGATGACGATGATGATGACCTGGACTGGCTGGGATGAAGATTTGGAAGATGATTTGGATGTGGCTGGCAAGCAAGCCTGTGAGCTTCCCCTTTGGGCACATGGCCTCTTCTCAAGTGTATTTTGCACTTACCAGCTGCGTTTCCTTGGGATGGAAATGGAACAGGCTTGGAACTCTCCAAGCTCCGTGGGTTGCAAGTTAACCGGGGCTATAAGCAAATGACAGCACTGCTGGGCAGTTGGACCCAATCTCGTTGGCCTGATTAGCTAGCCCGGTTTAAGCAGCCAGCCACTTGTCCTGCATGTTCCTGTCGCTGTCCTTTTCTGTGAGCCATCAATTTGTTAATCTGAAACTCTGATGTAAGTATGAACTTTTTAACCAGTTCTGGAATAAGCAAGTCTGGCAGTATTCTGCAGCGGACACAGTGACGAAAACAGGGCAGAGAAAATTGCTCCTCTCCCAGTACTATTGATACTAAAACAACAAATATAGAATTCCAAAGAACTGTTGGATGTCAGATTAACCCTGCACTAGAGACACTTCAGGATCCACCTGTAGGGCTTCACATCCGGCCATCCCAAACATGCTCACCAAGCAGTTAGATGCCAATTGAAAGTACATGAAGTAGATTACTATGGAGACTTCTAATCCGAGTATTTTCTGCCCACGCACATGCCTTGTGGAAACTGAAGGAGTTGAGGTAACATAGGCTTTGAGTGTTGAACACTGAGCTGTAGAAAACAATAAATGGTGCTACTCGAGCCAAGGGCTACTCTGCAAAGGCTGTGAATTCATCACAGCTCCATGGAGCTCTGACAGGCTGAGACCAGAGTGCCAAGAGAATGAATACTCTGTTAAGTAGACCTGCAGCTTCTAGTAAGTGCTTTAAAGATTCCTCTAGTGTTTCCCATTGTGAGAAGTTAAATCCCCTTACCCTCCTTCACTAAAATGAGTGACACTGAAGGGTTATAGTATGTTCATGTGTATCCAGTATGTTCTTAATGTGTGTGCCAGGACATCCTGTAAAACTAATCCAATGGAGGCAGCACGCTGGCTGAGTATAGGACCAAGAGTGAGACTGAGATTGCCTTTCTCCTTAGCCCCTTTGCCTATTGTGACCCTTCATCCCTTTAGGGCTGAGCTATCCCACTCGCCTCTCCAAACCACAAGCCAAAAAGCCTGCAGAAGAGGCAGCCTGTTGCTTACCAAGTGTACAGGTCCAGTGAAACAGGAAGAAAAATGTGCAGCTACCATTGACTATTTAACTGTGTGTGGCACTTGGCAGCAGTGCACTTCTGATACGATAAATATCTGCACAACAAAACTTTTTGCCTCCTACTCACTGCAGTCTGACACCGTGAAACCATCGTGTCCCACAACCCCTGGCTGTTAGCGCTCCCCACCAGTCCCACCAAAGGCACCTTTGTCACCGCACAGTCTGCTCACACCCCTGTCCTTACTTCATTCACATCATGTATGTCCATCTGTGATGCAGGTTAGATCATCTGAGGCTGCACTTTGCCATTGGCAATAGAAACCCCACAACAACAGCACTATAGACAACAAGATGTTAATGGGATCCCTGTCCAGACAGAGGAGGAGGGAGTTACTCCAGGCAGTCATTTGCCAATCTGCTGTGCCTTTTTTTCTCTGCTGCTAAAGGTGGCAGGATTACAGTATAAACTAGAACTCTTTAGATTAAAGGGGCACTGTTAAATTATAGATGAGGGTGTATATATCTTAACCGGCTTATTCAGGACACCATAGGTTATTGGAACAGAATTTGTAAATCCAATTTTCATTCTTTGTGCTCTATGTACTTTTGCTTTTCACTCAGCTGGGAAGTTTCAATCTTATTTATGTTCATTTTCTAGTCATTTTACTTCGTGTACACAACCCTGCAGCATTTTGAGTTGCAAATAGTGCACATGAGGGGAGGGAACAAATTCTTTGTAAAAACAAACATTTCCACTTAAATTATAATAGCGTAATAGGAATTGTTTAGATCTGTTCTAGGTTCTGTGAACACTTTTACAAAAATACCTGAGCAAAATTTGCAAGTGTTCTGTTAAATATAGAATAACTTGTTTTAATTCAGGCAGGGCAGAGTACAAATCTGATTGACAGCAGTGACTCACATACCCAAGGGCTGCTTTGTTCTAGTGAATAAAAATGGGATAAGTAGCCAAATATGAAAGACTAACTCCTGTGAACCAGCCAATGTACTGAAGTGTAAACACTTGCTTCACATAACTCCTCTAGCTTGGGGTAGAGCATCTTGCTCTCAAGTAGAAACTATCTAAAGTTAAAGTATGGAATAAAGGTGTAAGAGCAAAGGGATTAACACATGTAAACCAGGTTTTCCAGAAGTCCCCTTCGTTGTGATAGTCTCAATGTATCTGTCCTTTAAGTGTGGTCTTTGGAATCAACATGTCTGTGGAAACTGTAAAAGCCATGTCTGTCTCCTACACAGATTTGATAAAACCTAAAAAATAAAAGTGCAATTAAACAAATCTATTTCTGGATCACACTGTCTTTAATTCCTGCTTTTAATGTACATGTTTGCAAAGCTCACCAAGCTTAGTTGTAAATCCAAACAACTCATTTTATTCATTCTTTGTCCAATTTCCCTGAAATTCCTATCCGAAAAGAGAAATGGGCTCCTGTCAGGAGGCCTGTCAAGGTGATCCAGGGTTTTTCGGAGGTCTCTCCAGAAGGGTGAGTAGAGCCTGTGCAGTTAGCCCCAGAATCGGGAAGTGACGGAGTTGCTACAACATCCTTTGCAATTCCACAGATCTCAGCATAATTGTTGCTCGTCTTAACAAGCCAAGCGAATTCTTCTATCGACCTCGCTGCTGCCTTTTGAGGGTGTGAATTAATTACACCAATGGGAAAAACTACTTCCATGTTCAGAGCAAGTGTGTACGCTACAGTAACCATAGGCGCCGACTTCCTCTTCTCCCCGGGGGTTGGTGCTACTCCCCCCCTCCCCACACACACACACACACACACACTCCACCTCTTTTCCCCCAAGGGCCCACCCCTGCGTTGCCTCTTCTCTCCCCCGAGTATGCCCTGTCCCCACTCTTCCCTCTCCCTCCCAGCGCCTCTTGCATGCTGCAGAACAGCTGATCGTGGCAGGCGTGAGGCACTGGGAGGGAGGGGGGAGCTTGGCTGCTGGTGGGTGCTAAGCACCCACAAAGTTTTTTCTGTCAATGCTCCAGACCTGGATGGAGTCAGCACCTATGACAGTAACATGGCTGCAGCGCCATAGCTGTGCCTCTGTGGTGTAAACATAACCTCAGGCTTATCGATCACAAGACCAGAAGGGACCACTGCAAACTACGGCCCATCCTGCCTGGCCCTTGAGCCAGGGCCGCCCAGAGGGGGGGGCAAGTGGGGCAATTTGCCCCAGGCCCCGCAGGGACCCCCATGAGAGTTTTCGGTGGGTCTTCGGCGGCACGTCCTTCAGTGCCGCCGAACACACCTGGATCGAGTGAAGGACCCGCTGCCGAAGACCCGCTCCGGGTCTTTGGCGGCAGTTCGGCGGCGAGGGCTTCTTCCGCTCCGGGTCTTTGGCGGCAGTTCGGCGGCGAGGGCTTCTTCCGCTCCGGCTCTTCGGCAGCAGTTCGGCGGCGAGGGCTTCTTCCGCTCCGGGTCTTCGGCGGTGGGTCCTTCACTTGCTCCGGGACCCACCGCCGAAGTGCCCCGAAGACCCCATAATCCTCTGGGCAGCCCTGCCTTGAGCTCACGGCTGGGGAAGCTACCCCTGTGCCGCACCCCCACCCCCGCGCAGTCATGCTCCTGCGCAGGCAGCACGGCTGGCTCAGTGGAGCGGTGCAGCTTCCAGTCCTGCTGCTCTGAGCGGCATGGTAAGGGTGGGGGGGTGTTGGAGGTTCCGGGGGGCAGTCAGGGGGCGGTTGGATGGGACAGAGGTTCTGGGTGGTGCGGTCAGGGAATGGGGGGGTTGGATAGGCGTGGGAGTCCCAGGGGCCTGTCAGGGGACCGGGATGTGGATAGGGGTCAGGGAGCAGGGGGGTTGGATGGGTTGGGGGTTCTGAGGGGGGGCGGATAGGGGGCAGGGGCCTGGCTGTTTGGGGAGGCACAGCCCTTTCCTTCCCGGCCCTCCATACAGTTTCACAACCCCGATGTGGCCCTCAGCCCAAAAAGTTTGCCCACCCCTGATCTAGTCTGATCTCCTGTATAACAGACCTGCCCTGAAATAATTCCTGTTTGAACCTTGGTATGTTTCTTAAAAACCACCTAGTCTTGATTTTAAAACTGCCAGTGTTGGAAAAACCACCACAGCCCTTGGTAAATTGCTCCAATGGCTTAATTACCCTCCCTTTTAAAAATACTGTGCCTTATTTCCAGTATGAATTAATCCAGCTTCAACATCACCTTTGTCTGCCAGATCAAAGAACATATCACATTTTTGTTCCCCATTTAGGTAATTCATTTGTTCCCCATGTAGGTAATTCATTTGTTCCCCATGTAGGATCACATACTGTGATCAAGTCACCCCTTAGCCTTTTTGTTGTTAAAACTCCTTGAGTCTGACATGTTTTCTAATCCCTTAATCATTCTCACAGCTATTCTCTGAACTTTGCCAATTTTATTAAATTGCAGACAGCAGAACTGGTCCCAGTATTCCAGTAGTTGCTATCTGAGATTCCTGTGACTCGGGGGGAGCTCATGTTCCACCATGACTCCCAAATCTGTTTGTCATGGCTTTCCAGGAGAGCCCCCCACCCCCCCCACCCCCTCCTAGCACCTAGCCAGTGTAAGACACCAGCATTCCTGTGCTACTCAAGCCTAGCTCATAGAAAGAAGGTCTCGGGCTGTGTGTGTTGCTCACCTAGCTATGAGCTGTTTCTCCGTTTGGCTGCTGTGCTGTATATGTGAAGCTCTTTTTGCCCAGGCCCCCTTTCCAACCAAAATTAGATTAGAAGAGCAGAGAGATTCCAAGATCCAGCTGCTTTGCCAGGGCCGTTGACAGAGTTGAACTCTTAGCCCCTGGTTTCCAAGGCCCATTAGCTCCAGAGTCAGGTAGAAAGCTATCTAGCACAAGTGTGGGGCATGCCCTTATGTGTGAGATGGTAGCCACAGTGACAGGGGCGGCATGTAATCCCCCAAAATGAGAGCGCTGGAGCATGCCCAAGACTTTTCTGCAGTAGAGAAGATTTTTGACTTGTGCTGAATGGCCAAGCAGTTACGATGATGGACGTAAACCCCCAGGGTGTGAAGCTGTGGGGGTTTGAAGTCCACTTCTGTTTGCTGCTGCTCTTTGACCAGCTTGTACAAGAATGCATGCTGCTGTTTCTATTTAACATGGCCTCTCCCCTGCCCCAAAAAACCCAACCCACCGCTCCAGGGGCACGATGCCTCTTCTCAAAACCTGCTGCTTTGTCTAGGCCGCTGCAAGACTTGAGCTCATGACCTTTGACTTGGGCAAACTACAGGCCACATCCGGCCCGTGGGACCATCCTGCCTTTGAGCTCCCGACTGGGAAGGCTAGCCCCCAGCCTCTCCCCTCCTATCCCCCCTCCCTCACAGCCTCAGATGGCTGTGCCACCAGCTGTCTGGGCAGCGTGGCTGGCTCTGGCCGGCCGGTGGGGCTGCGAGCTCTTGCCGCTCTGAGCAGCATGGTAAAGGGGTGGGGGGGGGGGGGGGGGGGTTGGATAAGGGGCAGGGGGTCCCAGGGGACACAGAGCAGTGGGTGGTTGGATAGGTGTGGGAGTCCCGGGGGGGCCTGTCAGGGGGTGGATAGGGGGCGTGGCAGTTGGGGGGACAGGGAGCAGGAGGGGTTGGAGAGGGGGCCAGGTCCCAGGAGGGGGCGGTCAGGGAACAAGGAGCAGGGGGGGGTTGGATGGGTTGGGGGTTTTGAGGGGGCAGTCAGGGGGTGGGAAGTTGGGATGGATAGGGTGTGGGGGCTGCTCCATGTGGCTTCTGGAAGCATTCGCATGGCCCCGCTCCGGCACTCCAGCCCTGATTCCCCTCCTGCTCTTTGAACCCCTTGGTCCTAGCTCAAGCACCCTCCTACACCCCAAACTCCTTATCCCCAGCCCCAGTAGCCTTGGTTGAAAATGCTGCAAAAGGCTAGGGATGAGCTAAGACTGTCCTAGACAGGAGGTTAGCCTGTTAAGTTTAGGCTCCAGACTGTGTGTATTGATTTTTGTTTTATAAGTAACCCTTCTGTTTCCATTACCCTTACTCACTAGCTCTTAAATCTTGATCTATGGTAATAAACTCAGGATTGTTTTCACTATAAATATATCTCAGTACTATGGTAATCATACAAAGCAAGGAACTGATCCTAAGTTGAGTCTGCACTGTTCCCTTGGGGCCAGCAAACCTGGTATTTCTGTGAGTGTTTGGTGGATAAGGGGCCAGCCGCTACAGGGAATGCTTCAAAGGTGCTCAGGAACTGGGGTGCAACTATTGTTAACCTGCAAGGCAAAGGAAGGGTGCCAGAGATGATTGATTGGTTGCTATTAGGGAGGTGACACCCAGTTAAGCACCAGCACCTCTCTCACTGGAGGCAAGGGAGTAACAAGGTGACTCAGTCCTGAGTACCCTGAGAACTGTCCCAGCCCCATGTAACTGAAGCTCTTTTCGCCCACCCCCTCCCATTACTGCCAAGGTGACATTAGGAGAGGGAAAGGATTCCAAGAACCAGTGACTTTGCCAAGACCCTGGCAAGATTTGGCCTCACACCCCCTGATTTATGAGACCAGTGTGCTAAGCCCTCAGTATCTAACCTATCTGCCACAAGTGTGTGTTATGATCTTTCCTTGTAGAGCCCAGGGAAGCGTGTTATTACCAAAAGCGAGAGCGCTGGAGCATGCCAAAGACATGTCTGTTGGAATGGAGACGTCTCCCTTTAGTGTTCACCACCTTTAGCACTAGGCCATTCTGTTTACTCAAGTCCCAGTGGACATGTGCCTCTGGGGGTTCAAGGCCTCTTCTGACTGCCTTGTATGGGGTTGTTGCTGTTTCCTTTTTAACAATTTGTATAAAGATTCATCACAATACTGTCCCCCTTTAACACAGACCCCTCCCCCAGAAACACCGTCCCACTCAGGGGATAACCTCTCTCCCCAGAAACTGCTGATTGGCCAAGGCCCCTGTGAGATTTGAATTCATGACTGCTGCTTTGTAAGGTTAATGCACCAACCTCCTAAGCTACAGAGTCAGGCCTGGTGCTAGGCCCCCATATGCCATATAGTGCCTGCAATGGTCACTTGGGGATGGACACAATAGAGCTGGGTCAGAGACATCCCAGGAAGTTGCTGTTTTGCTGCGAGAACCTTAATGGAGTCAAGCAGGATGGCCAAACAGTTACAGTGTTGGCCTTAAGTTCCAATAGGCACGTGTCTACGTACAACTAGATGGGAGAAGAGCTGTTGCATCTGAGTTTGACTTATGACTGTCCTATGAATCTGCTCCACATCCTATCACGTAGGACTGTGGACTAAAAATCCACATTGCTGTAGTCCATCAAAGAAGGAAGCCATATTATTAAAAAAAACAATCTGGTTAGGAGTAGGGTTAAGGGGTAAGGGTTAGGGGTTAGGGTTAAGATTTAGGGGGGGGGGTTGGGGTGGGGGTGGGGGTTTGGGGAGAGGGTCTAGGGTTGGGGGGGGGGGTAGGGGGGAGGGGGTGGGGGGTGGGGTTGGGGGTGGGGGTTAAGATTTGGGGGGGGGGGTTGTTTGGGGTTTGGGGGTAGGGTTGGTTAGGGGTTCGGGGAGGGTTAGGGTTGGGGTAGGGGTGGGGGTACGTTTAGGGGTTATGGTTAGGGGGGTTAGGGTCAGGGTCTAGGGGTTAGGGTAGGGTTAGGGTTTAAGGGGTTAGGTTTTAGGGTTGGGGTTACGGGTTGGGGTTAGGGGTAGGGTTAGGGTTGGGGGTTAGGGTCAGGGTCTAGGGTTAGGGTGAGGGGTTAGGAGTGGGGTTAGGGTTAAGGGGTAGGGTAGGGGTCAGGGCTAGGGTTTAGGGTTAAGGGTTAATGGTTAGGGGTGAGGTTTAGGGTTAGGGGTTGGGGTTGGAGTAAGGGTTAGGGTCAGGGTCTAGGGGTGAGGGTTAGGGGTTCGGTGAGAGGGTAGGGGAAGGGGGAAGGGTTAGGGTCGGGGTCGGGTCAGGGTTAGGGTTTAGGGTTAGGGTTTAAGGTTTAGGGTTAAGGGTTAAGGCATTAGGGTTTAGGGTGGGTTTAGGGTTAGGGGTGACAGTTTAGGGGTAGGGGTTAGGTTTAGGGGGAGGGGGAGAGTTCAGGGTTAGGGGTCAGGGGAGGGGTTAGGATTTAGGGTTGGGGTTGGGTTTAGGGTCAGGGTTTGGGGGGGAGAGTTCAAGGTTAGGGGTTAGGATTTAGAGTTAGGGGGTTGGGGTTGGGTTTAGAGGTTAGGGTTTAGGGGTTTGGGGTTTAGGGTCAGGGTTAGGTTGGGTTAGGGTCAGGGAGAGGGTCAGGGTTTAGAGTTAGGGTGGGGATTTAGGGTTAGGGATTAGGGGTTAGGGTTAGGGTAGGGTTACGTTGGGTTAGGGTACGGTTGGGGTTAGGTTTAGGGTGTAGGGGTTTGGGTTGAGGTTAAGGTTAGGCTGGGTCAGGGTCAGGGTTTAGGGGTTAGAGTTAAGATTAGGGTTTAGGGTTAGGGTTGGGATTAGGGTTCAGGGGTTAGGGTTACATGTTAGGGGTAGGGGTTAGGTTAGGGGTCAGGATCAAGGTCAGGATTAGGGTTAGGGTTAGGATTAGGGGTTAGGGTTTAGTGTTGGGGGGTTAGGTTAGAGGTTAGGGGTAAGGGTTAGGGATTAGGGTTAGGGTTAGGGTTGGGGGTAGGGTTTAGATTAGGGGTGAGGGTTAGCGTTGGATGAGGGTTTAGGGTTAGGGGTTAGTGTTAGGGTTAGGATCGGGTTAGGGTTAGGGGTTAGGGTTGGGTTAGGGTAGAGCTAGGAATAGGGTGTTAGGGGGTCAGGGTCAGGGTAGGTTTAGGGTTGGGTTAGGGTTGGAGTTAGGGTTAAGGTTGGGTTAGGGTTAGCTTAGGGTTAGTTTAGGGTTAGGGTTAGTGGTCCCCTGGCACGTGACCAACCCTAGTAGGTGAGTGCGTGTAGCGCGCGAAGCGTGTGGCTTAGGGGGACCCTCCAGGCGAGTGCTCCTAGCGTGTGAAGTGTGTCTGAAAAAATTTTTTTAATACAGAAAGGTCACATGATGCTGGTGACCTTTGACCCCTGAGCAGGTGATGTGTGGCCTGCGACCTTTGACCCCTGAGGCGTGACGTTTGGCAGGTCATGTGACCCGGGGCCCTCCCTCCTTATATATATATATATATATATATATATAATATGTGTGTGTGTGTGTGTGCGGGGAGGGGGTGGCCGTCGGCCTTTCGTGACCCCGCCGTGACCGCGCCGGAAGTATTTCTGACGTCACTTCGGGTTCCGTGTCCCATAGCCTTCCTCTACGGAGCGTCGCCTATATGGGGCCCCGGAGCAGGGGTTAGAGCTAGGCCCAGTAGCCTGGTGCTTTGGACGCTAGTTAGAATAGGCTAGGTCAGGGATTCGAACCTCGGTTGCGAAAAGCGGTTGTGCTTTTAATAATCCATATGAATTATTGTATGTTGCTTTTTGTTTCTCTTCTTTCTGGGACTAAGTTTTTGAGGGTTTTTTGGGGGGGTTTTTTGGCATTTTTCCTTCTTCCTTTTGCCGTCCCTAAGTGAAGCTCGCATGCGAAGCGTGGGTTAGGGTTAGGGTTAGTGTTAGTGGTCCCTCGGCACGCGACCGCACGAAGCGTGTGGGTTAGGGGGACCTTCCAGGCAAGCGCTCGTAGCGCGCGTAGCATGTCCGATTTTTTTTTTTATATAGAGAGAGAGGTCATGTGATGCCAGTGACCTTTGACCCCTGAGACGGCGGTGTGTGGCCTGTGACCTTTGACCCCGGGGCGTGATGTCGGGCGGGTTAGGGGTGGGGTAGGGTTAGGTTAGGGTAAGGGTTGGGGTTGGGGTTGGGGCAGTGCATCCTAATGGGTTTTAGACAAAGATTACTTGAGAAATTTGTCCCGAGAGCAGATCAGGGATTAATTTCTTATTTTTCCGCGTTCTCACGAACCAATCTCTTCCAAACCATTAGGATTGCAGCCAAATGTCTTTTTAGACGAAGATTCCTTGAGAAATTTCTCCCTAGCACAGATCAGGAAGGTAAATCTAATTGTTCATATGTCTCATGAACCGATCTCTTCCAAACCACCAGGAGACAATCCTAATGGCTTTTGCAGCGTGATTCCCTGAGAAATTTCTCAATAGCATAGATCAGGAATATATTGCTCATTTTTCTTCTCTCTCACAAACCGATCTCTTACGAACCAATTGCAGTGCACCCTAATGGCGTTTGCAGCGTGATTACTTCAGAAATTTGTCACTAGCAAGATCAGCACTGAATTTCTCATTTTTCGTATTTCTCAAGAACCGGTCACTTCCAAACTATTAGAAGTGCATCCGAATGGCTTTTGAAGGGTGATTCCATAAGAAATTTATCCATAGCACAAATCAGGAATGTAGTTATCATTTTTCATCTTTCTCACCAACAGATCTCTTTCAAACCATTACGAGTGATCCTAAAGGCTTTTGGACTAAGATTCTTTGAGAAATTTGTCTCCAGCACAGATCAGGAAAGTGTTTCTCATTTTTCGTATTTCTCACAAACCGATCTCTTCAAAAGCACCAGGAGACAATCCTAATGGCTTTTTCAGCGTGATTCCTTTATAAAGTTGTCCCTAGCGAACATCAGGAATGAATTCCTCACTTTTCCCTGTTTCTCACCAACCGATCTCTTCCAAGCCATTAGCAGTGCACCCTAATGGCTTTTGAAGGTTGAATCCATGTGAAATTTATCGATAGCACAGATTAGGAATATATTTTTAATTTTTCATATTTCTCACCAACAGATCTCTTCCAAACCATTACCGGTGCATGCTTATGGCTTTCAGATGGTGATTCATTGAGAAATTTGTCCCTATCACAGCTCAGAAAAGTGTTTCTCATTTTTCGTATTTCTCAGGAACCGATCTCTGCCAAACCACCAGGAGATAAACCTTTTTCAGCATGATTCCTTGAGAAAGTTGTCCCTAGCACACATCAGGAATGAAATTTTCATTTTTCGTCTTTCTCAAAAACCGATGTCTTCCAAATAGTTAGCGGTGCATCCTAATAGCCTTTAGACGAAGCTTCCTTAAGAAAATTGTCACTAGACCTGCTTAAGAATGAATTTTTCATTTTTCGTCTTTCTCACAAACCGATATCTTCCAAATCATCAGCAGAGCACCCTAATTGCTTTTGCAGTGCGATTCCTTAAGAACTTTGTCACTAGCACAGATCAGGAATGACTTCCTAAACTGGGAGGGTAGGGATAGGATACAGAGGGACCTAGACAAACTAGAGGATTGGGCCAAAAGAAACCTGATGAGGTTCAACAAGGACAAGTGCAGAGTCCTGCACTTAGGACGGAAGAATCCCATTAACTGTTACAGACTAGGGACCGAATGGCTAGGCAGCAGTTCTGCAGAAAAGGACCTAGGGGTTACGGTGGACGAGAAGCTGGATATGAGTCGACAGTGTGCCCTTGTTGCCAAGAAGGCTAACGGCATTTTGGGCTGTATAAGTAGGGGCATTGCCAGCAGATCGAGGGACGTGATCGTTCCCCTCTATTCGACATTGGTGAGGCCTCACCTGGAGTACTGTGTCCAGTTTTGGGCCCCACACTACAAGAAGGATGTGGAAAAATTGGAAAGAGTCCAGCGGAGGGCAACAAAAATGATTAGGGGGCTGGAGCACATGAGTTATGAGGAGAGGCTGAGGGAACTGGGATTGTTTAGTCTGCAGAAGAGAAGAATGAGGGGGGATTTGATAGCTGCTTTCAACTACCTGAAAGGGGGTTCCAAAGAGGATGGATCTAGACTGTTCTCAGTGGTACCAGATGACAGAACAAGGAGTAATGGTCTCAAGTTGCAGTGGGGGAGGTTTAGATTGGATATTAGGAAAAACTTTTTCACTAGGAGGGTGGTGAAGCACTGGAATGGGTTACCTAGGGAGGTGGTGGAATCTCCTTCCTTAGAGGTTTTTAAGGTCAGGCTTGACAAAGCCCTGGCTGGGATGATTTAGTTGGGATTAGGTCCTGCTTTGAGTAGGGGGCTGGACTAGATGATATCCTGAGGTCCCTTCCAACCCTGATATTCTATGATTCTATGAATACATCCCATACACCAGCACCCTTCTCCATTTGACCTGAAGGAGCAGCAATAAGAATAACCAGAGAGCAGACCTCTCTCCCTTTGGCCATAAGGATTGTTGTTGTGATGTGGTCAGGAAAAGCAGCAGCAGGTCTTTACCTGCCTGCTGTGCTCCAAGTTTATGCCAAACCCCAGTTTCAGAGATATGCACACCTAAAGTACCTACAAGAAAGGCATGCCCCATGGTTAGTGCTCAACAGAACCAGACAGAGCCCCAACTCCTTCCTCTGAACTTGACCAAGGATGGCCCACTGGGGGCCCAGCTAGGAGGACAGACTGGAAAATGGATCTAAGAGTTAAGGTAAAATTGCCCCCACCCCCTTCATCGGGCTCACCTCCAAGATGTAGTGGAGCTTGTTGGTGTCTGGGGACTTTGCCAGCATGGCGTCCAGGAGGGCTGGCATGACCCTGTGCAGATCCTGCAAAGCAAGGGAGAGCCATGGGTCAGACTGAGGGAAACTGGGGCGACACCTGCCACAGGATGGGAAGAGGGATCTCTGGGAAGCACTGGTGAGACCCCCAAACACATATCCTGGCCTCTCTCATTCACATCCCGCTGCAGGCAATTAGCAAGGATTCAGGCAGGATGACAGCTGGCTCTTCAATCCATCATTTAGCATGATCTACCTGGACTTGGGTGGTGTCCGTCTGCGTACCCAGGGTGAAGACGGCGTGCAGGGCAGCTCGGAGGAGGTGGGTCTCCAGCTCCGGCTCCAGGGCAGGTGTCATGGTGCTGGCAAGAGAGAGGAGCCGGTATTAGACTGTGCAGTACTGGGGTGGGACTGGCAGGGAAATAGGCAGAGGCTGGCAAGAATGGAAACTGAGGCACCAAGCCAGGGAATGATAAGGCCAAGGTTTGCCCCAAAAGTAGCTATTGTGGTAGACAGGAGGCCTGTGATCTGCAGGGGGTCAGATTAGATCAGGGGTCTCAAACTCAAATGACCTCAAGGGCCACATGAGGACTAGTACATTGGGCCGAGGGCCGCATTTACTGAACCCCCCCCCCCCGCCACCCTCGGCCCCGCCCCCACCCCACCCCTTCCATGAGGCCCCGCCCCTGCCCCGCCTCTTCCCACCCCTTCCCTGCCCCCATTCCAACCCCTTCCCCGAAATCCCCACCCCAACTCTGCCCCCTCCCTGCCCCCAGGGGGCACAGGAGGGGTGTGGGGTGCGGTGGGGGCTCAGGGCAGGGGGTCGGGGTGCGGCAGGGGACTCAGCGCAGGGGGTCGGGGTGCAGGAGGAGTGCGGGGGGCGGGCTCCGGCCCGACCCGCACCGGGGGCAGGGCAGGCTCCCTGCTTGCCTGCCTGCCCTGCCGCCGCGTCGCACCAGGAAGCAGCTGGAACCTGGGGGAGGAGGGGCGCAGGGGTGTGTGTGGCTGTTGCTTCAGGCACCGCCCCCAGCAGTTCCCATTGGCCGGGAATTGGGAACTGTGGCCAATGGGAGCTGCTGGGGGCGGTGCCTGAAGCAACAGCCACACACCCCCCGCGCCCCTCCTCCCCCGGGTTCCAGCTGCTTCCTGGTGCGGCGCCGCGGCAGGGCAAGCAAGCAGGGAGCCTGCCCTGCCCCCGGTGCTGGTTGGCCAGGTAAACGGGGGGCGGGGGGGCCGGGAGGAGCTCGCGGGCCGCATGCGATAGCCCTGCGGGCCGCATGCGATAGCCCTGCGGGCCGCATGCGATAGCCCTGCGGGCCGCATGCGATAGCCCTGCGGGCCGCATGCGATAGCCCTGCGGGCCGCGTGTTTGAGACCCCTGGATTAGATGCTCTAACGGTCTCTTCTGTCCATAAAGTCTACTCATTTCTGAAAAACCGAGTGTAGCATTGGGAGCAGCATCTGAAGCCGGCTTGCTTCCTCATAGACTCATAGACTTTAAGGTCGGAAGGGACCATTATGATCATCTAGTCTGACCTCCTGCACAACGCAGGCCACGGAATCTCACCCACCCTCTCCTGTAACAAACCCCTAACCTATGTCTGAGTTATTGAAGTCCTCAAATCGTGATTTAAAGACCTCAAATCGTGATTTAAAGACCTCAAGGTGCAGAGAATCCTCCAGCGAGTGACCCGTGCCCCATGCTGCAGAGGAAGGCAAAAAACCTCCAGGGCCTCTGCCAATCTGCCCTGGAGGAAAATTCCGTCCTGACCCCAAATATGGCGACCAGTTAAACCCTGAGCATGTGGGCAAGACTCAGCAGCCAGCACCCAGGAAAGAATTCCTAGAATTCCTAGAATCCACAGGGAGTAGCTCAAACCTCCAAAGTGTCTGGCCTGCGGCAGGACATTAGCACTGCAGGGGAGCAGTGGGTGTGGTGGTGACATCACAAAGGCCTTTTGCAGGACCTCAGCCTATTGGTCAAAGGTATTCGGGAGGTGGTGACCTCACAGAGAGATGCTGACCTCAGCCAGGCAGGACAGGGGCACAGGGCCGGGGAAACCTCGGAGACCCGTGTGGCTTTGCTTCAGCAAGTCTCCTTGTTGAGGTCTCTCTTTGAGAACTGAGAGAGTATTACGGTTCACGTACATGAGCGCCAGGAGGAACCTCTTTTGAGTTTTCTCCTTTCTTTTTCTGATTTTACTAGAAAACAGACGTCCCTGTTTAGAAGGTAAGAGCCTCCGAGAGGTTTGGAACCTGTTCAGTCTGATCCATCTGGCGCCAGCTGAATTCTAGGCATGGAAAACACTAGCTTAAGGGGGCCGAATTTTATTCCCCACCTGGGATTTTGTCCCTTAGAATCACTGGGGACATTAGGGTTTGTCCTTTTTGTTTTACCTTTTCTCCATCCCTCCCTCCTTTCTCTTCATCTCTTACTTCTTTTGTCATTTCCCCTGTTCCCCTCCCACCA
>QXTE01000300.1:11246-64790 GCA_003942145.1 Platysternon megacephalum
TAGGATTTAAGTGATTTCAAGTAGTAACAGACAGAACAAAGTAAGTTACCAAGCAAAATAAAATAAAATACGCAAATCTATGTCTAATTACACTAAATATAGATAAGATCCTCACCAGCTCCAAAATGTTCCCTTTTACAGGCTAATCTTCTTTTAGCCTGGGTCCAGCAGTTACTCACACCCCCTGTAAGTTTTAGTTTCCTTCAAGTGTCCTGGGGGGGTGGAGAGGCTTCTCCTTTAGCCAGCTGAAGACCAAATGGAGGGGTCTCCCACAGGTTTAAATAGACTGTCTCTTGTGGGTGGAGACCCCCTCCTCACCCTCTGTAGAATCCAGTCACAGAATGGAGATTCGGAATCACATGAGCAGGTCACATGCCCATGCATGACTCGGGACTGCAGGTAGCAGCCATTGCCCACATGCTGCCTTGAACGTCCTCAGGTAGACTTCTAATGTGGATTGGAGCATTCCAAGATGCATTGTTCCCCGACCGGGTACTTAACCTAGTGAATTCCTTCCTAAAGAGGCTGACCAAATGCCTCACAAACCTTAAGCAAGCAAGTATACAATCCATATTCTTAATCTCAAGTACAAAATGATATATGTGTACAAAAGGGATGAATAGATATAGTAGACCATAACCTTTACAGAGATATGTACCTGGCACAGGCAGCACAAAACATATTCCAGTTATGTCATATTCCCACACAGCCTTATGGGAGGTACTGTCACACATGTGGGTCCCCACATCTGTACCCTAGAGTTCAGAGTGGGGAAGGAACCCTGACACCATATCTTACAAAGGTAAGGAAGTTACAAGGAAACCACTGTGTAACTCGGAGTCTCTTCCCCTTACCTAGCAGAACTATACAATAGAACAGCTCTACGTGATTTTCCATGCCGAGCGGCTTAGCTTGAGAACAGATCTGTGGGAAGAAGGGAAATGGTCAAAGAAACACTAATCAGAAGCAATTGAAAAGAAAATGTTTAATTAATTTCTAAGCTTCCACTTCCTACTTGTCCAAATAGAGGTCTGAACCCCAGGTAGATGGTACTGAATGCACAGCAAGAATCAAACACAATGACCAATACATTAGATAAGAGAAGCTAAAGTGTTTTGAGCAGCAGAGCTGATCTAATCAAGACACAGCCACAGTTTTTACTATACAACTCTGACTCCCGCTGATAATCGGCTTATGGTGAAATTGCTTTACAAACTGAGCTGGATATTAGCTAAGAAAATGAGACCGCTACCTGCTTACTCTTGAGCCTGCAGAAATCAGTAAGGCATGAGGAGGTCCCCAGGCTCTGCACTATCATTCGATAGATTTTTATTGTTAATATGCTTCAGATCTGCTGTGCCTAAGCTCAAGGGATCCAAGCAAAACCACCCCTCACCTGGTTGTGCAGAGCACTGCAGATGGCTTGAAACTTCCCTTTAGGTAGAGGGATCTTATATTCACCAGAGACCTCCAAGAGCTGTCTCAGACTCTGCAACAGAGGGTGAAAGTCAGATGGTGGCACACAAAGGAGCAATATGTAGTGACTGAAGCAGATTCAGGAGATTCGTAGATTCCAAGGCCGGAACGGATTATTGCCATCATCTAGTCTGACCTCCGGTATAACACAGGCCATAGACCTTGCCCAGAATAATTCCCAGAGCAGAGCTTTTAGAAAAACATAAAAATCTCGATTTAAAAACTGTCAGTGAGGGAGAATCAGCCTCGGCCCTTGGTAAATGGCTCTAATGGTTAATTGTCTCACCATTAAAAATGTACCCCGTATTTCCAGTCTGAATGTGTCTAGCTTCAGTTTCCAGCCATTGGATCAAGTTACACCTTTCTCTGCTAGATTGAAGAGCCCATTATAAAACATGAGTCCCTCATGTAAGATATTATAGACTGTAATTAAGTCACCCTGTCACAGGATAGGTCCACCCTGTCAGGGTGGTACCAGGTTGTGGAGGAATTGAAGTAGAGCTGGGGCGGCCCAGCTGGCCTAGTCTCCCTAGCCACTGCAGCAGTCCTGGCTCCTAGGACAGCGTAGCCTAATGGTCGGGATCAGTACAGCAGCCCTTCGGTGAGGGTCCACGGCCCAACAGCCTGAGTCACAAGGGCTGCCCTTTTAGGTATGGCAGTGTGGCCTAGTGGCCAGAGTCAATAGAACCACCTTTTACGGCAGGAAAGTGTTGCCTAGTGGCCAGCCCTTCTCCACTGGCTCCTACCTATTCCACAGGTCCCAGCCCAGGGCCCTGTCTTGCCGCAGGGGTATCTGCCACCTACTCAGCGGGGATCCTTCCAAAACATGCCGAGTCAAAGCCCGGTACCTCAACTGGATCAATGCTTAGTCCACCTAGGTTACTTCCCACCCGTTCTTCCGCAGCTGGTAGTCTCAGGGATTCTGTGGTCTCTACTCCATCTCTGGCATTGGGTGGCTGGGGGTCATCGGTTGCAGCCACAGTCTGGCTGGCCTCTGAATCCTGGAGCACTGGCAGTCTCTCTGCAGGAGCCTGCAATGCACCTCTGCTCCCTTCGGCAGCCATCCCAGACTGAGCTGAGCGGCTCTCTTTTATATCCTGGTTCCAGCTGAAGCATGCCCAGCAGAGATGAGGGGGCATGGTCTCCTCGGCCCACAAAGTATGATTAACCCCTGCTGAACCAATGCGGGGTAGGTAAACCCCATCACGCACCCTTTTACTTTCTGTTTGTTAAACTAAATAGATTTAGTTCCTTGATTCTACCACTGTAAGGCATGTTTTCTAATCCTTTAATCACTGTGGCTCTTCTGTCAATATCCTCTCCAATTTATCAACACCCTTTTTGAATTGTGGCCACTAGAACTGGACACAGTATTCCAACAGTAGTCACCCAAGTGCCAGATTTAGAGGTAAAATAACCACTGTACTCCTACTTGAGATTCCCCTTTTTATGCATCCCAGCTTTAGCCTTTTTGGCCACAGCATGAGTTCATGTTCAGCTGATTATTCACCATGACCCCCAAAATCTTTTTCAGAGTCACTGCTTCCCAGGACAACATCCCCCATCATGTATGTATGGCCTAAATTCTTTGTGCCTAGATGTACACATTTACATTCAGACGTATTTAAATGCACCTTAGTTTGCACCCAGTTTACCAAGTGATCGATCACTCTGAATCAGTGAGCTGTCCTCTCCATTATTTACCACTCCCCAATTTTTATCTCATCTGCCAACTTTATCAGTGATGAGTTTATGTCCTCTGCCAGGTTATTGATAAAAAAGGTGAAAATCTAATTCCTTCCTGCATCTAAACACTTTTCTCCTTTGCTGCTTGAAGCTTCCAGAATGTCTCTGATGCCATCTACATATTTTATTATGTTTAAGCAGTTGTGTAGTGCCCTGATGCTATCAAACAAGTCCATGATGCGTTGGTTCCCTCCAAATCATGGGTATTTCAACCCCCAAAGTGACCACATACTCTGTACCAGAAAGCTTCAACCAACATAGACGGTGAGTAAATATCACTACCAAGAAGTTATAGCTGTCTCATGACTTCATTTACAACTGTGTAGCCCCACTGAAGACAGAATATGGCCCCTCACTTCTTGCTCATGTGGTACTGAGGGTAGATGAAATAGAGAGACAAGGGTCTGATGCGTCTGACGAAGTGGGTATTCACCCACAAAAGCTTATGCTCCAATACGTCTGTTAGTCTATAAGGTGCCACAGGACTCTTTGTTGCTTTTTACAGATCCAGACTAACACGGCTACCCCTCTGATACTAGAGAGACAAGGTGAGTGAGACAATATCTTTAATTAGATTATCTCACCCACCTTGTTGCTCTAATATCTTGGGGCCAAAATGGCTACAACAGCACTGCATAGAACAGTAGATGAAATAGACAGGCAATGATTTCATATCTATCTAGTTCAATAATCCAAAGCAATGACCCTCAAGCCTCCTTATTATTAATTTTCATCTATTGACAGTTGGCTTGGTACTGACCAGAGACAACAGAGTTTTGTCTGATATAACTTAACTCTGCATTCCACTTTTTGTTTTTAAATGCAACCATAACTCTGAATCTCTGGAATTTCACACATTCATGAATTGATTTTTTTTATTTTTAAACCATAATTTTCGAATAAAGTTTTCCCCTTAAATATTTGATGCATATTCATAACTTAGTAGCAGGTTAAAAAAAAACACTATCAACTTGAAATCACAATTCTGTCTGAAAATTTTGTACCCACTATAGTTACACCTATTTCTCTCTATTTTCTCCAGGCTCATTTACTTTGTGTATTTGACAGCATTTTGAGTACAGTCAGTTTCTTTCCAGTGCAGTGTCAATTATTAAATCATTTTCATCCTTGCTGAAATAGACAAACATCAACAGGGGAGCAGAAAAACCTGCACAACATTCTTGAACAGAATTTAGTTTTTTAAAAAGTCAGAACATAATATTTAAGGGGCACTCTATTAGCAACTGGCCACGTTTTAAAATTAGTTAATATAAACAAAACTCTTTGAATTGACAGTGTCCCTTTAATGAAGTTACTCATCTTGGAATAGAACTTGTAATTTCATCACTATATCATATTAACGGCCTGATCCAAGGCCCACTGAAGTCACCTGAATCTTTCCAATGTCTTTTGGATCAGGCTCAAACAGCTTGTTTTCTACACAGTCAGTTAAGCTCATAAATATCACATTTCTCAAAAAAGAAAATGCTACTTTACAGTGCATGGAAAATACAGATAATAAAACCAGAACTATCTTCTTATAACATTTAACCAGTATTTGCCAGTCAGCTTGCTTACCAGGTTCTTGTATTGGTTTACAAAGACAAATCATGCTGTCCTTACGTAAAACAGAACCTTCTGCAGTGTTTCATTGTATGACAGGGTCATAATGCGTTTAAAAAAGACAATAGCCAGCATACAGCATATGTTCCTTCAGAAGAGCATTTTTTTATCCAAGGGAGAGCTGCAGGGAAAAGGATCCTGCCAGATGATAGATGCTGGACAGGGAGGCCAAACATAGGGAGACAGGAAGCATAGGGGTCACTTGTTTCACCACACACTCCTCCTTTGCCTTTCTGTCTTTCCCCCCCTTAACACCTCCTTTTCCTAGAAGTTTTGTAACAGACTGGCCACTTTGTACTTGTTCTATTGCCCTGTACTAAATAGAATACTGATCTTCAGACCTGCTTGTATGTATGCAATTTCCACCTCCTGGCTAAAGCACCAATACGTCCCATTCAGTGCTGAAGAGGGATGGAATTTAGCATGTGTTTAAAGTTAATGGTTGCATAAGACATGCTGGTGTTTTGCTCAGTAAGGGCCTTAAAAGGTGGAGGTATTCATTTGACTTACAAGGTAGACCTGTGTTTTTGAAGGCAAAGGTCACAAGTTACTTTCCTAAGGCTCATTTTGCTGGGTTGGCACCTGATGTACATGGTGTTTGCATGTATATGGTCATGGCCATTGATCATTATCCAACCTCAAAATCTGGGTACTAAAGAGATAGGATTGAATCACTGTACAATGAATCCTGTCCCTTACAAATCCTGCTCTCTTCTGAAATCTCTCAAGTGTAGTCAGAGAGACAGATGTTTATCTTCAACTTATCTCCTTGAACCACTGGTTGAGGCAAGGGCGGGAAATAACTATTTAATGGAACATGCAATTGCTTTGGAAGATATCCATGTAGCAATAGCTTTACTGATACCTGCAAACATGCTCTATTTGACTTGTTGAATCCAAATCTGTTGGAAATTAAGTGCTATAGAAACAGCCTCCTCATCACTTTAATACCATACGATTTTCTTTCTACTAAATTCCTGGAGCTGCCCCTTCTGAATGCCCCTTAGGTTTTTTGGCTGTAAACCTTACTTGTTGGGTTGGTTAGAAAATGGGGGGAAATTTTCACGAAGTGTTTAATTTTCATCAACATTTTCCAACCAAAAATGATTATCTCAATTCTCTGGGCTTGTGATAGATCTGTTATAACAATTATCAAACAGTTTAATGTTTTCTCTAGTGACTTGCTAACATATTTTGCCAACAGAATAAATATGGAATAATTCTAATGAATTACCACAGATTTACAGTGGTGTAACTGAAATTATGCATTCGATATCCTGTTTCAGGTTAGTAAAAATAAAAGAATGCTGTAGGTTTTGTGGAAGTGTACAAGATACAGATTTACAAAAACAACATGAAAACAGGTAGTTATGCTGGGGAAAGGGGAAGCCTTGTTGAAGCTGGTGGGCGTACTAGTTGTCCTTTATTCAGGATAAATGTAAAAACAATCAAGCTCTTTTGTGGAATAGATGGCTGACATAATAGAAGCCACCATCAAGTAAATTGCTCAGGTCAAAAGGGATAACAATATTATGAATTCTTTTGTTTTCATGTTCTTAGATAAAGAATAGACCTGCTTCAGTGAAGAACCATAAACGCTGAAAATACTGTTTTGTTGGCTCACAGCTAGCTATCAGTAGATCTAGAACAGGGGTAGGCAACCTATGGTACGCGTGCCGAAAAGGAGCTGATTTTCAGTGGCACCCACACTGCCCGGGTCCTGGCCACCGGTCCGGGGGGCTCTGCAATTTAATTTAAATGAAGCTTCTTAAACATTTTAAAAACCTTATTTACTTTACACACAACAATAGTTTAGTTATATATTATAGACTTATAGAAAGAGACCTTCTAAAAACGTTAACATGTATTACTGGCACGCGAAACCTTAAATTAGAGTGAATAAATGAAGATTCGGCACACCACTTCTGAAAGGTTGCCGACCCCTGATCTAGAAAATAAGAGTGTTTGTTGTTACACAATACTTAGAATTCAATTATTTGCACAAATCGTTTTAATTTTTCTCTGATTAGGATTTAAAAATAAGCAATTAGATATTCTGTAAAGTGCTTAGGAAATTTGTATGATAAAAATCAGCATGTACTCTGTATACTTGACTTTACCATATATGCAACCTCACATCTACACTTGTCAGAGGACCACATTTCCTGAAGCAGTTTCAAACCACTTCAAGCTAGGACAGTTTTAAGCTACTTAATGTTTCAAATGTGAATGGTGTCCAGCTGTGTCAATTAATTGTTTTAAATTATGACCATGACCTAAGATCCAAATTTTAAGAACTTGCTTACATCATTCATATGCTATTATGAATAGGGCTGCTTTCCTGAATTGTGGAATATTTGGAACTGTCTCTATAGTTTAGACCAGGGGTAGGCAACCTATGGCATGGGTGCCGAAGGTGGCACGCGAGCTGATTTTCAGTGGCACTCACACTGCCCAGGTCCTGGCCTCCGGTCCGGGGGCTCTGTATTTTAACTTAATTTTAAATGAAGCTTCTTAAACATTTTAAAAACCTTATTTACTTTACATACAACAATAGTTTAGTTATATATTATAGACTTATAGAAAGAGACCTTCTAAAAATTTAAAATGTATTACTGGCACGCAAAACCTTAAATCAGAGTGAATAAATGAAGACTCGGCACATCACTTCTGAAAGGTTGCTGACCCCTGGTTTAGACTCAACCACCCTTCTTAAACAGTTTTAACATATCTGGGCCTCCAAGTATGTTAACTTGAACCAGTTAATCTTTGTTAAACACATTTAAACTTGAAATGATTTGACATCAGATTTAAAACCATTTGTGGAAACGTGATTCCCTATAAATATAGAAGGGGATTAATTAGTATTAAACTGCAAAGATCAGATTCTCAGGTGGGGTAAATTGGCAAAGTTTCCTTGACTTCAATGAAATGATATGACTTACATTAGCTGAGGGTTTGGCCCTGATAACAAATATAAAATTATCACAGAGCAAGCCAAAGTCAAGGAAATGTAATACAGCTACAGCATGAACAATACTATTGACTTGTACCACCATCTGCTGGAAGACACAGAAAATAAAAACAATTGGAAGTTGTTCTATACTCCCTCGGGACCAGATTTACTCTTCTTGACACAGATTTGGGCCCTAGGCAGGAGGCGACATACTCATGTAACTGAAGAGCAGAATTTGGCCCTAATATGGGTTCAGTCTCTCAGTTAGGCCTGCCTTTTTATCTTATCTATTGATATGGCATCCATCCCTATAGTAGAAGAGCAGCTGTCCCATTTCATACAAGATACATCAATATCCATAGTGTTTATTCACAATGTTTTTATCTTTGTTGTCTTGTTCCTTTTGAGAAATAAGAAAATAGAGTAAAAGTAAAATGTACTTTTTATCCCAAATCTATGTGCCAGTCCTGATCTTGATTTAACAGGACAGAGCATCTTTCCTCTGGATTAAGAATCCAGCGGAGACAGCTACCCCAGTCCCACACATTCTACAAGGGAATCCAAAGTCAGAGCAATGGCATTCAGTGAAGTGTAGCTGCTCTCTTTGAACATCCTGATAGATGAAATAAAGGACTGGGGGTCATCATTAAAAGTACCTTAAATGGGAGCTCAATCCCCAGAGCTATGATTGCTGAATCAGGAAAAAACAAGAAAGTAAGTCCTCTCAGGGATTGGCATATTCAAGTTTACAAGAGAGATGATAAAGACTGGCTGTGACGTAGAAAAATCAAAATTCAAGTTTGCCAGTAGAAAAGAGCCTGAGTAATAGTCAACTAAAGAATGGAAGGGAACAGTTTACCTAGGAAGTCACAAGAGCCTTTATTAAAATGGAGAGCTACTTTTGTCCTTCTGTGTGCTTGCTTCTGGCAAAGGTTGACTCAAGAATAGAGGGGGAATCTCTTGGGGTCCAGCAACTCTGCTGGCTTGGGAAAGTGTGCACTGCATCACCCACTCCTCCCTATGTGAGACAATCTCTGTGCCTCTGTTTCGACAGTTTAAAACCTTGAAAAATACCTTTCTTTACAGCTCAATATAGAAATTGCCAGAACCTAGTCCTGTACTTTTTTATTTAAAAACAAACAAACAATGAAATGGGGATGTTTGCACTAAAATGATATGAATCAATGTCTGTATTTTTATATATTTATACACCAAACAAATATATAAAAATCTGCATTAAAATAATGATTAGTAAGTTTGCAAAATTGAGCAATGGAAAGTTAGGAAATGCCAGGATTCAGGTAGTCTGAGTACTGTGCACGTGCATTTTGACACAGTCTTTAATTACACAATTGTACTGTTTTTTTCCACAGGCCCCCTCATTCAGTGGTAATTGAAGTTTTGTTTGTTGTTTGCCTTCAGACACTGTGCACCTGTGTACATACTTCTGCAACATGAACATATCAAGTCAGATTCCAGGTCTCAGTCCTTCTCTTCAAGGTGCTCAATGGCCAGGGCCCAGTATATCTGGGGCTTTTTCCAAGTTACCCCAAGGCAAAGAGTTCAGTGCACCTCTGGGGGCTCCTGGCACCCTGCTGGGGGAGCCTGGGGGCAGCAGGCCCAGCAGGAGGTCGGTGAGAGACTCACTCAAGGGGGATGTGAGGTCCAGTAAACAATATTACTTCACCCACCTTGTCTCTCTAATATCCTGGGGCTGACACAGCTACAACTACATTGCATAATCACATGTTTAACTGTCAGCATGTTTGACTTGAATGGGATTCAAGCAAAAGTTTATTAAAATTATGCTTTTCTGAATAGGGGTGGCTTGCTGCATCAGGGCCTCTAGTGGTAGAGCTTTCTCAGGGGACAGTCTGTGACTCCCAAAATAACTAAGGACCATCACAAACCTTCCCACCTTTCCCAGTGCAAGGTGCATTTCTTCAACCTGGCTTCTCTAATATAAATACAGAGCAATGTGTACACATAACCTCACCCCAAACAAACCAAAAATCAAAGCCCTGCCAAAACAAAACTGCACACACAATTCTCCCCATGAGAATAGGATGAGAGAGAATTTACTGGACTTGACAAATGTTATTTGCAACCGTGTTGTAGCCACGTCATTCCCAGGATATTAGACAGACAAGGTGGTTGAGGTATAGGGTGACCAGATAGTAAGTATGAAAAATCGTGATGGGGGTGGGGTGGAGTTGATAGGCACCTAAACCCCGAATATCTGGGCTGTCCCTATAAAATTAGGACATCTGGTCATCCTAGCTGAGGTAATATCTTCTGTTGGACCAACTTCTGTTGGTGAAAGAAATAATCTTTCAAGGACCTGAACTCTGTGCAGTTCTTTCACCAACAGAAGTTAGTCCAATAAAAGATATTACCATGACAGATGTTAGTCACATTATTAATGTACTAGGGGAAGCTGCTCATTGATGAGAACAGGATAAAAACCTATATAGAATAATGTGAAGGAGAAAGAGAGAGCCTTTTTCTGAGATTATCCTTTTCCTTCTCCCTAATGATCCTATTTGCTAACAAATATATACATTCTTAGTGATGTTGTGGCTTTGTGCAGAAGTGGGAATTGTCTCAGTAGATTCTGATGTATTTTATCCTTTAGGCAAAGATACCTAAAAAAGGGAATATAAATAACACATGTTATGCAGACCCACACCACTAGGTGGAAGCAGATATTTTGAGTTGTCATTTATTGAGAAACTATTTCAAAAAGCAAAGTAATGTTCTTGGAATTCTGCTTTAAGCCATAAGGCACACAGCTAAGCAGAGTCATCTATAGAGTGCTGGATCTTTAATTTTTTTTCCATACAAGAACCTGCTTTAAATCCCTTTAATAAATTATGTTATCTTCACTCTCCTATTTGTCTGTGCTATGACGGAAAAATCTAATTGTCTGTTAATAATGGCTTTTATTTGAAGCAGAGAGTTAGAAAATGTTGTAAAATGCTTTGAAGAAAATCTCTCTAGAAATGCAAATTATTATCATGGTTGTTACTGGGTCAAATTCTACAGTCCTTGCTCAGATCCTAAGAGGTATTTAGGCTCCTAGCTCCCATTGATTTCAGTGGAAGTTAGGAGTCTAAATACCTTTGAGGATCTGGGCCTCATACCCTACTCAGACAAAACTTTGACTGACTTTAATTCAACCTAGCACTGAGTTGGGTTAAGCCCAATATCTTACTGTACATTGTACAGAAGCTTCTTGCTAGCAGGAGTCAATCTGCTGGCTATTTTTGCAGTAATGCATTTTCTGTATTTACCACCTTTGTTTTCTTGCATCCTCAGACATTTTGGGCCTTGTACATAATGTGTATAAATGGAATATTTATCATCCTCTCTGACTGTAACGTGTTTTAAGTGATGGTGTATTGTCAAGCTGCATTCAGTATGGGTTGATCTGTTGATCCTCATTAGTGAGAGAAGTGTATGAATTACAAGCGCAAGATCTGCTACGGGCAGGATCCCACTCCTCATTGCTGCAGCTCAACTTGCACTGCTGCAGAACACTATTTGTGTGTGTGCACAAGGCTTGTGTTGTGCAAACCTTGCCCCCTGTAAATACACTCAAAGTCAACCTATGATCCAGCTCTTGTAAAATGCAGCCAATTACCACCACAGTGACTGTGGGTATAAAGCTGTGGCCTCCTTTTGAGAGTCTACTATTGCCCAAGATCTAAGTCAAGCTGAGGCAGTGTTTGGGTGATGATGTGCTAATTTATGAGCTCCTTGATGCCTGCACAGTGTTTGTCATGGCTTTGCCACACATAATGTTGTTCTGTTATTGATCTTAATTTGTTCTGTGGCATTACATAGTTCATGGTGTTACTTGTCACATGCATGAACACTCTTCCTATCACTGGTCCATCCGTAGTGGACTTATATGTGGATGCCTTGCCCTGATGTTAACAGCTGCAATGGACAAGCATTATTACAATGACCTGTGCTCCTACACGATGCTGCATTTTTGAAAGGCCCGACTTTATGGAGCCAGGTGTAGACAGTGAGGGGTGCATAACACCAGCACAGAGCCAGGCAAACTCTCGGTGCTGACCATGCCCGTAGCTTCTTGCAGAGTGGCCTCCTGTTTATGTACTACAAATGGAGTAGGCCTCAACTGTGTGCCGCTGTATACTTTCCATCTTGTGCAATTGTACAAGTCCCCACTTTACACAATGGTATGGAACAGGGGCTTAGTCACATCAGACCTTGAATCAGGGAGAAAGTTCCCTAAATATGTAGCATTCTATTAGTTATATGCTGGTACCTGGTCAAAGGGGGCTTTTTTTCTTGCTTTATTACCCTCTTGTCTGTCTGTTGTGCTGTTAATATGTGTTAATTAATGACAGTTAAGGACCATCTTGTTCTATGTTTGTACAGGTCCTAGCACAATGGGATCCTGGTCTGTGACTGGGACTATGAGGCAGTACTGCAATACAAATAATCACATGCTGGTCTACAGAAATACTTTTGTACCGTGGCCATCCCCACTGGCTTAAGAGATTAGTCACTGAAAATGGAAGTATGTGAACTTGACATCTGCAGTTTAACTCAGTCCCCTTGTCTCCTGCACTGAGTGGTCTTTCTGCTCAATACACACTGTCTGAACGCAGAGGAGAACCATGATGCATGATGACAAAGGTAAGTGTTGTTTCTTCTCCTTCTCTCTCTTCTTTTTACAGATGAGGCTGCAGATAAGACCTGTGACCCGTGACCGTCCCTGGCTGCCACTCAGATGGACAGCCCCGAGGCTGTGTCCAGGGCAGCCTTTTATATGCTTACCCAGGAAACCCCTTACAAAAGGCAGGAAGCCCTTCTGGGAAACCCCTTAGGAAAGGCGGGAAGCCCCTCCTGGGAAACCCCTTAGGAAAACTGGTTCTGACTGGAACTTGTTTACAACTCCCAGGAGATCTGTTCAATGTGAGTAAGGGCAGAGGGACCCAGTCCTATGAACTAATGTCTGCAGTCCAGTCCTTAGTTAAGCAGACTAGAAGTCAGAAGGAATTTACCTGAATGAGGATTGAAGGGTCTGTCCTGCATTCCATGCACCCCTTGGTATCCTCAAAACTTGCTCCGGCTCCAGTTGGCATTTTGTTGTGTCAGAATACAGACTGAGCCCAGAGAGAGATCTGCAGTATGTGGCTTTGTGAAGAAAAAGGAGAGTAAGTCACAGTAGTAATAAATCTCTGAGAGCTTGTCTTGTGTTGGGGGTGGCATACGCTTGACAATGTCTACAGACGTGATCATGAAATGCCATAATTCATCAGAGATGCTATTAAATTAAATCCCAAATCTAACCTCACTGGGGCAAGATATTGATTGATGTTACAGATTGAGATTGGCTGCTGCACATCACAGAAGTGCTAATAACTGTTTTGTGGTGCCCAGATGGACTTTTTAGAGTGTTATTTACAATGAGGGTTCTCAATCTTTTTCTTTTGAAGGCCCCCCGCCCCCCCGCCAACATGCTATAGAAACTCCATGACCCAGCGAGGGAGGGCCCTCCAGGATTCAGACTGGGGGGGGGGCGCTCTGGGCTTCAGCCACGGGCAGGATTCTGCCCTATGGGGCTGGGAGTGGGGGGCTCGGGAGCTCCACGGGATGTGGGGGGGCTCAAGACTTGCCCCGCAGAGCAGGGGGATCGGGGTCCAGTGGGCCGTGGGCCCGCAGTTGAGAACCGCTGATTTACAACACAGCACTAAAATAATGAGAGAGAGCGATTAATCCAAAGAGAGAGACAGTTTGTTTGAACATGGGTGTGATTAGCTGCAATTTACATATAAAACAATGTAGATTACCACAGTGCTCCAGGATCTACACTGGCATGGGAGGCAGCTATACTACCATCACCAGCCATATACCTGCGGTGATTCCCTTATACAGGAGGAATTCTCTAACATCAAGCTGCAGCTGGTTTAAGTTCACTGAGTGCTACTTACATGGTGCAAAATGAACTTGGTGGGCCAGAGGATACAGCCCTCTGCGCTCACAAGCCACAACTCTGAATAGCTGTCTATTAACATTTATTAAAGAGACAAGGTGGGTGAGATCCTAGCTTTTATTGGACCAACTTGGAAGTGGGAAGTTGGAAGCAACTTGAAAGTTAGTCAAATAAAAAAATATTACCTTACGCACCTTATCTTTCTAATATCCTGGGACCAACTCGGCTATGACAACACTGCATATTAACATTTATGTCCTGCACTTTCCTTGCATGTAGGATGGTGAGTTATACCAACAAACTGAGGCATGAGGAAGTGGACCAAGCAGTAGAGATGACTGTAAATGTCTGGGGTGATATCACACCACTAAATTTTGTGACAGTAGACAATGGCAATGCTAATATCATGATTACATTTGCTTCTAAAAGCGGCCTGGTTTCTTTGGTGGTGCTTCCTTAAAGAGTATTTCCAAAAGACATTTTGAAGTGCTAAGGTTTCCTTTTGAGGAAAGTAAACAACATGAATTTCAGTGCTGCTTATCTTCTCATATCAAGTCCCAGGCTACTCCTCCTAGTGATGTACAGTATCTGGCCCTCATCCCCATAATATCTGAGCAGCTTACAGTCAGAAATGGACTTTGTCTTCACAGGGCCCCATGAGGTAGAGAAACATTATTCCTATTTTACAGAGCGGGAACTGAGGCAGAGGGTAGATTAAATGATTTATTCAAGGTCACACACTGGAAGTCTGGAGTTAAGCCAGGAATTGATCCCAGGTTCCATCTATCCTAGGGTTTTATACAGCTGACCATCACTGTAGTGTTGGAGCACAACCGAGTCTCAGTCTAGTGCATCAGCCACTAGACCATCCTTCCTATTTGGTGACTATTACAAGCCAGTGTAAGCTGAGCTGCCTTAAGGCTGCTTTACTTTATGGCAGCCCAGGGGATGGGGAGAATATAAAGGTGGTGTACAGATACTTTTCTCCTTTCCTGTCACGTCCTGCACAGAGTGCAGCTCAGCAGAAAGCACAAATTGGAGACTCTGAGTATAAGGCCTGATTCTGCCCTCAGATACACATGTTAAACTTCCATTGAATGCAATGGGAATAGCATGGCTGTAACTGAGGGCAGAATTTAGGCTTTAAAAGGAATTACTACTCAAAAGATTTCAGGATTGGGGCCATAGTGCAAATCTACCCTGTACAGTAGATATCAGTCTCTTCATAAAATTGATTACTTTAACAGGGATCATTTAAATTTGTTAAAAAATCTGGGAACTCACACGGAAACAGTTTTTAATATTTAGAAATACATGTGTGCAGGACAGATGTGAAAGAAATATTCACAATGTTAAAATTGGATGGCCCAGATCCTTACTTCCTTGTATGTCCCCTTTGAGCCACTGCATTGGCTCAGAGGGCAAAAAGGGAACTAAACATTGCTTTAAAGCGGCAGCTGAAGATTCCCCTGTAAATACTAGGCGGCATTCTGGGGCAGGCTAAGGACCAGGAGGGGGCATGGCAAAGGTATGAGAGGTGGGACTGGAGCATGATGCGCTCTTGCAATCTTGGCCAGCAGCATCATGAGAGTAGCTACCTGGCACAGAAAGTTAGAACTTGGCCCCAGGCAGCTTAAGAGGTTGGCTGGGTCAGTAGAAAGGTGGCTTGAACCTACCTGTGATCCTCTAGTTCCCCAGAACATGAAGCAGAGCTCTGGAAAATCTGGGGGTCTAGCTCTATGAGTTGTTGACCTAACACATGCCTGTGTGGTTTGAAACATTAGCAACAAAGAGAAGTTAAATTAGATGGAAAGTTTGAGGACCATGTTTTTATCTTTGCTCAAATTATGGTAGTTTGAAGTTGAATGGATTACTTGGTTCCATCAACTGTCAGCTAAAACCTTTATGTGTACTTTGCCAGAGCCTGGAGACTTTTTTCCCATTTGATGGGTCTTGTGGTGTGCTGGGTCATGTATATGGACCTGGAGAAGAAATAGAAGGTGACATTCATTTGGATGAAGAGGAATTTTGGACAATGGATTATATCTGGAAAGGCAGGTGTTTTGTTTAACTGATCAGCTCTCCCCCAAAGTGCAGTGAAGCAACAAGCATTAGCTTCAGACTCTTACGGCAACTTTATTTACAGTGAATTTCATTGCATATGTCCCTCTTGCTGATGGAAATAGGTAACACATGAATACAAGCCAAGTTTGATTAAAAAAAAGAAGAAGATTGCCTCAGGTTAGGCTATTGAGTTCACATCTAGGTCCCCAAATAAATGGCTTGATTTGTACTAGCACTGAGTGCTAAGAAATTCCCAATAGGTACTCATTTTTAAAAACAATATTGGTCAAAGTCCACTGGGAATGTGAAGCAGTTTTACTATATAGAAAGAGTAGCATGCTCCAGCAAACAGGCTGCTTTCAATTATCTTTGCACTATAACCATTATTGGAGCATGACTTTAGTCTAAGTCTAACTTTTCTATCCTATTTCAATGATCCTTAGATAGTGTTCCAGCTGTGCGGGTATTGTATTTCCACTAACCCCACCTCCCAGGCACCCGGGAGATCCAATGGCTTAATTAGCTGTATTGTAAAGTTCGAGCTGATGTTTTGGGGGAAAAAACCCAGAGCTGGTGTTGCTGGGCAAAGTAATGTAAAACCTGCCGTCGCCCATTTCTCTCTCTCTTCCTCTCTCTCTTTGTAGAAAGAATCATTTTTGTTCGCCTCTAAATGTCACAGAGTTGAGAAGCTTTGACCCAGCTGTTAAACTTATCGGCCCACCCCAACCATTTCACCAGTAGCTGCTTTTTTCTCCCTTTTCCTTTCTCCGCTAGAACTTTTTCAATCCTATCTCGTTTGGGGTTTAAACAAAGTCCTAAGTTCTCACAGAGGTGGTGAAGGACTCCATCTTTCCTCTCAGTATTTCCATGATTTCTAAAACATGCATTCTTGGAACAAAATGGCCTCTTCCATGTGGTGCTGGGACTTCTGGGGGTGATGCTGCATTTTGATGTGTAGAGGGTGATAGGGGGAGCTCTTATAGGGGTCACACGACCCTCTTCTGTGCGGGTCATCCTGCCCCGGAACTCCCTTCCCCCCCGATTGGACAAATCCACTCTTGGGAAGGTCCTCTGTGGCTGAAACCCATCCTGATTGGTAGAGGGCGATGGGTGGAGTTCTTAGAGGGGTCACATGACCCTCTTCCGGCCTGATCACTCCACCCCAGAACACCCCCAGATTGGTCAAATCTCCTCTTGGGGTGGTCCTATGGGGGTGTGTGTGAAACCCATCTTGATTGGTAGAGGGTGGTCGGAGGAGTTCTTAGAGGGGTCACATGACACCCTTTACTTCCGGTCATGTGTCCGTCTTGACCCTGAAAATAGTACCCCTGGGTCAGAGATGTCAGGTTGGAACTGGCCAACCCACTGGGTAAAATGTGCATATAGGGCTGCATTTGGTGAAGAGAACCTCCACTTGCTGCAGTGCAGTGGGAATCCACATGAAGTTTCCTTAGGATCATTTTCCTAGCAAACAAAGGAGGAATTGTGAGCTGTGTCAGGTCAGCTAGTCAAGTGGGAAGGAGCTGGTACAGTCCAGAAAGTGAATCAGTCCTGTTTGGGAAATCAGACCCATGTTGATAAACATTGTGGTTGGAGGTTTTTCCCTGAGAGACTATGAGTATTCAGTTAATCTCTTTCCTCCTTAGCCAGCATGAACACAGCTATAAATAGAGTGTGTATAAATAGAGCAAAGGAGTGAAGTGATCTACCTGCCGAATACATGCATTCCAGCGATAGCCCTGGTTGGGGGGAGCTCTTACTGGGGCCAGTGATACCATCTCCTAGGGTCTGTGCTGGCTGGAGGGGATTATGGACAAGGACCACTGCCATTGTCCAGCCAGGTGCTCAGACACCATGATGATACATGCAGTGTAAACCCCAGACAGACAGATTATAGAGACAGAAATTGTGGCTCACATGCTGCCAACCACTCATTCTTTGCCCTTGCAGAGTGTATTCCTCAGTTATCAGCATCCTTTCAGCCTAAGGTTGTCTAATGTTTGCCTAGATTAAGAAAGAAGTTGAGGTCCCATGCTAATACTAACCTTGTTTCTTAATCTAGACAAACCTAAAACTAGAACAGGTAGAGTTGGCAGATTCCAATAAGTGTATGTCACGGGGTATTGTGGTGATAGCAACGGACCCTGGGAAAGGCTTCTAAATACCCTATGCAGACCAGCAGTGTTCAGAATATGCATAGAAAATATACCATTTGGGCAGGTCCGCAGCCTCCAAGACTCTGAAACTGGGCCTTCAGGCCCCAGCAAACCCTGTCTCCCTCCATTGCCCCCTGCAGTGAACACAGCCAGTCAGTCTCCTGTGGGAGGTTTATACTACACCCCTTCAGGGCACAATGCTCTCAGAGAGTATTTGCAGTGACACAGGCAGTCTTTCCAAAACAAGGTAACAATTTATTAGTCACCTGGCCTAAAGAATCTGAAAGTCTTTAGGTTAACAAAGAAAAGCAAAGGTTAAGATAGAGTTCAGCCTGGCCAACCCTAGGCCTGGGCTCCCTAGTCCTAAGTGTGTGTGAGTGTCTCTCCAAAGGTCAGTTCTTAACCCCACCACCTTACACCTTTCCTCTTCGTTCTCTAGCTGGAGCCTTTGTTCTGATTACCTGTAAGGAGGTGGGGGAAATCTCCTTGTTGTTGGTTGCTAGATGTGAATGTCCCAGCCACTGTGGTTCCCATTGTCTTTCCAGATCCTCCATTGATATGGGTCAGTTTCAGCCAATGCTTAACTACCTATACCACCCCAGACAGATATGTGACACAATGCCTCACGTCCCCCTCTGCCTCAAGAGCAGCTTTTTAACCCTTTATGTTCCATGCATAGCAATGCAAAGCACAGAGGGGAAATGAGGCATGCGTAAGAATCATAAACATATTACCAAAATTCCCACTTTGTCATATTTACAACCTCAGGGAGGCAAACCGAGAGCCTGTGAGGGGAGAGCTCACACCTCACTGGGCTGATACAGGGGATGGATTCAGTCCTTGTCTTGTTTTTTGCCTTCAGACAGTTCATTGTTTGGCCAATTTAGCCCAGGTGCTTCCTTCTGGAAAAACCTAGAGATATTTTACTTTTCCTTATATTAAGCTTATTTATCGCTGTGGGCCAGAAATTGCATGCAACTCCAAGGGGGAAGATTATCACAGCTCCTCCAAGAACCAAAAATAGTGGGGGCATTTAAGGTGAATCACTCAGGTTGTCAACACCTCCAAAGAGGTTCTACCCCAGGGATGGTTGTATATACTGGTTTGAACTGGGTTTCCCAGAAACCAACAGACAAAGAAAAAAGATTTTTATATAAAAAAGCTGGGTTTAAACTGACTCTGGGCTGTCTTCTGCCCAAGAGGGGCCTCAACCCTTGTGGAAAGTTTGGAAAGACTTTGGCCTATTAGGGAGTTGGACAAGGGTCCCTGCCAAGAGGCAAGTGACTGCAGGAGAGCTGAAACCTGACTGAGCATTCCTGGAGTGTACCACAAAGGCAGCAGACAGAAACAGGTGCAGTTACCCTGAAACTGTGACAACCATGCACCTGGGGATGGGTTAGATAGGACAACAGAGTTTTTTCCAGCTCCTATGATGCTGTGGTTGTGGTGTCCCATGTATACATCCTTCCTGGGCACAACTGGTCTTCCTGGGGATCCTTTGGCAAGACATATCTATCCCTTAGATTTTGGATAATGTTGGCTTTTTGTATTCATCCGATTTTGTTGTCTGCGTTTCACTACACAAAAGAACGGTTCATCTGAAAAGTAATCTTGTTCTTCAGAGACAAAACCAAGCAGGTGCAGAACTAGCAATATAAGGCTGAGTTTGCTGCTTTCACAGGTTAGACAAGGTGGGGTGAGCAATTTCGCCACAAGCTCACCACGCAGGCTGCACCTTGGTTGGAAGCTCCTTTCTTCACAGATGAATACCTTGATCTTAGCTCTCTCCCTTGTCTCTTCATCACCTCAGCAGCCCTGTGTGGTCTCTCAAGAACTGCACACCTGACTCTGGGATGCTGAGTGCTATCAGCTGCTGAAACCGCAGCTTGAACCAAGAAAGCCTTTGCTCTCACTCACTCGAGATAGATTTGTATCTAATGAAAATGAACCAGACTGTTCTCAGTCTTTCTCTTTAAAATTAATGTTTAGCTCAGTAGGCAGGAAGTTATAGGCATGACTGTGACAACCAATTCACTAGCCAGACTCAGCATCTAATTATGACCTTGGCTCAAAAAGCAGGAATGTGCTAATGAAATTTGCTGATGGCACAAGGTTGCGAGGCATCATCAATATGGAGGAGGATCGGAATATTATACAGAAAGATCTGGATGACCTTAAAGACTGGAGTGACAGAAATTGGATGAAATTTAATAATACAAAGTGCACTTAGGGTCTAATAATAAGAATTCCTGCTACCAGCAGGGGGTTCATCAGCTGGAAGTGCTACAGGAAGAGAGAAACCTGGGTGTGTGGGTCGATCATAGGATGACTATGAGTCATCACTTGTGATGCAGCTGTGAAAAAGGCAAAGGTGATCCTAGGATGGATGAGGCGAGGCATTTCCAGTAGAGATAGAGAAGTATTAATGCCATTGTACAAGGCACTGGTAAAACCTCATTTGGAATACTGTGTACAATTCTGGTGACCCATGTTCAAGAAAGATTAATTTAAACTGGAACAGATACAAAGAACAGCTACTAGGCTGAGCAGGGGAATGGAGGGCCTGTCTTATGAGAGGAGACTGGAAGAGTTTGGCTTGTTTAGTCTCGCAAAAAAGAAGGCTGAGAGGGGATATGATTGCTCTCTGTAAATACATTAGGGGGATAAACACCAGGGAGAGTAAAGAGCAACTTAAGCTAAAGGACAATCTTGGTACAAGAACAAATGGATATAAACTGGCCATGAAGAAATTCAGGCTGGAAATTAGAAGAAGGTTTCTAACCATCAGGTGGGTAAGGTTCTGGAACAACCTCCCAATAGGAGTTGTGGGGACAAAAAACTTCATTAGTTTTTAGAGAGAGCTGGATACATTTATGAGTGCAATTGAATGATGGGGTTGCTTGTGATGGTAGGGGGAAGGGCTCAACAGCTTGCTTCTGGTTTATGTCTTCTGTTCCTAAAGCTCATGTTTCAGCTGGCCACCAGCAGGGATCAGGAAGGGATTATTTCCCCGCCAGTGTATTCTGGGTTTTTTTTTATCTCCTTCCTCTGAAGCTTATGGGATGGCCACAGTTGGAGATGGGACATTGGACGGGGCAGGTCAGGACTCTGAGTTGGCACTGAACATTCTCTCTCAGGTACTTGGCTGGCTGGTTCTTGCTCACATGCTCAGGGTCTAACTCAGGGGTAGGCAACCTATGGCACGTGTGCCGAAGGCGGCACACGAGCTGATTTTCAGTGGCACTCACACTGCCCGGGTCCTGGCCACCGGTCCAGGGGGCTCTGCATTTTAATTTAATTTTAAATGAAGTTTCTTAAACATTTTTAAAATCTTATTTACTTTACATACAACAATAGTTTAGTTATATATTATAGACTTATAGAAAGAGACCTTCTAAAAACATTAAAATGTATTACTGGCACGCAAAACCTTAAATCAGAGTGAATAAATAAAGACTCGGCACACCACTTCTGAAAGGTTGCCGACCCCTGGTCTAACTGATCGCCAGTATGGGGTTGGGAAGGAATTTTTCCCCAGGTCAGATTGGCGGTGACTTTAGGGCTTTTTCACCTTCCTCTGCAGTGTGCGGGTACAGGTCACTTGCAAAGATTAGCTGTGTATATCTCACTTAATTATTCTCCTGCCACTTCGGGGGCCTCAGTCATGGGTGCACTTCACTCCCTCCTGTTTTCTGCCTGTTGCACATAATAAGCTAGTCTCCTGAGGGTCTCGTTTACTTTGGTCTCATTTCTGTTGTTGTGTTTAATGTATTGTGCCGGGTGGTGTTGGTGGCCTGTGATATACTGGAGGTCAGACTAGATGATCTAGGGGTCTCCTCTGGCCTTAACCTCTACAACTCTTTTACTCATCTGGAACCCGGAGAAGAATTTGGTGTTTGCTTTTCCCTCTCTGTACTTTCCACCTTAGTGATCTGTCAGATGAGACGTTAAACTGACATGCCACCTGCTGCTGCAGTGGTTGCTCAGGTGCAGTTACATTTTCCCTCAGCTGCTGTTAGAGTCATGGAGAAAAAGAAGACAAAGGGCTAAGAGGTATGGCACTGAGATTAGAGGCCAAGCCAGCACCTTCTCTAAAACAATAAAGGGCAGGTTGGTGGGAAATGGCCGGTACAGACATTAGTCAAGCCTCCTAGACATGGAAGTGGACAAGGCAGAAAATATGAAGCCTCCTACTTCCTCCAGTAGGTCCCATTTCCTATTTACCCTGGTTTTGCCGAAGATCATTTGTCTCTGGATACTTTCCCTGCAACCCCACAAAGGTGCCTTGCAACAACACACATAGGACAGGAAATATCAACTCAGGTATCTTGGCCTCCTGCTNGTTACCAGGTATCTGTCTCCAAGTATCACAAGAGTGTAAACACCCCAGCGGGGGGCGGGGGGGGAGGAGGGAGGAGGAGGGGTGCTATCAGTGACGGTGTAACAAGGGGGAATAAAATTGTGTTTCGAAAACATTGGCTGAAAATGAAGGGAAACTGCACTTAAGTGAGTTGCATTTGGTTATGGAATGATCTCCTCAAGGGAAGGGGTTAGAGAAAAATTATACCAGCTTCAATAAATCTATTTTAAACCACTCCAGTTAAACTGGTGCAAATCCCTAAATAATACACATTTAAAGCAGCTTACCACTTACATAATTCACTTTAGTTTTTGGTGGTAAATTACCTACAGCAACTGACTAGTGGGAACAACCCCTCACTGACAACTCCTTGGACCCTGATTCTGAAGGCTCAGGCTGAGAGATGATGCTGGACACCAGCAGAAGCTTCCCACACTTCATTCCCAGCAGCGCATAGAAACATTTCTTTTCAGTCATCGGGTGATTAGTCAGGGCTCATTTGCTGGTGAAAGACAGGCTTTGGGTGTGCACTTCTGTGCAATCTCTGCTGACGCAACGTACTCCTGACCAGTATCGCCACCTGTCCAGCACCACTCCTGCCGGTTTTGCCAATGGATCGCAATCATGGACTGTAGCATCCTCTGCTCAGTGAGGAGCAATGGTAATGCATCAGTGCAGTAAAATGCTACCAAATAAGAACACTCCAGTTGCTCACACTGGCAGCAGCATTTTACATCCTCTTTGCCCTCACTTTGCATTACTGAGTATTCAAGGTGTAGGGCAACAATGAATCAGTCTCTCACTCTGTATAATACTCTCTTTGCAGCACATTCCCACTTTTTGCCTAGAACATAGGTGCTGGAACAAGGGGTGCTGGAGGTGCTGCCGCACCCTCTGGCTTGAAGTGGTTCCCATCATATACAGGGTTTACAGTTTGATTCAATGGCTCTCAGCACCCCCACTATCCAAATTGTTCCAGCACCCCTGGCCTAGAGTCATTACATGTAAAGGTGTGCACAGAAAACAGAGTCATAGCCACATAGACTGGATTTTGCACCAGCACCTGACTGGTATCTCTTCTAGCTAGGCACCTAGCATCAGGGCCCAGTGTTAAAGTTTTGGTTCCAATATATGAGGGCATCTAACCAGTGGCCTGAGACACCTGCCATGCCGTAAGCCAACTCTCAGCCCATCCAGTGGAACTGACTCGGGAATGAGCTCAGAGAGCATCGTCCTGACTCTCTGGTTTTGGCTGCTATTAGCTTTCAGTTCCCTCTGAGTCCTGCCCTGAGCAGATGGGGGGCACTAGAACAGTTTGGGTCTTGGGGTCTTTGCACCTGCAGAGAGAGGAAATGTGGTTTCTTTAATGATCTGATAGATGCCCTCCCATGAGCACAGAACGGAAGGGAAGGTGTGTTCAGCCCTTCGTGCTTTCTTGCATGTTTATATTTCCTGCTTTGTTTTTTTCCCTTTAACTCTCAGGACTCTGAGACCACAAAGGCTGAACCACCTTTTCCTCTCCCTCTCCCAGTCATGCCCAATGGACACCCCACCTTCCACTTTCCCCAACCCCCTCACACCTTCTTAACTCTCCTAGCCCAGTTCCAGTCTCATCTCATTTATATAGGCCCCATTACCATTGTGTCAGGGCACCTCCCAGGTACTGTGGATTTATTCTCACAACACCCCTGGGAGCTAGGTCATTATTAACGGATGAGGAAACTGAAGCACAGAGAAGTGATCAGCACCCAGACACTCCTATTGAGAACCCCCACACTCATGGGCGGCAGGTATCATACGCTGGGGAAGGCTGTGCCTCCCCAAACAGCCAGGCATGACCCCGCCCATGCTCCGCCCCCAGGTCCCCTCCTGCTTCCCACTGTGGCCCATTCTTCCTAGTTCACCCGTGCAATGGCTTGGCCTTGGGCTTGGGCTGGGGCTGTGGGTGCAGCCCACCTGCCCAGCGCTCCAGGGCTAGCGAGGATGGGGCCATACCACCCACCCCCCTGGCACTCCGGGGCTGGGGGGGGGGGCTGGGACTGCTCTGGGGATAGGGGCGCTAGCCTGAGACAGGGGCCAGCAGCTGTGATGGGGGGCTCAGGGCTGTGGTGTGTGTGTGTGTGAAAGGTGTTAGGATATAGATATTTAGGCTTGTCTGTAAAGGCCTATACTTTAAGAATTTAGATATATGCTTATTATTTAGCTAGTTATAGAGATATAAAAGAAAGACTCTGTGTAAGGGTCTGCTCTCACTGTGACAGTCTGAGGCCCTGTTCTTAGGCCAATGCCTTTGGCTAAGCAGCAGAGGCAGCCATAAGCTGGGAAGCCTACGGTCACATCCTCCCATTCCAAACCAGTCATATTGAAATAAGGCAATCTGGGGCTGTTAGAAAGGGGATCCGATCTATCACCTCCAGAGAAAGGGATGTAAAGGAGATGTAAAAGGAAATTTAGTTTGATAGTTTTCTGTTTGGTAAGAGCTCACTTATCAATAGAAACAGCTGGGAAACCCTTATGTCTTTATAGATGTAGTTGTGAAATCCTCACTTCTGCATTGTTTTGTCATTATAGTTCTCACTTTGCTATTGTTTATTTGCATGGTCTCTGTCTGGGTCTGTGATTGTGTCTGTCTGCTGTATAATTAATTTTGCTGGGTGTAAACTAATTAAGGTGGTGGGATATAATTGGTTGGCTAATCATGTTACAATATGTTAGGATTCGTTAGGTAAATTTCAGTAGAATGATTGGTTAAGGTTTGGGAAACACTGGGTTAAGGTATAGCTAAGAATATTACAATATAAATTAGGGGCAAACAGGAAGTAAGTTGGGATTTGAAAATAAGGAAAAAGGAACTTGGATTTAAGCTTGGTGGAAGTTCACCCCAATAAACATTGAATTGTTTGCACCTTCGGACTTCGGGTATTGTTGCTCTCTGTTCATGCGAGAAGGACCAGGGACGTGGGAGAGTGAAGGAACAAGCTCTCTAACATCTTGGTGCTGTGACTCAGAAGGGGCGGGGCCTTGGCCAGAAGGGGCAGGGCTGGGGGCTAGCCTCCCGCAGCTCACGGTCCATGCGCCTCCGATGCTCACACTCCCCTAATGGAGGCTGCTTGGTGCTGAGTACTTTTGAGAATTTGGTCCCACATGATTTGCCCAGTATCACAGATGGAGTTTGTGGCAGAGCCAGGAACAGACCCCAGACTTCCTGAGTCCCAGTCCAGAGCTTTCAGCACAAGAGCAATCCTCTTGGAGGCAGCTCCTTGTTTCTCTTCTGACAGAGCAGTGTATGGCATAGGCTCCACTCACTCTGGAACCTCTCTCCAGAGATGTCCACACTGTCCAACCTCTCTCCAAGTCTGTTAGCAGCAAATGCAGTTTCATTTTTTTAGTTACACATTGACTCCTTGACTTGAAATAAATTCCAAAAAGGATAAGCGACTGTACAGACAAGCTGATCACAAAATGAGGGTATGTCTGCACTACAAACCTATATTAGGTCAACTTACAGCCACCGCAGTAATTACTGTGGTGGTGCATGTCCACACTACCCTCCTTGGGTTGGGGTGTGCATCCTTGCCAGGAGCGCTTCCACCGACTTAAGAGGGGCAGTGTGAGGAACTGAGATCCTGGTCTTTCAGCTCTGCTGGCAACTCCCTGACAGGAGCCTGGCTACCCCACATGCTCCTGGGCTCCCAGAGGGCTGCCCCCACCCCCACACTTCCCATTCCCTTCAGGGAGCGGGGGGAAGCAAACTTTCCGGGGCTTCTAGGCCCCCCCCCCCCCATTCGCCACTGTGAGTGGGGGAAGCCACCTCTGTTCCCCACTGGGAGCAGGGGGAAGCTGCCCCAGGCTTCCCACCCCCCTGTTCCCTGCCAGGAGTGGGGGGAAGCTGCCCAGGGTTTCTTGTGCCCAGGGAGCAGGGTCCAGTTGCGCCAGCTTCTTGGTGCACCCCTTGGCTGCTCCCCACTAGGAACCAGGCAGCCTTGTCAATTTCACAGCTCACTGAGCTGTGAAATTGACGAGGCTGACTGGCTCTTGGAAGGGAGTGGGTGGAGGGTCACCCTGGCTTCTCACCCCAGCTCTCAGATGGGAGCAGGGGGAAGCCCCTTGGGGCTTCTCACCATGGTTACCAGCCGGGAGCAGGATCCAGCCGCCCAGCTCTACAAAGGACAGACACTGTGCCACCCTAACTACACCAACATGAACCTTACGCCTCTCATGGAGGTGGAGTTATGATGTCACTGTAGAAGGGCACTTACATCAGCAGGAGGAAGACTGTAGTGTAGACACTGATAGAATTAGGATGACATAAGCTGCCTTATGTTGACCTAGCTGTGTAGTTTAGATCAGCCCTGCCCTTTGCAGGGGCCAGTCAGAGACAGCTGAGTCCATGAAGTTGATAGAAGGCAGTGTGGTGCACACATGGAAGGGGCATAAACCTGGAGTCCAGCCTGGAGGTGCAGCACAGAAAGTGCAGCCATGGGGAAGGAGATGTCACCTTTGTGTCCTCCATATTATGGGCTGTTCCAAGTCCATTCTGAGCTGCCGCACAGCACAGAATCCCTGAAGCACTATGTGTTACTGTACCCATCTGCCCCAGAACTCCTACACAAGGGCTTGTGATGGTGGCTGCTTAGGGCCACTATCTGCACTGGAGGAATTCTCCCTTGGCTGCTGTGACACATTAACAGCCCCTGTGTGCCACTGGAATGGGGGTTAGAATCTGTCCCCTGCTTTCCTGATACTCTCTGAGGCCTGGGAAGGAGTGAGCCTATTTCAGCCTTTCACTGCAGGGATTTCTGCTCATCATAGAATCATAGAATATCAGGGTTGGAAGGGACCTCAGGAGGTCATCTAGTCCAACCCCCTGCTCAAAGCAGGACCTAATCCCAACTAAATCATCCCAGCCAGGGCTTTGTCAAGCCTGACCTTAAAAACCTCTAAGGAAGGAGATTCCACCACCTCCCTAGGTAACCCATTCCAGTGCTTCACCACCCTCCTAGTGAAAAAGTTTTTCCTAATATCCAATCTAAACCTCCCCCACTGCAACTTGAGACCATTACTCCTTGTTCTGTCATCTGGTACCACTGAGAACAGTCTAGATCCATCCTCTTTGGAACCCCCTTTCAGGTAGTTGAAAGCAGCTATCAAATCCCCCCTCATTCTTCTCTTCTGCAGACTAAACAATCCCAGTTCCCTCAGCCTCTCCTCATAACTCATGTGCTCCAGCCCCCTAATCATTTTTGTTGCCCTCCGCTGGACTCTTTCCAATTTTTCCACATCCTTCTTGTAGTGTGGGGCCCAAAACTGGACACAGTACTCCAGGTGAGGCCTCACCAATGTCGAATAGAGGGGAACGATCACGTCCCTCGATCTGCTGGCAATGCCCCTACTTATACAGCCCAAAATGCCGTTAGCCTTCTTGGCAACAAGGGCACACTGTTGACTCATATCCAGCTTCTCGTCCACCGTAACCCCTAGGTCCTTTTCTGCAGAACTGCTGCCTAGCCACTCGGTCCCTAGTCTGTAACAGTGCATGGGATTCTTCCGTCCTAAGTGCAGGACTCTGCACTTGTCCTTGTTGAACCTCATCAGGTTTCTTTTGGCCCAATCCTCTAATTTGTCTAGGTCCCTCTGTATCCTATCCCTACCCTCCAGCGTATCTACCACTCCTCCCAGTTTAGTGTCATCTGCAAATTTGCTGAGAGTGCAGTCCACGCCATCCTCCAGATCATTAATGAAGATATTGAACAAAACCGGCCCCAGGACCGACCCTTGGGGCACTCCGCTTGAAACCGGCTGCCAACTAGACATGGAGCCGTTGATCACTACCCGTTGAGCCCGACGATCTAGCCAGCTTTCTATCCACCTTATAGTCCATTCATCCAGCCCATACTTCTTTAACTTGCCGGCAAGAATACTGTGGGAGACCGTATCAAAAGCTTTGCTAAAGTCAAGGAATAACACATCCACTGCTTTCCCCTCATCCACAGACCCAGTTATCTCCTCATAGAAGGCAATTAGGTTAGTCAGGCATGACTTGCCCTTGGTGAATCCATGCTGACTGTTCCTGATCACTTTCCTCTCCTCTAAGTGCTTCAGAATTGATTCCTTGAGGACCTGCTCCATGATTTTTCCAGGGACTGAGGTGAGGCTGACTGGCCTGTAGTTCCCCGGATCCTCCTTCTTCCCTTTTTTAAAGATGGGCACTACATTAGCCTTTTTCCAGTCATCCGGGACCTCCCCCGATCGCCATGAGTTTTCAAAGATAATGGCCAATGGCTCTGCAATCACATCCGCCAACTCCTTTAGCACCCTCGGATGCAGCGCATCCGGCCCCATGGACTTGTGCTCGTCCAGTTTTTCTAAATAGTCCCGAACCACTTCTTTCTCCACAGAGGGCTGGTCACCTTCTCCCCATACTGTGCTGCCCAGTGCAGCAGTCTGGGAGCTGACCTTGTTCGTGAAGACAGAGGCAAAAAAATCATTGAGTACGTTAGCTTTTTCCACATCCTCGGTCACTAGGTTGCCTCCCTCATTCAGCAAGGGTCCCACACTTTCCTTGACTTTCTTCTTGTTGCTAACATACCTGAAGAAACCCTTCTTGTTACTCTTAACATCTCTTGCTAGCTGCAACTCCAAGTGTGATTTGGCCTTCCTGATTTCACTCCTGCATGCCTAGTCAGGATTTGTCGATAACTAAGTTCCCTGTAAGCTGCGTGGCCATGCAGCCATGCGGCAGACTATTTTTTGCCGCACATGAGCCCAGTGAACCCGCTCGGGAATTACCGTGGCTGGGGGAGGGCTGTCCTCCCCTAGCCCCCAACCTGCCGCGGCCGGGGCACCCAGACCCAGCCGTGGCTGGGGTGGCCCTGGCCGGCCCCAAGCGCGGCCAGAGCAGCTTGGGTGGCGCAGCCCAGGCCAGCCTCAGGTGCGGCTGGAGCGGCCCGGCCCCAGGGGCGGCAGGGGTGGCACTCCCCCGGCCCGGATGGGCTGGGGCTGGGGGAGGGGCACCTATCCTGCAGCCTCAGCCCCAGAGCTACCACCTCTCCCCCCAAGTCCAGGTGCTGTTGCAGGGAGAGAGAGCTGGGGGGGAGTCCTCTCTCCCTGCCGTAGCCCCGGAGCCCCCTCGTGCACCCCAAACACCTCATCCCCTGTACCCAACCCTCTGCCCCAGCCCTGATCCCCTCATCCCTGGCTCCACCCCAGAGCCTGCACCCCCAGCCAGTGCTCTCACCCCCTTCATCCAACCCCCTGCCTCAGCCCTGAGCCCCTCATCCCCCGCCCCACCCCACAGCCCGCACCCCCAGCTGGAGCCCTCCCACCCCTGCACCCCAACCCTTTGTCTCAGCCCTGAGCCCCCTCCCACACTCCAAACCCCTCGGCCCCACCCCCTCCACATGAATTTTGTTATGTGCATCACCTTCATATTGGTGCACATAATAAAATTCATTCCGCACATGGGTGGGAAAAATTAGAGGGAACACTGGTTGACCGCATGAAATACCTTAAGAAGGAGTGTTCTGGGAGTGTTTTTTAAGTGACAGTGGCTCCCCCTCCACACTCACCATGTGACTGTCATCTCTTTGGAACCATTGCTAATGAAAACATGAGCCTGGCTACAAAGGGCACAGATCAGAGAGAACTAGTTATGAAACATGAGGGTGGAAGCTTCCATTCCAATGGAGTTTGTGGAGATAAGCTTATCCCCTTATGGGGGCTTCAACTGAAACCGCTCAGCTGCCTCATAAACTCTTTGTCTTCTCATCTTTCTTTTTCTTTCTTTCTTTCAGGCAGCAAATCCATGCTGTCCACTTACTGCTGAGCTCCTGCTCCATTCATTGGAGATGGCCTATAGCCTTTGATGAGCACAGTTTGGTGTAACAGCTCAGGAGTCGGGGGGTGTTGTAATATGGGTGGAATAATAAAAAAGCTTATTGGAAAAGTGGTTGTGAAATCTCTCATACATTTCCTGTGAGTTTGAAGTCAGGTCTCCCTGTATGACATTTCATTCCTTCTCTCCTGCAGCTGTTCCTCATTTCCCAGCATAGATTCTTCCGATTTTGCTGGAACATTTGAGTGTACCCTTGGGGTTTGGAGAGGGGACGGGGGGGAGTAAACATCTGCACATGGTTCTCCCCAGTACAATCCCACCCTCTCCCATCCCCTTTGCTGTTTGGCGCAGCTATATATAGCTTCAGACAGACCAAAACAATGGAGCAGGTCTGGGGTTAGTAATCAGAAAATGGAGATCAGCTGTGGCTGCCTCTGAGTTGGGCTGTGATTTGATGGGACTGAGGCCAGATGGGTTCCTCCTCACACCCCAGCAGCACAGCAGCCCATGGAGGACAGGACTTTGCAGGAGAAAAATGATTTGAAATACAAACACAGTGTAAGCGGCCGGCAGGGGGGTTCGATCCTCGCAGGAGCGGCCGGGAGCCAGGCCGCCTCACTACACGGCCTGGCCCAGCAGATCAGTCTCCGAAGGTCCCAACGGCTCAGACCCTCAGGCAGGGGCTGAGCGAAACAAAGTCAGTAATGTAAGCCTGGCCCGCAGTCAGGGCGGGCCAAACAAACAGTAGTTCTATGCTCAGGCCCTCAGGCAGGGGCGGAGCAAACACAGAGTCAGTGGGGCTCAGGCCCTCAGGCAGGGGCGGAGCAAACACAGAGTCAGTGGGGCTCAGGCCCTCAGGCAGGGGCGGAGCAAACACAGAGTCAGTGGGGCTCAGGCCCTCAGGCAGGGGCGGAGCAAACACAGAGTCAGTGGGGCTCAGGCCCTCAGGCAGGGGCGGAGCAAACACACACAGTCGTGCACTGTGGGGGAGGAGAGAGACTGCCACCCAAGCTAGGGGTGGCAGGGGGGACACAGGCCCACCCACTCCACTGTGTCCCGGCCCAGGGCCCTAACAGCAGCAGCCGGACTGCTGCTGGGTCAGTGGGGATCCTGACCGCAACACACTGACATAGGCTCGGGGCCTGCTACTGCCAGACCGGGGTCGGCAATCCCCGGGCCACTTCCAATCTCTCCCTCCTCCATTGGTACCTGCTCCGTACTGGTCTCTGGCTCTGGGTCCCACACCATGGGTTCCTCGGCGTGCGGGGAGCCGGCTAGCTCGGGCTGCTCCTCAGGACTCCGGTCCGGGGGATACTGGATCAGCTCCTCGGTGTACCGAGCTCGGGGCAGGCTCGGTCCATCCTCGGGGTACCGGGCTCGGGGCAGGCTCGGCCAGTCCACCTCGGGGTACCGGGCTCGGGGCAGGCTCGGCCAGCCTTCTTCCGGGTACCGGGAAGGCTCGGTCCCGCAGGAGCTCGGTCAGGAGCGTCTGTCCTCTCCGGCTGCCGGGCTGCAACTGAGCGCCGGGCCGGGGTTTTTATACTTCCTGTCCCGCCCCTTGACTTCCAGGGGGCGGGAACAGGCGGCAGTGGCTCCGCCCACTGTGGCGGCAGTTCAGGCTCGTCCCTCTCAGGAGCATCCGGGAGCCAGGCCGCCTCACTACACACAGAAACAACTGAAACGATTCAAACAGGTCCCTATCCCTGCTGTCAGACAGGCTTTCAGTTTGGGCTATGGGATGATATAGGGTGATGCCGTGGACAGGGGAGGTTGTAGCAATGTCTAGAATCTTGAGTCCTGTCCCAGCATTCACTGGACACATGTGTAGCAGGGCACTTGCCCCGCTCCTGAAAAAAGGTAAGCTTATTGGGTGTGGCTGCAGCTGTGGCCGCTTCACCAATCAGGCCACAGCTGGCCCTGATAAAAGGGCTGAGCTGGGTCAGTTCTCTCTCTCTCTCTCGCCTGCCTGTTGCAGGAGTTGCAGCCCAGGAATAGGCAGAGGCAGCTGGTCCTAACCCCTTGCCAATGATGAATGGCCATTACGGACCGCAGTCTGCCCCTTGAGAAAGGGGCTAGAGGATGACTGGCAGTAGACACCGAGGCAAGCTGGAGATAGAGGGTTCCCTGGGGAGGGGAGACCCAGAGCGGGGGTACTGCGGAGGGCAGAACCCTGAGGTAAAGGGCACTGGGGTCCGGGAGGGACATGGGGGCTCTAAGGCAGGCTGGATAAGAGCTAAGCAGGAGGTGCCGCACCAGTGAGTCTCACTCTGCTACAACATGTATAACATCTGGGATGGATTCTGGCTTCATGGAGCCAGATTTTCAAATATTCAGCACCCATGCTTAGGGGTACAGCTTCAAAAGATCTCCTGATTGTCAGAATTTAAGATTTTACATAGCAGGTTTTTCTCCTAAGGAGTTTTGCACTTGAAATGTTCATCTGTGCCAAAACAGACCAGTCCCAGGAGCTACCAACCTTTACTGTGAGAACAGCACAAACCCAGGTCGGAACACACAAGTGTGACACAAATATCTTGTGACATATGTCCTATCGGCACCACCTTCCAATGCACTCAGAATCCAAAGTCAGGCCAAGCCAAAATACCTCTATGTGGCTCCATTTCCCTGGCAGGGTTTGCAGTCTTCTGTATAAAATGTTTTAAGAGGAGACTATGAATGAGTTTAAAGCCAGCCAAAGAGAGTGGTCCCCAGTGTTAGGGAGGACTTGGTCCAAGATTATAGATTCTAAGGCCAAAAGGGACCAGTGTGATCATCTAGTCTGACCTCCTGTATAGTACAGTCCCCCTCCCCAAAATGGAGAACTTTCCCCAAAATAATTCCTTTTGAACTAGAGCATGTCTTTAAAAAAAAAAAAAATCCAATCTTGATTTTAAAATTTCCAGTGTTGGAGAATCCACCACAATCTTGGCAAATTGTTCCAATGGCTAATGGCTAAACATTTGTGTCTGAATTTGTTTCATTTCAATTCCCAGCCATGGGCTATTGTTACACCTTTGTCTTCTCCCATTGTCAAATATTTGTTCCCCATGGAGGTACTTACAGACTGTAATGAAGTCACTCCGTAACTTTCTATTTGTTAAGCTAAGGCCATGTTTACATGCACAGTGCTGCAGCTGTATAGCTGCACTGCTGCAGCGCGTGTGGTGAAGACGCTCTATGCCTACGGGAGAGAGCTCTCCCGTCAGCATAAAAAAACACCCCTGTGAGCGGCATAAGCTATGTTGATGGGAGAAGTCCTGCCGACATACTGCTGTGCACTCTAGCACTTATGTTGGTGTAACTTATGTCGCTCAGGGGGTGGAATAGTCACACCCTTGAGTGACTTAAGTTTTGCTGGCATAAGTGGTAGTGTAGACATAGCCTAAATAGACTGAGTTCCTTGAGTCTATCAATACAAGGCATCTTTTATCATTCTCATGGCTCTTCTCTGAACCCGCTCCAATTTATCAACATCCTTCTTGAATTGTGGACACCAGAACTGGATGAACCAGTGCCAAATGCAGAGGTGCGATAACCTCTCTACTCCTACTCAAGATTCCCCTGTTTATGCATCCCCTCTTTATGAAGCACCCATGTATGCATTCAGAAGTCTACCCAGGGATTTCTGAGGCTACTGGTGTGGGGTGAGCCTGTCTGCCCAATCACAGAATTTTATTGACCTGAAAAAAACATTTTAGGATTTGGACATTTGTAATAAGATTCCTCTAGAGCTTCTCATGGGAGAATTTTCATACTATATGCAAAGAGGCAGGACATTGTCTCCCCCACAGGGTAACTTCAATGTGCACTGCTTCCCCCACCAGGTACACTGAATGGGTATTGCTTCCCATATAGGGAACTGTGAATGCAGCCTCCCACACTCAGTACCCTGCATGAATTCTTCCTCCCCCACCAGTTACTCTGAATGGGCACTGCCTCTCCAACTGGGTGTCCTGATCCAGCACTGCCTTCCCCACTGTGAGCCCTTATTTGTTGCAGCCTCCCTTACCATGAGCCCTGAATTGTTGCTGCCTTCCTCACTGGGCACCCTGAATGGGTGCTGCCTCTCTCACCCTGAACCCTAAATTGGTGCTGCCAGTGCCTCTCTCACTGGGCACCCTGAATGGGTGCTGCCTCCCACACTGGGAAACCAGAATGGGTACTCCCCCCCGCCCCCCGAGTAACCTGCATGGGCAATGCCTCCCACCCCTCCTCACCAGGCACATGAATCAGCATTGACTCCCCTACTGGGAATTGTGAAGCAATGCTATCTCCTCTACTGTATCCTGATTGGTGCTGCCTCCACCACTGGGTACTCTGAATAGGCAATGCATCCCAACTGGGATCCCAGAATGGGCACTGACTCCCTTACTAAGAACTCCCCATCTCACCTCAATAGCCCCTGCCCCAGGTACTCTGAGTGGACCCACCTCCCCTTTCCACCTAGGGGTACTCTGAGTGCAGAGGTGACATGTGGGGAGCATAATTCTAGTTTCTCAATCAAAATGTTGTGTGGCACCCAGTCAAATGCCTTACAGAAGAAATAGTGTCATAGAGTCGTATATTAATGTCATGCTGTCGGGAGTGTCTCACAACTGTGATTGCCTACCTCAGGGCAGACTGTTAGAAACAGGGCAGATATCCCATGCTGGTGGTGTGGTAATTAGATTTCACCAAGCCAGTAATAAATATGAACTCCTGGATTGCTGTAACAGTCTTACCATGGAGTCCCAGAAAATCCAGCCAAAGTGAAAATATTTAGACTTTTTCCAGGAAATCTGTCCTCTTCCCTTACCAAACTTCCCTTAACCAAAGTGACTTGTGATGCAGTGTCTCTCCACCCTGTACATTCAATGAAATTCACTCTCGCACTCTTAATAAACTCTTCACTACCTGACCAAGACTCAGTCCTAATATAGTTTATAGGCCATTCTCTTCCACACTTTCCTCTGGAATAAAGGTGGTAGCATCAGCATGCAAAGTAGTAGAATGACAGGTTTCAGAGTAGCAGCCGTGTTAGTCTGTATCAGCAAAAAGAACAGGAGTACTTGTGGCACCTTAGAGACTAACAAATTTATTTGAGCATAAGCTTTCGTGGGCTACAGCCCACTTCTTCGGATGCATAGAATGGAACATACAGTAAGAAGATATTTATACATACAGAGAACATGAGAAGGTGGAAGTAGCCATACCAACTGTAAGAGGCTAATTAATTAAGAGAAGCTATTAACAGCAGGGGAGAAAAACTTTTGAAGTGATAATCATGATGGCCCATTTCGGACAGTTGACACGAAAGTGTGAGGCTGTTGGGCACTCACGGTGGGGGTTGTGAGTGCAGATTGTGGGGTGACCTTAATGTTTGGGCGATTTGGTTTTATATGGCCAGGAGCCCCCACAGTGATGACAGACTGTCTCCTTTCCCTTAGGGTAAGAAGTTTTAAAATCTGGCCTCCCTTGAAGTTTTTAACAAAGTTGGGGTTAGATTTATTCTTGGACACCTCATCCCTTTTAACCTGGTGAGCAGAGGGATTACCCTTCCCCTGGGGTTTAGGTTCCTCATGAGCCCTTGACTCAATATCAATCTGAACTCGGATGCACTGGCCAGGTAGACAGGAATATGTTCATGAGCAATTTCTGCTGCCTCCAAAACTGTGGAAGTTTTTTTTGTCACAGATGGCAGCTTTTACCTTATCAGTGACTGTCCACAATAATTACTCTTGTGCCACCAAATCAAACAGCTTCAGCCCCTGCCCATTTTTTCATATAATTACACATCTTATGCAAATATTCCACGAGTGATATTGTCAAACATTTCACAATTTCTATACTTCAATTGATAGGCCTCAGAAGTGATCTTAAATCATTTCAATACATTTTCTTGAAATTTCTTATACACCATAACATCACCCACCTCCATATCATTAAAAACTTGCGTGGCTTTCCCAGTCATCCTGGTTAAGAGGATGGGCACTCATTTATCCTCTGGAATCATATGGATCCCACACAATCTCTCAAAGGTGGATAGGAACCCTTCAATGCAATCAGTCTCTTGATAAATTGGGCAGGCTTTCTCCCACTCCCTGCTGTTGAGAGGGGATGTACTCACAGGCTGTGGCAGATCCTTTTGCTGTTCCAGGACTTTGAGCTGAAGTGCATGAGCTCTCTCCTCAGCTGATAGCTGCTCCATGCGTCTTTGGTGATGTAATTAACTCTGCGGGCCATAGAGGGCTCCTGGTGTCCTTTTGCTTCCCTTATCAATTTACCGTAATTCCCAGCTGCTTATATTTATTACTATTAACTTCCCCTTTTGGGGGGATGTGATGCAGCATTGGGGTAATGTGATGCAGCACAGAGGGGAAACGTTGCAGTACTGAGGGGGAGAGGATACTGTATTGACTGGGAAGGGATGCAACATTGAGGGGGAGATGGTGCAGCATTAATGTGGGAGGGAATGCAGCATTGAAGGAGAGAGGTGCTGCATTGGGGGAAGGGGATGCAGCATTGGGAGAAGAGGATGCATCATTGGGGCAGAGGACGCTGTATTGAGTTGGAGAGGCTGCATGTAACTGTGAGGGAGACGGATGCAGCATTGAGAAGGAAAGGGGATGCAGCATTAGAGGGAGGGGATGCAACATGGACCCGTGGGTGCTGATAATGGCATTAGGCAGCTTCCCACAGTGATCACTCTGCCCACCTCTCCCTTGTGCTGATTGGCTGTCCATTCCAATCCCCTCCTGCACAGTATTTTCACCTCATCCTAACTCCATCTGCCATGCATACCTTCCTCCTTCCCTTTCTTCCTCCCCTCCCACATTCTCCTGCACTAGCCCCCATTATCCTTTCATAGCTCCTCTCCCTTCCCTTGTTTCTCCATTTAACAATTCCCCACCCAGCAAAGCCCCACCCAAAGAATAAAAAACTTGATGGCATTAAGGTGCCCTTGCTCACTCTGCATGGGTATCCTAGCCCTCTCTCCCAGTCTGTGTCTGCCTGTCTATTTAGACTGTAAGCTCTTTGGGGCAGGGGCTGTCTCCAACTCTAGGTACATGCAGCTCCTGGCACATTGGACCCTTGTCTTGGTGGGTACCCAGGCTAGGCTCTACCATAATACTAATATAAATCCTATTTGATTTGAGAAACAGAGGAAGGTTATTATCAAGAGTAGTGTTTTCATAAAGGCACAGGACTCTATCTCCCCTGAGCACCCCTTAGCACGTGCAAAGTCAACTCACCATAGCAAGTCCAGGGCAGGTGAAGGCAGTACACATCACCACACTGGGTACTGGCAGTTCCTTTCACTTCCCATACCCATGGAGAGCCAATCCCAACAACACTCGCCCCACAAAAGACATGAGCAGCAAGGAGGACTTTTCTGAAAGGTAGTGTGGAGTGTTCCAGGCTTTAGTTTTCCATCAGTTAAACAGCTGTATTTCACATAGCAATAGTCAACTATTGCCAGACTTTCCATCTTGCAAAACCGCATGCTTTGGAAAAAGCTCAAGTTAGGAGGGCACAGGGTCATGTTTACTCCTCCTGGTCACTCACTTCCCCCTCCCCTCCTGGTCTGTTAGTTGGGCTAAGGCTGCTTACAAAGGCCTTACAGTTGCTTTCAGCAATCTGCATAACAATTGGTATTCCAGCTGTGGGCAGTGATTTAGGCATGTTACTGGGTTAACAAATTTTTTTCCTTACGATTATATCTCCCCCTTTAAGTTCTATATTCCTATCATATACAAATTTTACACTATCATGCTATCTTTGAAGTTCAGTACATGTCAGTCTCTGTATTTCTAATTACATGAACACATAACATTAATTGCAATGACTAGCTGTGGTTTGTTTGGAATCCTTGAGTCGTCTTCTTCTTGTTCTGCATCTGTCATCTGTAGAGTTTGCTCTATTGATCGTTCTTTCTGAGGAACAAACTATAGATGTTGACTGTTTCTATTGGCCTCTCCACTGTCTGTCTCGATCACATATGATCTGGGTGCTGAATTCTTTTTCTTTATGACAGCTGGAGTTGTCCATCCTTTTTCTTCATCCAGTTTGACACAAACATGGTTACCAGGTTCTAGACTTGGCAGTCCTCTAACCGAGTGACTCTGTTGTAAAAGCATTCATAAACCCATTTAACCGTTTTATCTGATTTGGCTATTCTCTTCATGTTTGGCCACTTTGGAGATAGATTATGTTCCAGATTTGGAGCAGTAGTTCTGACTTGTCTTTCCATCAGGAGTTGTGCTTGACTATATCCAGAATATGTAACTATTGGTGTTGATCTGTAACTCAAAAGACCAAGGAGTGGATCATCCTGCTGTAGGATTTTCTTGGCTATCTGTACAGCAATCATAGAATCATAGACCTGGAAGGGACCTTGAGAGGTCATCTAGTTCAGTCCCCTGCACTCATTGCAGGACTAATTATCTAGACAATTCCTGACAGGTGTTTGTCCAACCTGCTCTTAAAAATCTCCAATGATGGTGATTCCACAACCTCCCTAGGCAATTTATTCCAGTGCTTAACCTCCCTGACAGTTAGGAAGTTTTTCCTAATGTCCAACCTAAACCTCCCTTGCTGCAATTTAAATCCATTGCTTATTGTCATAACCCAAGAGATTAAGAAAAACAATTTTTCTTCCTCCTCCTTGTAACAACCTTTTACATACTTGAAAACTGTTATCATGTCCCCTCTCAGTCTTCTCTTTTCCAGACTAAACAAACTCAATTTTTTCAATCTTTCCTCATAGGTCATGTTTTCTAGACCTTTAATCATTTTTGTCGCCCTTCTCTGGACTCTCTCTAATTTGTCCACATCCTTCCTGAAATGTGGTGCCCTGAACTGGACACAATACTCCAGTTGAGGCCTAATCAGAGCAGATTAGAGCGGAAGAATTACTTCTCGTGACTTGCTTACAACACTCCTGCTAATACATCCCAGAATGATGTTTGCTTTTTTTGCAACAGTGTTACACTGTTGACTCATATTTAACTTGTAGTCCACTATGACCCCCAGATCCCTTTCCGCAGTACTCCTTCCTAGGCAATCATTTCCCATTTTGTATGTGTGCAACTGATTGTTCCTTCCTAAAGGGAGTACTTTGCATTTGTCCTTATTTGTCCAATCTCAGCCTCTCCATTTGCTTGTGGGTAATGTGGGCTACTAGTAATATGATCAAAATCATATTTCATTCGGAATTACTTAAATTCTGCTGCAGTGAATTGTGATCGTTGTCCATCACTAGTTGTTCTGGAATATCAAAGTGAGCAAAAGTGCACTTCAGTTTCTCAATAACTCTGCAACATGCTATGTCTTTCAAATACATTATTTCTATATACCTGGAAAAATAGTCCACAATGCCAGGTAATGATGTCCTCTGAATTTGCATTAATTTGTAGCTAGTCTCTTCCAAGGTCTCTCTGGTAGGGGTGTTTGTACACTGTATGGTTCAGCATTATTTATTCAATTGATTTGTACTGGATCTCCTTTCAAAAGTCCAATATCATCAAATTCTCCATTGAGTTCTTCCACCTCCCTCACTAGGCCCATCATGGCTGCCACACTGAAGCTGACAAGGTTGTTGGTCTGTGAACCTTTGATCACATGCACTCTGAATGCAAAGCTTTTGTCCTTGCAAGTTGTTTTGGTGGTGGACTGGCCCATGCAGTTCAGAATACCCCCAGGGCTAGTCAGAACTGTGTCAGGCAANCGCCCTTCTCTGGACTCTCTCTAATTTGTCCACATCCTTCCTGAAATGTGGTGCCCTGAACTGGACACAATACTCCAGTTGAGGCCTAATCAGAGCAGATTAGAGCGGAAGAATTACTTCTCGTGACTTGCTTACAACACTCCTGCTAATACATCCCAGAATGATGTTTGCTTTTTTTGCAACAGTGTTACACTGTTGACTCATATTTAACTTGTAGTCCACTATGACCCCCAGATCCCTTTCCGCAGTACTCCTTCCTAGGCAATCATTTCCCATTTTGTATGTGTGCAACTGATTGTTCCTTCCTAAAGGGAGTACTTTGCATTTGTCCTTATTTGTCCAATCTCAGCCTCTCCATTTGCTTGTGGGTAATGTGGGCTACTAGTAATATGATCAAAATCATATTTCATTCGGAATTACTTAAATTCTGCTGCAGTGAATTGTGATCGTTGTCCATCACTAGTTGTTCTGGAATATCAAAGTGAGCAAAAGTGCACTTCAGTTTCTCAATAACTCTGCAACATGCTATGTCTTTCAAATACATTATTTCTATATACCTGGAAAAATAGTCCACAATGCCAGGTAATGATGTCCTCTGAATTTGCATTAATTTGTAGCTAGTCTCTTCCAAGGTCTCTCTGGTAGGGGTGTTTGTACACTGTATGGTTCAGCATTATTTATTCAATTGATTTGTACTGGATCTCCTTTCAAAAGTCCAATATCATCAAATTCTCCATTGAGTTCTTCCACCTCCCTCACTAGGCCCATCATGGCTGCCACACTGAAGCTGACAAGGTTGTTGGTCTGTGAACCTTTGATCACATGCACTCTGAATGCAAAACTTTTGTCCTTGCAAGTTGTTTTGGTGGTGGACTGGCCCATGCAGTTCAGAATACCCCCAGGGCTAGTCAGAACTGTGTCAGGCAACTTCAGCACTGGGAGGGGGTTAAGGTAATTTAAAGTCCTTTCTGAGATGACTGTGTCATCAACTCCTAAATCAGTTTTAAAGGCAATAGTCTTGCCATGAATATTCAGTTTCACTCTCCACTTGTGTCATCACAAGTGATTGATCCCAGAAACAATGGATCTTGACTGTCTCCCCCTGACTGCTTTGGTGAGGCAAACAGCTGCAAAATGTCCATATTTTGTGCATGTATTACACTGTGCACCTCTGGCTGAACATGCATCATCTCTTGGGATATGACTTTTCCCACAACTTGTGCATGTAGACTGGAATTTGTCCCTCTTAGCATGGGAGCTCTCTCTCCTTGCCTCAGGGGTCTCATGGTAATGGTTTTACCACTCATGCTGCATGCTGTTAACAACTTCTAAACTAAATTCAGGTTTTTCAGGTTTGTCAAGTTGCTCTAGGTTTTGCTGTCTCATCAGCTCAGACCGCTTTTCTTTCTATATAGCTGTGGCTAGGGTTAAATCTCTCTTCAATTGTAGCTGCTGTGAAAGTTTTTTTTATCTGTTAACCCAATAACCAGCCTGTTTCTGATAATTTCATGTTTTATATTCCCTAAATCACAGTTTTCAGCCAATGAATGCAGAGCTCTTATAAAACATTCAACATTTTCCCCTGATTCTTGAATTCTCTGGTGGAAACATGCTCTTACATAAACCACATTTCTCTGATGTATAAAGTATGCTTCAAACATAGCCAGAACCCTTTCATAGTTATCTTTCTGACCATCTTCAGTAAAGTCAAAGGATTTAAAGATATACTCTGTCTACTTTCCGATAGCATAAATTAAAAAGGATACTTGTATATCTCAATTTTCTTTGTGGAGTTTGGTAGCACTGTGGAATCTTGCAAAATATTGTTTCCAGTCCGTCCATCATGAAGGTTTGTCAAAACTGAATTTATCTGGGGCATTGAAGAGTGCCATCTTGATGAGATCCTGCAACCTTTGTTGCTTTGTTCCTTCTGTTTGCACTCTTTGTTGCTGTTTCTTCTATTTTTGTTCTTAGTTTACTTCTCACACCATGTCATGCTCCTCTATACCAGATAGAGAATGGTCACAGAGCTGATCACAGAGCTTGCTTATACACACCAGATGTGTTCATCATAAGTTCCTTTAATGTTTGGCCAGGTCTGGCTGAGGCTCATTTAAATAAGGTATTTTACATACAGTGCCACCTACTGGGTGAACAATATAATACAGGTTAGCATTCCTCTACAGTGCTTGCATTGGGTGAGAGGCTGAGGTCTGGCATGGATGTTTTTAACAGGGAAGACACTGGATTGGAGGGATGGGGGGCAGGGGCTGGTGACCCAAACGGAGTGATTTTGGGGCAGGGAAAGATAGAAAATCCTGAGAGGAAGCAGGGCAAATGGTGGGTGGTGGATGGAGCACAACTATGGAGCTGTAAAGAAAGGGACAGCCTTTCCTCCCTCAGGTATAGCTAGTTACACCTGGTTTCAAACACTGATGGTAAACAAGCTCAGGATCTGGGCAGAAAATGGGAGCAGGCCTGGGCTAGGGAGTGAACAGCTCTGAATTGAGAGACTCCAGGTGCTGGAGAAGTGTGTATAGTTCCTGTGATGGGTTCAGTCACAGAGATCCCCTTGGGACTGTCACCTGATGTGATGAAATTACCTCTAAGCCAATTTTCCCTGCCAGCTTGGGACTCCAGAACCCTGCCTTGTTGAGCCAGACACGCTAGCCTGCTGCAACACAGACCCAGGATCTGGGCCACGCCCCCAAAGCTGCAGACTAACTAAAAACAGCTCAGCAGGTTACCTGGCTCCAGCACCCAGACACCCAACTTCCAATGGGATCCAAACCCCAAATAAATCCGTTTTACTCTGTATAAAGCTTATACAGGGTAAATTCGTAAATTGTTCGCCCTCTATATCACTGATAGAGAGATATGCACAGCTGTTTGCTCTCCCAGGTATTAATGACTTACTCTGGGTTTATTAATAAACAAAAGTGATTTTATTAAGTATAAAGAGTAGGATTTAAGTGATTTCAAGTAATAACAGACAGAACAAAGTAAGTCACCAAGCAAAATAAAGCAAAAACACACAAGTCTAAGCCTAATACGTTAAGAAACTGATTACAGGTAATATCTTACCCTCAGAGATGTTCCAATAAGCTTATTTCACAGACTAGACTCCTTCTTAGTCTGGGCCCAATCCTTTCCCCTGGTACACTCCTTGTTAGTTCCAGCAGACATCTCAGGTGGTAAACAGGGGTTTTCTCATGACTGTCAGCCCCGTTTGTCCTGCTCCACCCCCTTTTATAGCTTTGACACAAGGTGGGAATCTTTTGTCTGTGCTTGTCCCCATCCCCGCCTCATCAATGGAAAAGTACAAGGATTGAAAAATCATGGAGCAGGTCCTCAAGGAATCAATTCTGAAGCACTTAGAGGAGAGGAAAGTGATCAGGAACAGTCAGCATGGATTCACCAAGGGCAAGTCATGCCTGACTAACCTAATTGCCTTCTATGAGGAGATAACTGGGTCTGTGGATGAGGAGAAAGCAGTGGATGTGTTATTCCTTGACTTTAGCAAAGCTTTTGATACGGTCTCCCACAGTATTCTTGCCGGCAAGTTAAAGAAGTATGGGCTGGATGAATGGACTATAAGGTGGATAGAAAGCTGGCTAGATCGTCGGGCTCAACGGGTAGTGATCAACGGCTCCATGTCTAGTTGGCAGCCGGTTTCAAGTGGAGTGCCCCAAGGGTCGGTCCTGGGGCCGGTTTTGTTCAATATCTTCATTAATGATCTGGAGGATGGCGTGGACTGCACTCTCAGCAAATTTGCAGATGACACTAAACTGGGAGGAGTGGTAGATACGCTGGAGGGTAGGGATAGGATACAGAGGGACCTAGACAAATTAGAGGATTGGGCCAAAAGAAACCTGATGAGGTTCAACAAGGACAAGTGCAGAGTCCTGCACTTAGGACGGAAGAATCCCATGCACTGTTACAGACTAGGGACCGAGTGGCTAGGCAGCAGTTCTGCAGAAAAGGACCTAGGGGTTACGGTGGACGAGAAGCTGGATATGAGTCAACAGTGTGCCCTTGTTGCCAAGAAGGCTAACGGCATTTTGGGCTGTATAAGTAGGGGCATTGCCAGCAGATCGAGGGACGTGATCGTTCCCCTCTATTCGACATTGGTGAGGCCTCACCTGGAGTACTGTGTCCAGTTTTGGGCCCCACACTACAAGAAGGATGTGGAAAAATTGGAAAGAGTCCAGCGGAGGGCAACAAAAATGATTAGGGGGCTGGAGCACATGAGTTATGAGGAGAGGCTGAGGGAACTGGGATTGTTTAGTCTGCAGAAGAGAAGAATGAGGGGGGATTTGATAGCTGCTTTCAACTACCTGAAAGGGGGTTCCAAAGAGGATGGATCTAGACTGTTCTCAGTGGTACCAGATGACAGAACAAGGAGTAACGGTCTCAAGTTGCAGTGGGGGAGGTTTAGATTGGATATTAGGAAAAACTTTTTCACTAGGAGGGTGGTGAAGCACTGGAATGGGTTACCTAGGGAGGTGGTGGAATCTCCCTCCTTAGAGGTTTTTAAGGTCAGGCTTGACAAAGCCCTGGCTGGGATGATTTAGTTGGGGTTGGTCCTGCTTTGAGCAGGGGGTTGGACTAGATGACCTCCTGAGGTCCCTTCCAACCCTGATATTCTATGATTCTATGATTAAGATGGATTCCAGTATCATGTGACATGGTCACATGTCACTGTAAGACCCTTAGTCTCCATTCTTCCTGCATTGGCCCACACCTACACAGGAAGGTTTGCAGGTAAATAAACCATTTACAGCCAATTGTCCTAGTCAATGGGAGCCATCAAGATTCCAAACCACCATTAATGGCCCACACTTTGCATAATTACAATAGGATCTCAGAGTTATACTTCATATTTCTAGCTTCAATACAAGAATGATACATGCATAGAAATTCAGTAGTTTATAACCCTTGTTATGATACCTTACAAGAGACCTTTTGCATAAAGCATATTCCAGTTACATCATATTCACATTCATAAGCATATTTCTATAAAACATATGGAGTGCAACGTCACAGTTCCCCCTACCCCCATGCCAGGATTATACAGATGCAGAGGGATCCTGAAGGCAGCAAGACAAGATGAGGTTTGGACACAAGAATTTGAATCTGGATTCCACTCCCGTGAAATCTGAAGGTGTTTGGATTACAGTTCAGTTAGTGGAAGCTGCTTAGGAGAAGCTGTTCTCTGATGATGTAGGTTAGGACTGGGGAATCATGGCTCCACCTTTGAATCATGGAAATGCAGGAATTTTTCAAAGCTGCTATGTGAGATGAGGTCTAGATACACACTGGTTAATTTAACATCTTTAACTTTCATTCTCATGGCATTTTACACTAGAAGGGTACACACTTTGTTGCTTCTGGAGGTTGAGCACATTGCATTCATAGAATCATAAAAAGGTAGGGCTGGAAGTGATCTTGAGAGTTCATCAAGTCCAGCCCCCGTGCTTAGGTAGAATCAAGTAAATCTAGAACATTCTGGACAGGTGTTTGTCCAACCTGTTCTCAAAAACCTCCAATGATGGGGATTCCACAACCTCCCTTGGAAGCCTATTCCAGAGCTTAACTATCTAATATCTAACCTAAATCTCCTTTGCTGCAGATTGATTCCATTACTTCTTGTCGTGCCATCAGCAGACATGGAGAACAATTGGTCACCATCCTCTTTCTAACAGGCTTTAATATATTTGAAGACTATCAGGTGTCCCCTCAGTCTTCTTCTCTCAAGACTAAACATTCCCAGTTTTTTTACCCATTCCTCATAGGTCAGGTTTTCTAAATCTTTTACCATTTTCATTGTTATTCTCTTGACTCTCTCCGGTTTGTCCACATCTTTCATAAAGTGTGGCACCCAGTGTGACACAGTACTCCAGTGACACAGTACTCCAGCTGAGGTCTCACCAGTACCAAGCAGAGCAGGACAATTACCTCCCATGTCTGACATATGACACTTCTGTTAATACACCCCAGAATATTAGCCTTTTTCGCAGCTATGTCACATTGCTGACTCATAATCAATTTGTGATCCACTATCACCCCCAGATCCTTTTCAGCATTGCTAGCAAGCAACTAGCCCGTTATTCCCAATTTTGTAGTTGTGAAGTTGATTTTTTCTTTCTAAGTGAAATACTTTGCACTTCTCTTTATTGAATTTCATCTTGTTGAATTCAGACAAATTTTCCAATTTGTTACGGACATTTTGAATTCTAATCCTGTTCTTCAAAGTGCTTGCAACCCCCACCCCACCTTGGTGTCATCTGTACATTTTATAATCATGCTCTCCACCCCATTATCCAAGTCAATGAAAACATTGAATAGTACCAGACCCAGGACTGACACCGGCAGGACCCCACTAGATACATCCTCCCTGTTTTGACAGCGAACCATTGATAACTACTCTTTGAGTACAGTCTTTCAACCATTTGTGCGTCCACCTTATCAGGGGCTTCTTGCATATTCCATCCCATTGACCCAAGACTCCCTCACATCCCCTTCTATTTCAAGGAATCCCTGCAACCCCACCGTCTCCCTGCCAGGTGTTCTGTGGGTTCCCCCATTTGCCTGCCCCATGCCAGGGGTTTTGTGTGCCCCCAATTGCCCCCCTCACTACCATGACAACTCCAGACACTACCTGGCAACTCCAGAGCTTGGGTCACTGGCTCCAGAACAGCCTGCCAGACAGACTACCCCAAAGCCAGGGATCCATCCCCTTTTTCTGAGAATTTTGGTTATTTTTGTTGTTGTTGGGGTTTTTTTGTTTCTTTGTTTGTTGTTTGGTTTTTGTTCTGAATCAGAACAAACCCAGATTTTGAAATAGAAAAAAACCTCCCTGAAACGGAAACATCTCTCTGCCCAGCTCTAATTGGAGGGATGGGCAGTGCTAAAGTGGAGGGTATCATAATGCTGGAAGGTGTTAATGGCTGCCATTAACCAATTCTTTGCTCTGTAGAAAATTCAGACCCAGTTGAAGCTGCTGCCTCTGGTAATCAGATACCAGGGTCTCCATGTGTCCCCCATTTTTCCCTTTCAGGTTTTCCAGTGTTCACCAAATCAGTACTGTTCTGGCCATTGATGCTTAGAATAAAAGGTTATCGCATTACAGATAGGCAGACACAGACAAATGGAGAAATGCTGCTGAGTTGAGTGTTAGGCCATGTCTACACTACCACTTATGTCAGCAAATGTCGCTTAAGGGTGTGAAAAAACACAGACACACCCCGACCGACATAATTTACACTGGCATAAGCACTTGTGTGCACAGCACTGTGTTGGCGGAAGAGCTTCTTCCACTGACACAGCTACTGCTGCTCATTAGAGGTGGCTTAATTATGTCGATGGGAGAGCTCTCTCCCGTCGGCATAGAGCAGCTACACAAGAGATCTTACAGTGGCGCAGCTGCATCGGTACAGCTCTGCCGCTATAAATTCACTAATGTAGACATGGCCTTAGACTCTTTTTGCTTGGCCAATGAACTTGGAGGATGTTACTCATTCTTTTATCTGTAACAATCTCTTCTAAAGTCAGATCAGAGCCAAGTCATGTTCCCGTGTATCCAGACCAATGTTTGCTTTTATTTTATTTTTCATGTTTTTGTCTCCCCATTGCTGTGTGAAAGACAACACAAGCAACAACAGAAGCTGACTCTGCAGCATGTGTTGCCAAATGCACAGTAAACACAAAAAATAAATCTCATTTTTTTCAGTTAGAGGAGCCCTAGTTGTTACTTGTGACAAAAGCAGTTACCAAATGTTCAGTGTTCTGATTGTTAAGCTGACAGTGCCCCTTTATAGTAGTACTATTCTCTTAGCACCTCGAGGTCCCAGCCCAGACTGCTGCCCAGGTATGCAGGGCACTGTAGAAATAGTAAGAGACATCCCCTGCCCCAAAGAGCTACATTCTACATAGACCAGGTAGACAAGGGGGGGCAGGGAGGAAGAATTGTCATCCCCATGTTACAGACAGGGACCTGAGTCCAGAGAGATTAAATGACTTGCCCAAGGTCACACAGGGAGTGTGTGTCAGGGCCCGAAATTAAACCCAAATTACTGAGTCCCATTCTAGTCCTTAATCATGCAATCATCCTTCCTCTGTCTATGATGCCTCTATATCTAAGGCAATGTATTCTATCCTGCTGAGCACTAATGCAAACATATTGCACAATATAATCACAATAGAACATATGGATTTCTTTGGAAAATATTTATTTTTACTAGAAACTAAGTAAAACTGTGAGGAAAGTCAATGCATTGAACATGTTGCTCTGTTATTTCTCAGCTGTTCTTGTTAAGCTCTTCCCTTCTCTCCTGTTTGCTTTGAGATATAACACTTAGGCCTTGTCTACACTGCATAGTTTTGTTGACAAAAGTCAGCTCTCCCACTGATTTAACTCCCCTGCTATGCCAACATAATAAAACCACCTCTAGGAGCAGCATAGAGCTTTTTGTGACGTAGTTAGAGCGATGCAGCGTCAGTATAGACACCTCGTTTGCTTATCTTGCCCTAACTGGCCTCCAGGAGGTGTCCCACAATGTGCATCACGACCGCTCTGGTCAGCGGTTTGAACTCTGCTGCCCTGAAGGTACACTGATATACGCCCCTCCCCCATTTAAAAGCCCTGGAATTTTTGAAATTCCTCTTCCTGTTTGCTCAGCGTGCACAGTTCACACAGCATCTTCCCAGCTGCCCATGCCAGATTCCCACGTGGGGCACACCAATGCTCTTAGATATGCGCTTGACAAAACCCTGGCTGGGATGATTTAGTTGGGGGTTGGTCCTGCTTTGAGCAGGGAGTTGGACTAGAACCTCCTGAGGTCCCTTCCAACCCTGATATTCTATGATTCTATGATTCTGATTCTATGCTGAACATATTGGGAGAGGAGGCTGTGCAGTCACAGCTTCACACCAGCCATAGGAATTTCTGTCCCTATGGGTTGATTGCTAGTGGCATGTACGAGAAGGGGCACGAGAGGGACATGCAGCAGTGTCATGCTAAATCAAGAAGTTGAGGCAGGTGTACAAGAAGGCAAGAGCGGCCAAACATCACTCCGGTGAGGTGCCAAAGACATGCCTCTTTTATAAGGAGCTGCACGCCATCCTTGGCACCGACCCCACCTCCACTGCCAAAAGCCCTGTGGATACTGGTGGACTGGCATGAGGAAGCAGTGGATGAGGAAGTGGATCTGGAGAATGATGTGGAGCACACAGTAGGGTCATCAGGTGGCGTGGCAAGTCAAGACCTCTTTTCCACTCTAGCCAGTCCCAGTCCCCTGTTGTGCAGGATACAGGAGAGAGGAGCTCTGATAAGTGCTTATTTTGCTTTGATACTGCACGGTGAGAGGAGATTGAGCTCTCATGTACTTTGTTATATGGTAGAAGAGGAATAAGGGACAGAAATTAACAACAGAGCCTGTCCATCTACGTGGTGGGGCCGTGGTGGAAAAGTTTATTAATGTACACAGGGATGTCCCGGGAATCCTCCATAGTGATCTCTAGGAAACTTTCCTGTAGGTATTCTGCAATCCTCTGCTGAAGGTTCCTTGGGAGAGTTGCCTTGTTTCTCCCCCTGCTGTAGGAGACTTTGCTGCACTATCCAGCAATTATTTCCGCAGGGACCAGAGCACTGCACAGGCGAGCAGCATACAGAGCCGGTCTGAAGTCACACTCATGCAAGAGATGCATGCTTGCATCTTGGGTTACCCTTAGGAGTGAGATATTGGGTTCAATTACACTAGCCTGTGGAAAAGGTTCAGAATAGGCTCCATAGCCGCTTATGGTAACCCCCTTTGCAAACCACCCTTTGTCTCTTCTGGCCCATTCCCCCTTGCCCACCACTCCTCCCTGCAAACTCATCATATGTGCCAACCTGTGTGCTAGCCAAGGGACAGTGAGAAAAAAGTGTGTGTAACTTTTGTGATTCACAGCTGTGAGTGCAGTCACAATACTGTCTCTGTTCATTGTTTGGTTTCTGCAGATGTGCCCTTGAGAACCACTCCTCCATACCGGTGAAACGCCTCAGTCAGATAAGGCGGCAGTCCAGGAAGAGTAAGCATGATATGTTTCCTGAAGTGCTGCAGTCAACAGATGCATCACATGATGAAACAAGAGCATGGAGGGAGAAAATCAACGAAAGACTCAGGCTGGATAACCAGGAAAGGACACAGGCAGGAGCTCATGATAAAGCTTCTGGAGGGCCAGACAGAGATGTTGAAGTCCCTCATTACTCTGCAATCTGAGCACATCCATGCCCCCTCCAGCCACTACAGAACTGCAGTCCCTACCCTCCCTAAACTCCCCCACCACATTCCTTGCGTATTCCTGCTCCCTCACAGTACACCGTGCACTCCACGCCTAGGGACTGGTTTCGCAATGAAAACTGGAGTTACACCATCCCTCATTGTCATGTCAGCTGTTTGACCAAAAGTTTGTATTTTGTCCTGTTATTAATCTTAAGTCTTTGAAATAAAATGAGTCTATCTGTGACTGTAGTGAGGCGGTGTGGCTTCCCTCAGAGAGTGACAGGGAGGAACCACAACACACCCCCTGGTGGGAAGACCCAGGATAGCCATATCTGCCCCACTGGAAGCGGAAGGGTGGGACAGGAAGCAGAAGACCGCCTCACTACAAAAGGTGGGCCCTGCAGCTCACTTAGGCGAGTGCCACCATGGGAGACATGTGCCACCTGCTGCTGGAACATGCAGAGGAGCTGCCGGTGATGCCTCCTGAGGACTGGCCAGAGTTCTCAGGGCTGCTGGCCGACCGAGACACCAACAAGCTGCTGGGGCTGCCGTTGGCCACCTACCCCAGGGAGACGGAGGACAACTACAATGTAGAGGTACCAAACCCTGCGGATGTAGGAAGTAGCTCACGGAAACTAGACAGCAGTCTGGTTGAGTGTTGGCCTGATCCGTGGTCAGTGTGTTGCGCACAGATCCCCACTGACTCAGTGGCGGACCACTCCGCCACTGTCAGGGCCCTGGGCTGGGACACAGTGAAGTCAGGCGGGCCCGCATCCCCTTACAACCCCACTCTTGGGGTGGCAGCACCCCCATCTTAGGCCAGGCGGTCTGTGGTGCCCTACCATCCACCAAGCTAGGATGCTAGACTGTGCTGGTGCTCACCCCTGCCTGAGCCCCTAGACTGTGCTGGTGCTCACCCTTACCTGGGACTCATAGACTGCTTAACCGTTCTTCCCTGATTGCAGGTCAGAGCCTACTAAGTGTTTTCTGCCATGCCCTGACCAAGGGCTTGGAGCTCATAGTCTGCCATATTGTTTTGCCTGGCTGTAGGGCTGGAGCACTAAGTGCAGCTAATTCTCCTTTACAGGTATGCAACAGAGAGGAGGTGTGGCCTCCCTTAGATAGTGACAGGGAGGGATGGCCACTCAGCCTACAATGACATACATACATACATGACTCAGTGCTAACATTCAAACACAGTGGCTATAGGTAGGAATAGTTGCTCCTTGAAATTAACCCTCAGGAAGCAAGCACTACAGGGGTAATTCAAGGTGGCAAGTAAACATTGCCTGGCTGAATGCATCACATAAAGATACATTACTAGGAATAATTGTCAAAATGCCCCTTCAAAACCTCCCTGATTCTAATAGCCTCCTGGTGTGCCCTTCTAATTGTCCTTGTATCTGGCTGTTCAAAATTAGAAGCCAGTCAATCAGCCTCAGCGGTCCATCCCTGGGGAAACTTGTCCCCCTTCAATTTGCAAATATTATGCAGAGTTTGCAGGCCGCAATGACCATTGGAATATTTTCCTCACTGAGGCCTAACTGGCCAAAAAGACAGCACCAGCAACCTAATCAGCCAAAGGCACATTCAACAGTCATTCAGCACCTACCGAGCCCGTTGTTGAAGTGCTCCTTTCTGCTGTCTAGGTTCCTGGTGTAAGGCTTCATGAGCCACAGGACCTAGAGGTAGGCAGGGTCTCCCAGAATCACTATGGGCATTTGCACATCCTCTAATGGAATCTTCTGGTCTGGAGAGAAAGTCCCAGCATGCAGCTTTCTATACAGTCCAGTGTTCTATTGATGCATGCATCATGAACTTTCCCTGACCACCCTCATTCATGTCAGTGAAACGGCCCTAGTGATCCACCAGCACCTGCAAGATCATGGAGAAGTAGCCATTTCAGTTGATGTACTCCACTGGAAGATGGTCAGGGGCCAAAATTGAGATATGTGTTCCATCTATCACCCTGATGCAGTGAGGGAATCCCATTGCTGCAAAGCCATCTATTATTTCCTGCACATTCACACTCCTTTGTAGCAGGAGGCAATTAATGGCCCTGAACACTTGCATCACCGCAGTCCCCACAGTAGACTTTCCAACCTCAAGCTGATTCATGACTCGCTGTTCCACTGTGAGAGAAGCTCTCATTCTGGTGTCCTTCCGCTGCAGGGCATGGATGAAATCCGCTCACTGTTCCAGGAAGGTGGCTTTGCATATCCGAAAGTTTTGCAGCCACTGCTCATCATCCCATACAAGCATCACTATGTGATTCCACCACTCAGTGCTTGTTTCTCGAGCCCAGTACTGACCGTCCACCGTGTGCAGCTGCTCCATGAATGCCAGCAACAATCTCAAATTGTTTCCTTCCATTGCAAACAGCAGGGCAGGCACCACAGATTCACTTCTGTTTCCCAGCTCATGAAATCATAGAATATCAGGGTTGGAAGGGACCTCAGGAGGTCATCTAGTCCAACCCCCTGCTCAAAGCAGGATCTAATCCCAACTAAATCATCCCAGCCAGGGCTTTGTCAAGCCTGACCTTAAAAACCTCTAAGGAAGGAGATTCCACCACCTCCCTAGGTAACCCATTCCAGTGCTTCACCACCCTCCTAGTGAAAAAGTTTTTCCTAATATCCAATCTAAACCTCCCCCACTGCAACTTGAGACCATTACTCCTTGTTCTGTCATCTGGTACCACTGTGAACAGTCTAGATCCATCCTCTTTGGAACCCCCTTTCAGGTAGTTGAAAGCAGCTATCAAATCCCCCCTCATTCTTCTCTTCTGCAGACTAAACAATCCCAGTTCCCTCAGCCTCTCCTCATAACTCATGTGCTCCAGCCCCCTAATCATTTTTGTTGCCCTCCGCTGGACTCTTTCCAATTTTTCCACATCCTTCTTGTAGTGTGGGGCCCAAAACTGGACACAGTACTCCAGGTGAGGCCTCACCAATGTCGAATAGAGGGGAACGATCACGTCCCTCGATCTGCTGGCAATGCCCCTACTTATACAGCCCAAAATGCCGTTAGCCTTCTTGGCAACAAGGGCACACTGTTGACTCATATCCAGCTTCTCGTCCACCGTAACCCCTAGGTCCTTTTCTGCAGAACTGCTGCCTAGCCACTCGGTCCCTAGTCTGTAACAGTGCATGGGATTCTTCCGTCCTAAGTGCAGGACTCTGCACTTGTCCTTGTTGAACCTCATCAGGTTTCTTTTGGCCCAATCCTCTAATTTGTCTAGGTCCCTCTGTATCCTATCCCTACCCTCCAGCGTATCTACCACTCCTCCCAGTTTAGTGTCATCTGCAAATTTGCTGAGAGTGCAGTCCACGCCATCCTCCAGATCATTAATGAAGATATTGAACAAAACCGGCCCCAGGACCGACC